>OZ026824.1:2398138-2834701 GCA_964023185.1 Macaria liturata | reverse complement strand
CGTCCCTGCAGCACGCGCACGCCATGGTGGCCATGCTGGCGCGGGAGGCGTACGCGCCGCTGCTGCCGCTGCCGTGCTACCTGCCGCCCGCGCCGCTGCTGGCGTTGCCACGCCCGCCCCCCGCCACGCTGCGCCCGGTGCCGCTGCCCCCACGCCCCCCCGACTCCACGGAGGCGCGCTGCAAGCGCTCCCGGAGCGGGTTCTCCATAGAGTCCATCATCGGGTCGCAGGAGCCCGCGTCGGAGCCGCGGCGGAGCGCCTTCTCCCCGCTGCACCCGAGCCACAGCCCGCCCGACGACTGGGCGAGGTGAATGTACCTCCACGGGTGCGTCTCGTCTCCACCCCCGTACTAGCCCGGCGCCGGCCGCGGCTGTGCTAGCGATGTGACTCTCTCGTGGACCTGATTGGCTAGACCCCGCGGGACTCTCGCGTAGGTAAGGTCCCGCTGCGAGTATGTTGACCAAATTATAGTTACCGGTATAGTTTAAAATAAGCTGCAAAGTAGATTTAAGCGATTAACTTCCGTAAAAGCAATTTCGAGTGATGAAGCATGTGCACATACATATAATTATATTTTTAAATTTAAATTAGTTTACATCAAATCAATATACATACTTAATAGCAATCAATTTAAATACCTAATAAATCGTCCATAAGAAAATAGCCTTAACAATTTCATATCTATTTTAATTTGATTTCACATTTTACCATTATAATATATATTATTCATCAACTTAAATATTAATTACTAACTGGCTTGTAATGATGTTTTATGTACAAACAATAGCAAAATTTATTGTTTTAATTATATTAATTCAAAAAAGTGATAATAATAAGAGTTATTTTTTTATTTGGTAGATATAAACTTCAAAAATGCATGTATGTATTATGTACTTAATATCTATTAATTGATTGATAAAAAAAACAGATTTTCTTAAATTGCCAGTAGGAAAATGAAAATAAATAAAATATGAGCATATAACAATTAAGCCTTTCGTTAATTTAATCACATAATTATGTCTTCATTTTATTGGTAATAATAACTTACTTAACTCTAGTCATTGCGTGTACAAAGTAGTTAAAGCTGTAAAATATAAGTTAATTAATGTAAATATATTTATTTAGGAAAAGAATATTAAACAGTGAGGAAAAAAATATTATTTCCTAAGTATGTGTTATGGATAATTGTTTTGCTTGCTGAAGTTCTGAACTAATGTATTACCATCAAGGTTTGTATAAAGACAAGTATTAATTATGTTATAATAGGAAAATTGCAATCGACCAGCAGCACTATTTTAAATTCGTAGTAAATTTAATTATAAAACTATTTTATAATTAATGCAGATATATTTAATTAAATAATTTAATGCCAAACTTTGTCGTCCGATATCAAAGTAAGTGTAACATTGTATAAATATCATAATGTAATTTTGTGTAGAATATTTTTGTGTAAATTATTTTTTAAGCTGTAAATAAAAACACATGAAGAACTGTAACTCACTTTATTTTATTCGATCCTTTTTTCCGTGAAAATGATTTTAAAAATATTTAAATAAACGGAAAACTCAAAAAGTGGAAAACCACTCCGCGGCCGTCGGTACCGACCCATAGCTGTCGGTGGTAGAGGTTTCAGAGGTAAATTTATTTCACCAAGCGACGGTACGTAGTTTTGTTTTGATTTGAAATAATAAAACCACCAAAATTCCTCTGGCGCCTTTTAACAATATGTCAAAAACTTTTTAGCCAATTTCAATTAAATTTACACTTTTCCCTAGGTTGAAATCTTAGCAAACTGTTCAAATTGTTTTTTTTTTATGTATTCTGAAACAAAATGAACCATTAATCGCAATCAAGCTAAGTTTCTTAAGTAAATCCGTAGAAATATATAGGTTTCAATTAATGTTTGTGAGTACATTTTAGCGAGAATGCTGCAATGAGATACAACAAAAAACAAAACTACTTTTAACGTTAATAAAGTTTACAAATTAAAGTAGGTCAATAAGGTAAGTTACTGTTAGTAAGTTGTAGCTCAAGCGGTTAAGTTTTTATTAAAAGTTTTGTGTCTAGTATTTCTAGCCATTTAAGTGGCTAATTTCGGTGATGAGAGTTGAAACGGTCCTTTATAAAAAATAGATGCATTTTTTTCAAACATATTTAACCCATTTTTACCACCCTTTTGCCAAGGCAAGGATGATAAAGAGCTTCTTGCCTCCTAGATTTCAGTTCCCTACGAACTATACAAAATAATAATCTGGCGATCTTCAAAGCGAGAGTGAATTGGTTCATACAAGCTAAGAACGCTCCGTCTAAAATTCTTTGTTATTGGTGTGTGTTCTGAAAATCTGTCACAGTAAATGTTTTCTTTCTTTCTTTCTAATACTCCAGCTGCAACCAGCTCAACATTTAGTACTAACTACGCACTTAGCTTTTGACTTGCTAAATATGCCCTTTCTAAGTAATTCTTCGTGTGAGGTAATAAAGGCCTGTTGTACCAACAGACAAATCCCGGATTACTGTACGGATCTGTTATCAGACGTGATAAGGTGGACGTGAATTAGCGACGACCTGCGCCGGTGGTCGGATCTAGGATGCTGACGTGAATGTCTGTGGAAAGTTTTACGTTTTGTGGTTTTGTACAAAGTTTAAATTGCAAATACATAAACTACGAATAATAGGTAGTAGGTATAAATTGTTTGTTGAACTTAAGGTTTTTTGTTGTGAGTTAAACATTAGAATTTTAACAATCAAAAGTCTTAATGAATGACACAAAAACAAGATTCAATTTTGGTCTAATCTTGTTTTTTTTTTAATAAATTATTGTTATTTACTTACTTATTTACTTAAATACTTCTAAATACAGTGTGAATGTAAATCACGAACATTATCACACTGTTATAGATTATATCACACCATCAAACCAAATTCAAAGTATAGGTGAAAAATAGTGGATATTATAGGTTTGTTCTTCTTTTGCGATACAACGGAGCGACAGATCATCGTAATATTTGTATGGTAGTAGTATACGTTCCGGAGAGTGACACAGGCTCTTTTATTCTGATTCATGGAGATTAAAGTCTCGTCTATCTACTAAATAATAAACAGAACACAATTATAATTAATTTTAATATGCATATGTTTACACTGTATATTAAACAGGTAAATGTGTAAAGATTACAATTTGAACAACTGCAAAGGAAATAAGACAAGGGGAGATATATTAAAAACATTATCATAATTTTATACAATGAGAATTTAAATTATTATCATTCAGCAAATAGTGCATATTTTTGTAATATAAAATTAACAAAACATAAATAAATTATATAGGTTTTTGTTGTAAGGTACAAACCACCTGTATTTGTGTTGGTTTTCCACAATTCTGCATACATCCTTGAAGTAAGAGAGTGTATTGTTGATTTTATTGAAATACGCACAATAATAAGATATGCATTATACATAATTAATCTGCCATTTAAATAATCATTAGGTATGTAAGTATGCTTATAGTTTTACGTTTGCTTAGATACTAGCCCACTAAGGCAAAACACAAGTACAAAATACATTAAAAATTATTATTTATTTGAGAAGACTCTGTCTAGTGATATTATTCTGCTAAATTCTTAAGATGCTTTCTATTTTGAAGTCGAAGACATCAACGCTAGACTTACCTACATCTCTGGTGTCTAATACACACGCAGCAGTCCTCATTTATTTGTTGATATTGATTTGATTTCAAGATTTGAAGTCTTGTGTAGGTATGTAGTCAGCTAGTCTGCCTCTGGTAAGGGATGTAGTCAGCTAGTCTGCCTCTGGTAAGGGATGTAGTCAGCTAGTCTGCCTCTGGTAAGGGATGACGTGTGAAATGTTATAAGTCATCCATTTCTCAATACGAAAGCCATGTTAGAGACGACTACGGTGGTTTAAACTATCGACATCACAGTTGGCTCATCTCATAATGAAGTTTATCTTTAAAGTCATGCAACCAAACATATTCATCAAGATTTTCCTATCAGTGGAAATGTTTCCACAGGCCAGATGGAATGAAATTTCACAATAATACAGCCCAGAACAAACACGCAAGGAAAAACAAATAATAGTTAACACCACAGTTTTTGTCTGTAAAAACAAACTGAGCATCTTTTATTTGATGGAGGTGAGCACAAAAGTTATACAGAATAATTAATTATCCGTGAGTTTACTAGAAATATGTACTTATTTGATAATATTAGATATATCGTAATATTATAAATTTGGGTCTACAATATATACTTCTAAGTAGATTTTTCTATGACATAAAAGTTGCCAATGCTGCCTGATTTTGCGAGTTTTTAAACCACCCTACAGGCTGAGATATATTACGATATCGTACAACAGCCGGTACCCTATAATTTTATGTGTATGAATATTATATCAAGGTTTTAGATTACAGCAATGTACGATTCCTATCTGTTCGTTATGAGCCAATTTGATTTTGTTCACAAACATTATTTCTCTCTTTTTTCCTGCATCCCTTTAAACAGATTTTCCTCTTTTTACTTAACTTCTAATTATACTTGACGTGTGTGATTGTACCCATCACGCAATGAGCCGCAGAATAAGCCGTGTTGTTGACGTGCACTAGTTACAAAACTTGAACACTATCTGCGACTTAAATCTCTTAAAACAATGCCAGATTATGGAGGCTTTTTAAAAAATACAGCGTACTAAGGAAATTTAATTTATGATATTTTTGTAAAAGTCGAATAGATTTTTTTAAGAAATCATTAGATTACCTAGTGGTTTCGTTTTTTTTTAACTATAAGTGCAATATAATAATTTCGAATAAGATAATATAATAAATAGTAACTTTGCTGCGCTTTAGTTTATGAATTGTATTATTTAACTCATTGCCTTTATTTTATTCTGAAACTGTTGTAAAGTTCTACCATAAATTTTAATGTAAAAAATGTTTAAATGATTTATATGTTTCATAATTAAATCCCCATACTAAAAAAGTCCCAAGATAATGACAACAAATAAAGCACATTTATCAACAAGTACTGAAAACCTGTGACATTGTGCAATTCATAATAATAACTGGAACACCGTAAATACCTATTTGTGTATATCTATTTGTTTTCGACAATCCTCATCAAATTTGTCACAGTCTCAGCACTATCAGTCGTTGCTCTGCACTACAACACCATGACAAAATAAAAAAACAAAGAGAGAATATTATCTGATCAGCTATTTAAAATACTATAGTAGCATTTTCATAAGCAATGTGGTATGTTAAAGTATTTCTATTTCTATGAACAAATATAAGAATTAAATTTGATCAAACATTTAGACAACGTAAAATGTAATGCTTGTAGTTATTGTGCTTGAAATATGTATTAATTAGTGATAACTTATGAAGTAATTCACCACTTTTATTTGTGATTTCCCTATGGCGGCGGAAAGCCAGTACGGAAGTTTCCATGACATAGATAGTAAATAGATAGATAGATAGATTAACTCTTTATTGTTGACACATATTAAAAAAACAGTACATAAAACAAATTGTATGTAAACTAGTGCCACAAGCGGCGGCCTTATCGCTAAAAGCGATCTCTTCCAGGCAACCTTCGGCTGGAGAGAAATGAGCAAAAAAAAAAGAAAAAAAGAAGAATGTGGCGACATAAATCTTAGATACGGCTAACAAACGCGAATTATACTTACCATTGCTTACCAAATAATTATACAAAAACACAAACAAACAGATGACAAAACTAACGTTAGATTGTGTAAGTTTACTGAAGTATTATATGGTTTTGTAACTGTCATATGACTGAAATAATTTTTGGACGTTTATTGTGCATGGGTTTGAATGTCCTAGATTTTGAAATAGATAAGTTATACATCTAATTTGTAAAGGATTATGCGCCTGTTTCACGGTATTTGGTATTTGGTTTTTGTAATTACTTGTGTCGAGTCTGGCCGTTTCTATGTATAATAAGTATGTATTTACAAAAAAAAAAAAAGTATATAAGTATTATATCCGTTATCTAGTACCCACGACACAAGCGTTAGCTTAGTGTGGGGCTAGATGGCGTTGTGTGCAATGTCCCGAAATATTTATTTATTTATTTATTTTTTTACAGTAAATGTTTGCTTTGAAATCAGTCTGTATAACTCGATAGTATTAAAAAACGTTCGATTAAAAAAATCTGTAATATTTTTAACTGATTGGAAAGTGTTCTAGTTTTTAATAATGAATCTTTACTGTACATAACGAAGTTAGGAACCTAATATGTTTATAATACAGAATATTCTGAGGTTGCAACACGGAAAAGAGAACTACATTTCTATTTCAAGTATAAATAACATGTTGTAAGGTTGACGCTATAAAATGTGATTACATAAGAAAACATTTATCTATTCTCGTTGATATAAAGTATCTACCTAAGTAGATGCTAACTTTATTTAAAACTAGCTGGTGCGCGCGACTTCGTCCGCGTGGAATAGTTATTACCATAAAAACGATTAAGTGAGTTAACCTTAAAAGATAGACATGTACTGTTTGGGACAATTTGTTAGATCTTTTCAAGAGGAATAATTCTTTCATACACATTTTTTTGATATCTTGAACCGTTTTCGCAGCGCACGCAACGGAAGCCTTCAAAGATGAATAATTTTTCCCGTTTTTTTTACATTTTTTATTGTTTCTTCGCTCCTATTAGTTAAAGCATGATGTTATATAGCTTAAAGCCTTCCTCGATAAATAGTCTATCCAACACAAAAAGAATTTTTCAATTCGAACCAGTAGTTCCTGAGATTAGCGCGTTCAAACAAACAAACAAACTCTTCAACTTTATAATATTAGTATACCTAATACACAGAATACAGGTTAATGTACCTATAAGTAAATATTATTAAACTCATGCCTGTGGTGAATCTGTGAATATGAAAACATGTAAAAAGTCACAGGAACAAAATGAACAAAGTTTTATTACAGAATTTTTGTAACAAGTTTGCCTAAATGTTGAAAGGACCCACGAATTCGATTATAATATATTTAATTTAACAATAATGCATAGTTACAAAAAGTATTATATATATTTACTACAATATGCTTATGTATTACACTTATTTACCAAGTATTAGGAGCCAAGGCTGTATGATACAATGTTGCTAAAAGATACAATAATCCATAATAATGAATCGACAAATATTTGAAAGACTATTATAATACATTTGTAACTGTAACTACAAATAGCTTGTTGAATTAAATAATAAAAATAAATAAATAAATATTCTGGGACATTGCACACAGCGCCATCTAGCCCCACACTAAGCAAACGCTTGTGTCGTGGGTACTAGACAACGGATATAATACTTATATATTTTTCTTTTGTAAATACATACTTATTATACACACAAACGACCAGACTCAACACAAGCCTAGCCCCACACTAAGCAAACGCTTGTGTCGTGGGTACTAGACAACGGATATAATACTTATATATTTTTCTTTTGTAAATACATACTTATTATACACACAAACGACCAGACTCAACACAAGTAATTATACATTTTTAAAATGCATAAATACTTGTGTCACGCGGGAATCGAACCCGCAACCCCTAGATTAGAAGGCAGAGCTACTACCATCTAAGCTAACAGGTCAGTCAATTATAAATACAGAAACTACTCTCTATGAAAATAGTAAGATAAATCAATTTCTAATGCCTTACACATTGTATATGTTATATAAAGTTCATATTGCAATTATGTATTAATATTCGGGTCTTCAAATTTAGAGTTAATAGGTATCTTATAGGAAAGCGTGTTACACCCTAAGTTGCATCAATGCTTAACATCAGGCAGGCTGTAGTCAAACGTAAGCCTATCCCACGTAAAATAAATAAATATGTTGCAAAATATAAACATATGACATAAAAACTCAAGACAGCAAGACAGTTGTATCCTGGCGTTTATCATACACTTAGATCACTAACATTCAAATTTAGAGAACAACAAAACTTTCAAAAGTCTTCTGGCGCTTTAATAATGATAACACAACTTGATAATAAATAATTCCTACTCAGATAAAATAACAAAACCATATTATGCTAAAACTTGTTTGTGATTGAACAAATAACTGTGTCTAACTATAGTGTTTACTGGATTGAAATCAAGGCACTACAGGTAGGTACTTAGTTTTAAGCACACAATCATTCTTTAGTTTAAGTTTTCGTTTGGGAACATTATTGCTGTGTTGTGTAAAGTTTGATCAGTGTAAAACCACACTAACTCATAACTTTCCTCCTTGATATAACAACTAGCTTTGTTGTTGTTTATTAGAAATAACTGGACATCATCACACAGGTGATGACCTAGTTTGATGTCCAGGGTTCACCAACTATTGTATAGCCATAAGCCCTATCTCATAGTAAAATTTTTAAATGTTCACTACTACTATTACTTACCTGTTTCTTTCTAATAAGGTCAAATAAACGTTTTTATTCATTTATTTACAACTATTTTTAATTTTTTTACAATATTATGTATAAACCCAAAAAAAAAAAAAAAAATTATTATTATATTCGCCTAACACCACCATTTCACCTAATCTAAAACAGTACTAGATAAGACAAAGTAACATTTCTGTTTGTTCGTCTAATATTTGCGAACATCTAGTAAAGACAACACGATACAACAATGTTGCAACAATAATAATTAAATTTGCCGTATTTGTACAGGCATGTCTAGTGCAAATGGTTATGATAAATGTATGCTTTGCTCTTAACACAGATCGAAATATTAAAGATGGAAAACTTTCATTTTTTAACACGGTACTACATATATTATATACTAAGCCGGTTCTTCCGTAAATCTAGTCATTACCCTTCTAGAGGTGTCTAGATAAAGTTTTGCACTTTGAAATGCTGGGAATATTTGACACAAAGTCTGAGTTGGTCAGGAACTCTTTTAATTGCCATTCGCAAGAATGGTTATAGCTTATGTCAAGAAAAATACAGTGAGTTTCTTCGGTAAGATCTTTGGCAAATTTTGTGATCCATAAAGATATTGAATCCATCGATACCTTTTTTTACATGATATACTAACAACAAGGCTTACGCTTGACTACAACTTGCCTGATGTTAAGCAACGTTATAATCTACGGTCTAGCGCGCTTACCTAGAAGAAACCGGTTGAAACTTTTATTGAATCCTATGTTTAAAAATGTATATGCTTGTATTTCTAAAAGGTAAGGTTCGATATTTCAAGTAAATTAATTTTAAAAAGAAGTTACACCTCTGTGTCTTCCTATTCATAGTTATCAGTGCAAATTGTATTAGTAAACGTTTGTCTTCGCTTGATACCGCGCAGACTGTATCCAGGTACTATTTCAATACTTCATTGTATACATTGTTAGTAAATAATTATATATAAATATAGAAGTAGATATCTAATTATAAAAGGAAAAGGTCGTGTTTCTTCTTTGCTACTATCTAAGCTTCATAATAAATTTCATCTCATTTTTTTAAAGGTTTACTTTATATTATACCTACCTTCATAGCTTTGTAGAAGTTACTAATACATGAAATAAAAATATGCTAAATGTATTTAGCTTAATTTAATAAAATAAATAAAATAAAATTTGTTTATTTTGCATAATTCATTTCGTGCATAATTCAATCGTTTTACAAAAAGATATTGGAATCCAAAGCCTCCCGAACTAGTTTTCATTGTGTCTCGGGAGCCGATGGCTTCTCCCTGCTTACAATTAACACACAAATAAACAGAATGCCAAAAACTTAATAAAGAAATGGTAACATTTAAATAAAAACATAACAAACATTAAGATTTAACAAACATAATAAGTTTTCTTAACCTTGCATATTTTAATGGAATTAAAGTTATGTTTATACATTCAATAAAGATTTTAAAATTTTAAAATTTTCTCAAATTATTTGTATATTATAGTATATTAATTTATTTTATTTTATTTTATTTAAGAATATGTATTTAACAATATTTTAATACATATATTATCTAGAATAATCTAGATGACTTCAATGTGACGGATAGGAATAGAAGGAGTTAGCGCAAAAACGCGCTTTTTTACTCCTTATTTAATACGGAAAGTTATACTAGTTACCATTTACTGAAAAACGGTACCTTTCAAGAAAAAAAAACAGCGTTTGCATACTACTGACTGGCGGCTGACAGCAAAATATATGCTGCTTTTCAGGAAGTCTTTTAATTACAATTTGAAAGCTTTTGTCATTTTTACTGTATGGTAACCGTTTCTTTATGTAAGTTTTAACCGATTTTGTTTTCACATAAAAAAAATAGTAGCATTTTTATGTGAACTGTGTATTTCATAAGATACATGTAGCAAATATTATACAAAACTTTATTTACAATAATAAAATATAAAAACAAGGGAAGAAAAACTAAACATACTACTTCTAACTACTACAAATAGGGGCACTTAGAAAATCTTTAGAAAAGCCTAAAGATAATCTAAGTGCTCCAGCCCACTACCAGAGGGCATCGTGCCCAGCATACTGGCCGCATTACCACGCTGGATGGCAATGCTGATACGTTGAGCCAGAAAAAGGCCAGCATTTTGGTCATGCGTCGCGTCAACCAAGCGCTCCGAGAGGTTTTGGAAAATAGTATGGGCTCCCAATAAATATTAAATATTATACTGTTTTTAGTCTAGAATTGTTAAATACTCACCACTTCGCTTCCAGACCGAACAAAAAACACATACTAAGGAAGTATCTTACATTATTGTATACACAACAAAGGTTACTTTTATTCCCAGCTTACCGCGAGTGCCGCCGCGGGGCGCCGAGCAGTTTAAACTGTGGTAGTAATGCTTCTATTATGTCATCATATGCACAATTGATTTCAAAGCACGCGATGGTTGCGATTAACAATTACTACTTGCGTTTTATTTGGAGGAAGATTTAATGGGCAAATAATTGGTGTATAGAAGTGTAGTGGTAGGTAGGTATACTGAATCTTTGATAAAATATATGTAAAATTGCTGGGGACTTGTAAGAAATCTCTAGAGGGTAGATTTAGTTAACGATTAATTAGGTAGGTAGGTACTTAAAATTCTTTCTTCAAGTTATTTTAGAAAAGTGTGTAAGTTTTTGCTGCTGTATAAAATAAGGATAAAATCTATATCGTTGTCAATGAACGTTTAGTTTTAAGAAAAATTAAGAACATTTGAATATAGTGCATTGATTTTTGCCTTTAGTATACAAAGATTTAATGAGGATTTAATAATTGAGATGCCAATCAATCAAACAAAAAAAATAAACATTTCTTTGGTAATGCTTGTTTCGTCATAACACAAACACTCCTGGGTATATATAAACTGCTTAAATCATATGCGACAATTTCCATTGCTAGTAAACAGTGATCAAAGCCTGACATACTAGTTTCAATCATCATCATCATCATCCTCACAGAAACACGTGAAACTCACCTACTTTAACTTCCCATCTGCGCCTCTCGATTCCTTCGCCCCTATAATTCATATCTGTATACTTCTACTTGTATAATCTGTGGCCATGAATAGTAACATAGCATTATGACGTATGCATTGAAGCGGCTCAAGCGTCCTCGAACACATGGGCCCGGGTTCGATTCCAATTCATTCTCGAGATGTTTTTTTGTAAGTGGAATTTAATAGCTATTGTTAGTTTGCAAATTGTGTGTTATTGAATATTATTGAGTTAGAGCGAGTGGGTGAGAGTCTTGAAAGAATGTCACTTTGTGCATGTTTTGGGGCGAGAATTGTTTTTTATACAGTAGCAGGAATTATATTATTTGTTCTATTTTATCTTTATTTGCCTACAAAGTTTACAATTGCTCAAAGCTTAAACTAAGAACAATATTAAAACACATAAACCACCTACGACATTTATCTACACATTTCGACTAATATAAAAGTACCTACGAACAGCATTTTGGAGAACTTTACACTTTGCAATATTAATACAACTGTTTTCAGTATGTTCATTGTTCATGCCCTTATTAATGCGAATATCACACATTAATTATTGTGTAAAATATCAGATTTATCTTCTGGAATATTATAGATTTGTTTTTAGTTAAACTTTATCCTACATTAAAGGGGATTTTCGACAAAATATTGGTTGGCTAGAAAACTCTCGCTACCAGTATTTCCCATTTGCATACAAATCTTGCTTTTGTATGGAAATCATTTTTTTTAATCACTATTTGTTACGTTTCAGGCTACTCAGTTCCAACATTGCTCTGTGATAAACAACAGGCGTTGAGAGGTAGAATCAAATCACTCCGCTCCCGAATTGTTTTGCAAATGTCCACAACACAAGGGATGTTTATTAGATTTGCACAGGCCCTTCCCTTGTCTTCTATATATACATATGTATAGGCCTATGTATGTTTTATTGTGTTGTTTTGTAGATGTGTTGTTACATAGGTATTGATAAGATTATTTGATGCAAGTGTGCTACATTTGAGCTTAGAATTCATGACAGGCTGTAGTTACACGTAAAATTTACCAGAAAATAGTATGTACGCGGTTTTATTGAAACTAAAAAATAAGATAAGCGCAAATATTCTCTGCTTTAAAAAAAACACAATTAAAATACCTACATCTTACATTTAGTTACCCAGCATTTCAATTAAAAATAAAGCCACAATAACATAAAGCATCACCATAGGCTCAAACTCAATTAGAGACCATTTAAAATTTATTCATAAGCCGTTAAAGTTGAATCGAGGCGGCTTCCAGCCCCGCAATATCACAATATCGCCGTCAAAATTAACATTGCCAGCCACTGTCTAGATGAATTAAATGAATCTTACTTTACCCCTATTAATCTCATTCTTAGCCAACCAAAACTCAAACCTATTGTATATGAAATAAGGTTAAAATTTCTACCAACATATGAGTGACAAAAGAACTGCGTTTGATCGCGGTATTATCCACACAATAGTGTTCCATGAAGACGATTCGTAGACAAATTGTCGTCATTCGACTATGAGTCTTATCACGGTGGTAATAAGGGTGGTTTTGTCGGCTGTAGTGTGATAATGTCACCCCGGGGGTTCGCAAGCTACCCTCATAGTGACGCCCCGTGAAGTAAGCTATGATCTGTTTCTGGATTGCCTTGCTGCGGGGAGAGTTGGATGGTAGGCATTTAGTATAGTGACGAAGGATTGGCTGTAGTTAAAATTCACTTGGATATTTTTCTTTGAAAAATGCTTTTTTGAGGAATTTTAGTATGAGAGATAACATTTTATTAACATGACTAAAATGACACTGAAATTACTGATGACTGAAAGAAAAGCCTGCAATTTTACAGTTTTATACATATTTTACTATGCGTTTCCCAGATGTAATAGGAATGTTGTTACCCCATTTTAAAATTAAAACCCATTACGGCAATAACAAAATTACACTGTACCTACATATGTAGACATAATATATGATAAATACTTAAGCGGTGCATAAAAAAGATAAGGTGTAGTATTTAGTGATTATAGCTCAAACTATATGCATCCCAACAAAAATGTCACCTCTAGAAAAGTAATAGTTGTAGAGGTTTAGTGAGTAACATGAAACTCGTAACCTCTGGAGAGTTAACAAACTGCCTTACGTCACCACTCACCCTACAACACAGATTAGAGCCATGAATAGGAGTAATGAAATAAATATTTGGCCGGCGTGGGGCCGATTGGAGGCACATTCGTGGATGGGTGCGCACCCTGCGTGTGTGTGTATGTGTGTGTGTGTCACGCAACTGAGGCGGGATGCATGGGCTGCTGGTAAGGAAATGTGGGTAAGGACGCGTTATATTGGATAGATAGTAAGTGATAGAGAAATGTTTTCGTGCTGTGTCATTTCATAATTATTATATCAAATGCAAAGCATCAAAAATCTCACTTACGAAATAGGGCTCAAATTGATACACTTATAATGTTGTACATTGCAATTTAACGTTATCGAAAGAAATCTCTGTCTTTAATGTCTAAAGTCTATGTACTTATAAAATATATATTGACGTGTGAAGTGTGTGTGTTTGTTTTACCTAAATAAAAAAAAGAAAAGAAGAAATCAATTTGATTTTCAACACAATCAAATTGAATTCTTTGTAATACTTATGTCAGCAATATCTAAGAATCTATTTGGTTCAAAAAGTATTCTAGTACGACTATACTTATAACATTAACTAACCAAAATCAAAACAATAAAAATCATTAAACATATAGACACAAGTATTGTGTAGTAATATATCATTAAATATACAGCCTTCTAACTAAAAAGCTATAACACTTCATATACACAAAAAATAGCATCATAAAATGCTTATTTCTTCCCTGTAAACGCAGCCTTACCCCCTCGGGTGCAAATAGCGCGCTATTTAGTATGGTGTGTGATTGTGTGGAAACTACCAACTACCGGGATTTTTTTTCTTGTCTACTTGCCCAGTCAACTATGATGAAGTAGGCATTATCTCTTTTCAAAAGGTTTTTGCTGATTGTTGCGGTTACAATCAACGCATTAAGTAACGTATGAAACTATTTTATACATCAAAATAAACTCTGCACTTGAGTTGTTATTCATACTATAGCAATGATACGTGTTTATTGAGGCTACAAGTTTTTTTACATAAAAAAAATAAAAGATTTTTGTTACTTTATTTCCGTGCTCGTTAATTATACAATTTCATATTAGAGAAGCACAAAATATGTTCACATTATTTAAAGTCGGCGACAAATGGTTTGAGCACTTGATGCGTATACTATATAGTAACGTTCTTAACGCAGGGTGCTATGTGAAATCGACATTTCATAAAAATCAAATAAAATAGAAGTATATAAAGTATATCATATAAGAAAGAGCAAAATTTTTTTCAGTTTATATAATTTTGATTCAGTGTTAAGACAACAAAAAACGCCAAAACACGATTACGTATACGTTGCTCGATAGTTTTATTTTTTGAAAAATAGTTGTTTTGAAATATTTTTCACCTTTTTTTCCAAAAGTAGTACAGAAATTTAATCCAATTTAATTATATCTAAAAGATAATGTTATTATTTAGAAGAGTAAAAAGCCATAAATAGAATATTCTGAGTTGCTGATTTTATATGAGTTTTTTCAATAACGTCTGCAAAACTGCTCAAATTGTGCAAAATTGTTTGCGTGTGGACAAGACTCGTCGTCCGGAGCTAAGCGCGCGATGCTCGCCCTTGCTTTCATGTAAATACGGCGTGGAATTGCATGCGAAAAAGCAATTGTAGGCATTTTTCCAACCGCAAAGCGTTTTCGGGTGAAATATCGTGGCCTTAACGGAACATAATGCTTTCTCAGATTATTTTGCAAACAAATAAAAAACTTCGTAAATATTAAACACATTCTAAACGTCTAAAATTAGCACAATAAAAAAAGATTTACAACGATTCTAAATCAAGTAATTCACATCATAAATAACTAATTACTGATAAACCTCCTACAAACATTAGTTTTTAGGATAAAGGACAACAAACATAAGGGCGGTAACATACTCTCGTTCCCACTGGATCGACTAAGAGACGCTTATCCGACAAAAGTGTACAAAACTGTTGACTTTGGAAACTAAAAAGTACAAATAAGATTTGAATGAGTGCCCCGGGCGTAGGAAAGGGATAAATTTAATATGGGGTCGAATTAGCGAGGGTGACACTTAATAAACTGTTTGGTGATTTTGATCGCTCGACTATTACAGTTTTGTGATGTATTGCTTCCTTTACGGTAATTATTATTGCTCAGTAGTAATAGGCGAGTTAAGATCAAGCGAGTCATTAAAATAATGCAATAGTTCCTTAGGTTTCCTGTTTTACAAAAGTTTACCAACTTATTATAAAGTAAGTTAGGAGTATGAAACTATATTTAAAAGGAATTCGTTTCCTTTAAATCGTTTGACAACAAACTATTTTTAAATGGATATTTACTAGAATAAATATCAAACTAAATCTATTTTTACTTTAAAAAACCCGAACTAGGCAGACTTTTCAATGTTTCAATTCACACATGTATCATACCTTACAAATTATATGTATATTGGCAGTAGAAATACTGAAGTTATCATCTACAAAGTATCCCTTATACTATAGTAGGTATAAACTGCACTATTACGCACTGCAACGATGCAATTAGCGTAGTATTACACCCGCGAACGTGTTTGCAGTTCACACTGAGTCGTGTGTGCTAGCCTTGTGATTGCACTTGTAATGTCTTGGACATCATATACATAAATATGTAAAATACTGTTTGAATGAGCAATTTAGCATACTCTTTAAGAGTTATGTTATCATCTATGTAATATACGACTCCTTCTTTGATATAATCCCTACATTCCTCACTGCCCGACACTGCGAGGCAATGATTGTAGTATTAAATAAAATTAAAAATCATTAATTTATATCAGACATAGGTTCATATTTACATTAATATCAATTCATTTTAAAATACAACATTTACATAAAGTTACAAGATAATCAATAAAAATTAAAAATAATATTAAAGTTAAATTGTCAAAATTCAAATAAATGTCAAATAAAATTTATGCGGCAAAGTAATTTAATAATCGTAGTATTACACCCGCGAGCGTGTTTGCAGTTCACACTGAGTCGTGTGTCCCAGCCTTGTGCTTGGACTTGTAATGTCGCATTATACTGTCTTGAACATCTTATATGTACATATATAAAAGACTGTTTGAATGAGCCATTTAGCATCCTATTTTGAGGTTAGCACACGAATGTGTTAAAATAATCAAAGTTTTGCCTTACCATAAAACTACAAATAGTTTGATACAATATTCATTGCCATGAAAGTAGGCAGGATACCATTAAGATTAGATATTGTTATTAAAGGAATATCTACTATATGACAAGATTCAAGAGTAACACTAGAATTAGTAAGAAATATATATCTTGCTTTAATAAATTGCCTATCATTACTTCCGCTGCAGCGCACCACAATTGCACCAACTACAAACACTAATTTAATTCCGTGTCCTACAAATAAAAGACATACCAATGTCAACAAATCACTCCGGGTGCGGCCGCGTGGAAACTGTAATCTAACACTTTGACACACCCAATACACTAGCAATGCACAGATAACCACATTGTAGATACTAACTAGTTAACTTATAAAAAAACAATAATGGATAATTTAAGACGTGTGTTTTAAGTGTTAGTTCATTCCTTTCTTCTTAAGTAATGAGTGAAAAAGACCCATGCAATACCTACCTTTTATATCTTTTTATTTATTAATTAATTTGTTAACCTGTTCTAAGCGCGCTGAAACCATAGTTTTTTTATGTAATATGAAAACTAAGCCCATCACTGCGCTGTGCTAAACACAGCAACACATACATGGGTGTATCTCTATTATTATCAGCCGCTTCACATTTCAAGTACTTAATATAATCAAAATCATGATCGTTCAAAAAATTAGTCTAACATAATGCATCATCTAGGAGTGATAATCTACGATTGACTACAGCTTTGAAGTAGAGGTCACGTGTCATGTAGTCGCCTTTTCATTAGATGCAAACACTTATTGCATGTTGTATTGTAGAGCTTTACTAAACTAAATACTCTCTGGGAAATGAGTATTCAAATTTTGTTTTTGTATTAAAAACTAATTATTGCAACTGAAGTCACAACATATCTACAGCAATAAAAACATAGCTCAATTACACTTAGAAAATTATAACAACGATAAAATCAACAGTAAGTAACTCATAATATATACAACATTTTCTATCTAGTGGATGCCCGTGTCTTCACTCGCGTTGTTTCGGAATAATAAGTACCTAGGTACCTAACATAAATATGTCACTTTCAGGAGCTTGCCTATATACTATCACCAAACAAAAACACGATGATCTATCGTTCATTTGTGCGTGTAAGCGGAACAACCAGACGAACAAACGCACTTTCGTTAATAAATTGAATATATTGTAGATAGATAGATAACTCACTATATAACAAAATATAGATGATACAATTAAATGAAAAGTTTATTCTAGTGCTCCAAGATGGCCTGATCGTTAAAAGTGACCTCTTTAAGGTATGATAACATACATACTACAACAACTATCTATAAGACTCAGCGTATTTTATATATTCGTTGACTCCGGTCTCGCTTCGCTCATCATAACCACCACCACTTCACCACCTCTCTTACAAAAGTAGTAAACTCAATGCGCGTCATTAGATACAATCGCGTACAAGCCGCACCTTGTAAAGGCTCAGCACACCGTCGGCGGCTGAAGGTAGCTACATCTCGCGGGGATGAGAGGAACTATTTTAGTGGCGGTGCAGACGGGGGATGTGAATTAAATAAATAAATATTCCGGGACATTACTCACAACGCCATCTAGCCCCACACTAAGCAAACGCTTGGGTCGTGGGTACTAGATAACGGATATAATACTTATATATTTTTCTTTTGTAAATACATACTTATTATATAGACAAACGACCAGACTCAAACAAGTAATAATATTTTTTTAAAATTTTTAAATACTTGTATCACACGGGAATGGAGCCCGCAACCCCTATATTAGAAAGCAGAGCATTAATTATTGTAAGACTTTACAATGTAAAAAAACTTCACAATGTTAGTATAAAATTGGTTCTGAGAGGTGTACCTGTACATAGTTTTGTATTTGTTCAGTAATATACCTATATGTACGTTACGTAGTGTCTGGTAATGGTTACAAATAAAAATATACGTATCTTGAGAGTAGTAAAGCACAGAATACGAATAAAGTTGATATTTAAACAAGTTACTATCAGGCTAACTATGGTCAAGTGCGAACCCGTTTTAATAAAAAAAAAGCTTTATTGTTGCAAAACTAAAATAAACTTTTAAAAAAATCCTGTGTCCCGTGTGTATCATCCAACAGCGTCCTCCTGCTAGCTGTATCCGGTGTATTTGCGCTTATATTGTGTGGACACAATACTCGAGCGGATCACGGCACGCCCGGCGCGTGTGTGCTCAGCCTTATGACAAGACTCTAGCGTCGCCCCGTGTGTGCACAGCCGACACGACACCACTAGCTATAGTTCGTGGTTTCGCTCGCAGCAAATTTACTAAAATGAGAATAAATATAGAAGCGGAAATATTGAAAAATAGAAGCAGCAAGCAATGCAATTTTCGATCCTTCTCATACGAACTAGCCGATTCGATAGCGTTTATTAGGTTTATCTACATATATCTGTTCACTTAATAAGTCAATCTGCCTGCCATATTCTCTTTTCAAAAAATTAGATTACATGATGCCTTTCGGTGGTATATGATTACTTATATCATAGGCATCAATGGCGACAAGACAGACTACTGTACAACAAGTACAATAAGTGCAGTGATCAATAAATAATGTTTTAGTTTATTTTTATTGTGAGTGATCTAACTTCAAGATCAAATATTGTATTCCCTGAATTAGTCGGTCACTTTTTTATATATGTATCTAGAAGAAGAAGACTCTGTCAACGGCCAGTGTGTTTGTATGTACAGCCTTAGACAAGACACACCTCGTACAATATTGTACATAGCAGAGCCATGAACTTAGGAAACTTACGCAATTGGCTTGCAGGGACTTTGTTAAAAAACTTTTAGATTAACTTATTTTCTTAGTATGAGTTGTCTTTAGTGCTTTTTAGCTGATATTATAAACTCTTATTCGAGTAAATTTCATTATTGTTAGGATAAATATACTTAGGTAAGTCGTTTACTTATTTAACAAGCAAATATGTGCATATATATATATATATATATATATATATATGTATTTATAAAAGAAAAGTATATAAGTATTATATCCGTTATCTAGTACCCACGACACAAGCGTTTGCTTAGTGTGGGGCTAGATGGCGCTGTGTGCAATGTCCCGGAATATTTATTTATTTATTTATTTATTTATATGTAAATCATTACTCTAATTTGATAATGTGCAGACAATGAGATTAGTTGTGGCAAAAATTGAAGATTCCAACCCGATATCTCAATAAATATATCTCTTACATATATGTATGTTACTATCAACATGAGAGACTGCAATGCATATATTTTTTAACATTGCTTGTAATATCGTTCCACTGCTTTTTTCTTGGCAGCTTTTTGTTTTTACCTGAAAGATTTCTTACAGCATAAAGCATAAAATTATTATAACCAACCATCAACATTGTAGCTAAACAAAATTAGTTGGCATATTGCTACGACGTAGACGCTAGACTGCTACGAAGATCCGTAGCATTCAACTTGCGTAGTAGAGCTACGAAATCAACAAACAAATCTAATATAGTAAAATTGTAGTATCGGAGTCTGTACAAGGAAGATATTTAAAAAAAAATATCACAGAATTCATTTGTATATCGTGTCAATTTTAAATTTATTACATTGCAAGGGCTACAGCACCATAAACGCCGTTGCAAAAAATCCTAACCTCGCACAAAAATTATATTCTCTTCACCAAACTAAGGGCTTCGTTCAAAAACACAGCGTCTCACCATTGTGTCCGGGTGTGTTTGTGCATGTGATCTCCACCCTCTACTCCAGCCAGAGTGCGGAGTAAGCTGCCAGCACCCCGCGGACACTTTGAACTCAATTTATAAACAATTGAAAATACCCCGCGATTTGAAGTGAAATTCGATTTTGGAATTAGTGGTTGGTAATCGATAGTCAGTTCTTTGTTGTACTGTGACTAATATTTGAAGAAACAGGCAAATATCTTTTTAAGATATATACCTATAATAGTTTTTTTATCAAGACGATTCAGAAACGATATCATATTAATACTCGCATTTAAAGCTTTGCAAATTGAGTTGGTTGTAATCATTTTGTATATTTGCCTTACACTTAACAAAAACAAAGTTTTTTTTACATGGAATGTATGGTTACACTTGACAACTTAAGTTAGATACATAGTATATAACCTTCTTAATCGATTAGGTAGATTCGGAGCATCGTGTACATTGCACAGCTTATGTAGGTATGTAAACAGTACACTACATAATAATAAGATTATATGGTTGTTTATAAAACTTGATGACTGTTGAGCAAAAAGCTGACAAGCCTAAAAATTAATTATATTGCGTTAATTTTTTTGGCGAAATTTTGTTACTAATTTTTGCTTATTGTAAATTGCTTATAACGATATATTAGTGTAGAATGCTTCTCTTAAAGAATTTAGTTCATTCTTATTGTTATTTGATTGTGATTCTAAAGACAAATAAACCTTGAATATAAGTCGAAAACTTGCTATAAAGGAAAACATTACCAATAATTAAAACCTCTTTAATACCAGATTCCATTACAGCTACAATTGGAGCAAAAACAATAATTGCGTTAGAAGCGCTCTGTATTCACATTTATGGCTATATTAAAGATTTGAAAGCTCGCGCAATTATAAATATTTCAATTAAAAACCACCCGGATTCCCGGCGCGCCATTTTAATTCTGCGTGTTCATACTTGGATACTATTTTAAATACAAAAAGTATAAATTAAACACAATTACGAGTATAATTAAGTAAGCGAGTGCGGCTCAGCGGTTCCAGTGTCTGCTTTTCATCCAGACGTACCCTGGTTCGAATCCGGCCCTACACCAATGACTTGTATTTTCAAGTTATGTGTGGATTTGCACTCGCTTAACGGTGAAGGAAAACATCGTGAGGAAACCGACATGTGTGAGGACGACAATATCCAAGGGCATGTGTCTTTGTGGAAGGACCTGGGCGCCCACCACGATGTATCTGCCCAAGAGAACTCCCCTAACGAATTAGTTCTGCGGGGGAGTCACGGCCCTCAGTCATGATGAAATACGTCGTATGAACATTAGAACCATGTAAGTAATGTTTAATTCATTTAGAATATTAGAAACTGTTTGAATCTATACTCGTATATAAAAAAAAAACAATATTACGTTTGCTTATGTCGTTAATTTCATCGCACATAAAATCCAATGCATGATAATATTCATGTTTCAACGCTAGCTGAAGATCTGACTCAGCTATTTCTTTAAATATCTTCGTACTCTCTTTAATTTTATTAGATTTTTATTTTATATTATTAGTTTAACAAACTCGAAAACTAAACGTAAAGTAGAGAAATACTCGACGAATTCAAATTGAAACAAGCATTTTATATTATTAGTTGTTATAGGCTTTGTTGAGGTGTGTGTGTTCTACTGTGAGAAAAATAATTTTAATCATACTTTGTTTCGGTGTTATCTATACTTCTATACTGATATTATAAAGCTGAAGAGTTTGTTTGTTTGTTTGAACGCGCTAATCTCAGGAAGTACTGGAGCGAATTGAAAAAATATTTTTTTGTTAAATAGACCATTTATCGAGGAAGGCTTTATGCTATATGACATCACGCTGAAACTAATAGGAGCGTAGAAACAATGGAAAATGTGGAAAAAACGGGGAAAATTATTCATCTTTGAGGGCTTCCGTTGCGTGAGCTACGAAAACGGTTCAAGTCATGGGTAACTATAATTTATAAAGCTGAAGGGGTAGTTCGCAAAAATAAATACGATGCCCAAAATAACTATTCCGAGCGGACGAAGTCGCGCGCACAGCTAGTGTATGTATATAGTATCCCAATAAGAGCCTGTCTGTACTAAAGGGGAGGGATAATATTCATTATTCGGGAGTTAACAGTTATTACTCAGTTACAGTCCGAGCGTCATTCGTCGCCTTCACAATCATATTATTGTATTATCGCATTTTGTTGTCCAACGTTATAAGTGCTTTTTATATTTACTCGTTTTGAATCATTTCATCACTTATTTTACATCTTACTATTTTAGAATTGATAATAGAAATGTATTGAAGTTAAAGAATTGAACAATATGGATTTATCTAAAAATAAAGACTTTTTAATTTGTTAAATACTTTACAAAATTTGAATTTTACGATGTGATTTCTTACACTAGAACAGCTACTTTATTTAATGTAAAGTAACAAAATAAAGGTATTTTGATATTGAATTTACACTAAAATGTTTGCATTTGATGAACGTTTTTGCATTGTTTGATCAATATGTGTTGCAAAACCTCTTGTACGTATCATCAATTTAATCAAACAACACCCCAACCTCTCCTCATTAGTTACAGCAAATTGAACAGCAATTATCTCGACACCATCTCAATATGACATCACAGTGTAGTGGCCACGTGGCCCTGTAAGGCCGATATTGCTTTTTTATTTGCCGACGCGACCCCTTGAAAACTTGTCAACATGTTTCAATACTGTCCTACTAACTTACATCTACCGACCATCCACAATAAAATAGATTAAAACGATCTTTATGTCAAATACGTTAAGAGCTTAGTAAAAAATGTTGATGATAAAATAAAGTTTGTTTCGGATAGTATTTAGAGTTTGCTCAACGGATATTAGAGCATAGAGTGGATAACTATTTGAGAAACATGTTGGTTCCCATGGAAATCGTATTAGATCTTGTTTTAGAATTTTCCGCTTTAGGCTTTTAGGGGTTGGAGTGTATGTGTGTATTAATACTAGAGAATTGAAAGGAGATAAATAAAACTTGGCTTAGGTCATTTTTGTAGAGGCTCCATTAGTTTATTTATGTAAGCTTACTAGATTATACCTCTATATACAATATATATTTTTAACACGAAATAGGCTTACGTTTGACTATAGCCTGCCTGATGTTAAGCACCACTATAGTCTAAGTAGTATAGTATAGGCGGTATACATGTAGCACGCTTGCCTAGAAGAAACCTATTTACTCTAGATTATGTGCCAAGGTATAAAATTACGAGCCCATGCTAAGGCGGTATACATCTAGACAGTCAACATCTAAATATACATATTTTACTTAACCATGTTCCCAATTTATGGGGTCAGCTGCCGATCTACCTGATTGACAGAATATTTGGTATACCGGTTTCATATGGAGTGACGGTCGGACTACCGTAAACCCAAAGGGATAATCGATTCGGTTGGTATAACCTAAACATAAACATCAAGTATAGAGTAAATATCATAAAGTCAGATATAAAATCATGTTCACATCATAAACTTCACTACTCATGGGTCCTTTAAATTCCAGTTAATAACACGGTATTTATGAACACTACGATGGAAAAAGATTATATTAAATGCATTGAAAATGTAGTCAGCGCTTGAGTACAGCGCTAATATTATCTCATAAACTTACCGACTTACAAACAGAATGAATATAACGTACAGATAAGTACATATGTATGCGTCGCGGAGGGACGACATCGTGGAGGTGGCTGGAGTCACGTGGACCAGACTAGCCCAAGACCGCAATGCCTGGGCCAGCAAGGAAGAGGCCTTTACCCGCTTTTGGGTGCCCTGACACAAGAAAATACTATAAGTAATCAAGAACTCAACGTAATTTTTTAAATAAACTAAGTAACTATATGTAAAGAAATAATTGAATTCAGGAAATAAAGGCTATTTTCTTTTATTTATTTATTATGCGTCGCATAAGTTACATGTAAGATAACTCAATTATCTTCAATGTAAATCGGGACTATCAATAAATAATAATCATTTTATAGTTTCAATTCATTAGTACACACACAATTTTGTGCATGAATATTAATTTATTTACTTACTTTCCTCGAACATTTGTTTAACACCTAACTTTGCTGTTATTCCTTTACGCGAGAACCCACATTCATCTCACCTATTTAATCGCCTTAAAATGCATAAAACCGGAAATAAATTAATACTGAAGGCGATAAAAAGGCACCGTCGCCATATTTTCCTTAAAAAAAGGCGCTTCATGATGAAGGCGGTATTTAATTAAGACAGACAAAGCGGCGACTGAAAGAATAGACTCACATTCTTGCAGCTCACTTGTAATGAAGAATGTCCATTTTATAAGTCCGATAGAGGATTCTTGCGCCTTTTTATGTTTTTCCGGGAAAAAAATGCGAGTTTTTCCGTATATTTTTTACTTGCTTGGCTTTTGACCACCAAATCATTTGAAGCACCCGTTCAAGTGACGACATAACCGACTGAAATGGTATAGTTCTTAAAAGACGATGGCAGGTGTTCTTTGTTTATATATTAGACATAAAGATAAAGACGACAAAGGCCATGTCATGTGACAATCAATCTAAATGCTCTACTTATGTAGGAAACTTCGAGAAATTTTCTGTGATTACAATTTTTACATTTTATAGTCAAGCATTGGTATTGACGCCCGTAAAATCAATGCTGGGGTCGATAGAGAATGATTCCTGCGCTGAAATGCTAGTCACTCTCAAATGAGACTAATGAATTTTCGTAAATAAGACGAGTTTTTTCACAGTAATTTATTCAAGTATATTCCAGTGACTTTCAAATAAGGCTACCGAAATTCAAATAAAATGATTGTTTTGTAAATAAGACAGGTTTTTTACAGTAATTTATTTATGTAGTTTGAAAGTCTATTCTGTTTAATTTTATCCCGTCATAACTACCAATATTTCTAAGTTCCCCAATATATACCCAGAGTGCTCGCAGGCTGCAGCGCCGGGAACGTGGCGGCTTGCACATCAATAATGCAGAGGAGCGGACAAATCACTTAGCGCCGATACAGAGCGGCCTGATTGATGTTGTACTGTATTCAATGTACTGGCGGTGCCTGCTGGAGGTACTTGTAATCATCATCATCATCAACAACATATCATATATTCGTCCACTGTTGAACTTGTAATCATGCGGAGTGCTGGATGCTAAGTTGTATGTACCTAATATAAGTGTATAAAAGTGTGTAAGTAGTTATGAATTTTTGTCAGAAACTCGAATTTTCAATTTTTCCTAAAAGTTTTGTTTTTATATATTAATTTCTATTTCTCATGACGTATTTCCCCCTCAGAATTAATTCGTTAGGGGAGTTCTCTTGGGCAGATAAATCTTGGTGAGCGCCCAGGTCCTTCCACGGAAGACACATGTCCTCGGATATTGTGGTTCTTAAACATGTCGGTTTCCTCACGATGTTTTCCTTCACCACTAAACGAATGCAAATCCACACATAACTTGAAAATACAAGTCATTGGTGTAGGGCCTGACTTGAACCAGGGTGCGTCTGAATGAAAAGCAGACACTCGAACCGCTGAGCTACACTCGCTTAATTAATTTAATTTCTATAAAATAAACAAAAAACAATGAGAAAATCAATATTAATTTTATTTAAATTAGTTTTAAATAATTTGTAAAATAGTTTTCGTTAGTTCAATCGAATAACTTTTTATCAAACTACCCGTACATTAATATGTAATACTTAAGAGATTATTTAAAAAATCTAAATGTGTTTTTCAACTTTTGCATAATGTGTTTTTATCATGGAAATGTGTTAAGGCCTTAATGATAGGCTATATAACAACATTTTGGAACATCTGTATTTCTTGATAAAATAAATGTTTTTCATTCTTTATCTTATACGTTGATAATGTAGATCGATAATTTTACTTGTAAAAAGATTTGTAAATAAGTAATTCCTTTGTAAATAAATGCTTCAATAGTCCATGAGCCCTACAAAGACAATGCTCTGCGTATGTTTACTCACAAGCTTGGATCGATACTGGTAGGAAGCCACACTCCGATGCAACTCCGGCTCTAATCTGCTGGGGTTGCCAGCGGGAAGACAGGCAATTGAGCTGAGATGGGGAAAATATACTATCTACCTACATTTGTAGGTACAATTGCAATTATAAAAAGATTAATTAATATTTAACTGAGCTTTAAAAATGTAACTAGGTTATAAATGTAATTAGACTTGTCTTATAGTGCAAATATATTATTAATTACTGTAATAAGGGTATAATACTATACATAGTATGCTATATGCGTATATCAAACACCTCATTCAATACGTTTGTACCTACTGCATCATGAAAGTTTTAACAAGTTTTAACAATATAAATCGAAGAACCAACTATATTAATATTATGTGACTTTGGGGCCGTGGGGTCCGGGAGCCCATACTATTTTCGAAAACCTCTCGGAGCGCTTGGTTGACGCGACGCATGACCAAAATGCTGGCCTTTTTCTGGCTCAACGTATCAGCATTGCCATCCAGCGTGGTAATGCGGCCAGTATGCTGGGCACGCTGCCTTCTGATAGTGGGCTGGAGCACTTAGATTATCTTTAGGCTTTTCTAAAGATTTTCTAAGTGCCCCTTTTTGTAGTAGTTAGAAGTAGTATGTTTAGTTTTTCTTCCCTTGTTTTTATATTTTATTATTGTAAATAAAGTATTAGTTTTATTGTTACCTTGAGAATACAGATCGACTGTATTAATTATTGCAAAATAAACAATTTGTATTTGATCCAAAAATAGACTTTTACCCACATCAGCCCCAACTTCTAACAACTGGCATCCTCCATCTCCTATTGAATTTGAAGCGAGACAAATACTCCCCCCGGGGGGTGGCAGTGGGGGGTGTGGGGGTGACTGACGAAACTCACTGATGGCTAAACCGTGTTCGATTCACACCTGCTTCGCTGCGGGGAAGTGGCTTCCTTTGACACATTATGGAGGCTCGTGGTTGAGGATGAATGCCTGGTGGCTGGTGCTAGACGGTCGTGGTGAGGAAAAGTAAACTCTTGGGTTGGATGAAGTAGGTTTTAAATAGGCTCGCTGTGATCAGTCATTATTGTTTAGTTTTGGTATGTGAAAATTATAACTTTAGGGACAAATTCATAGTAAATTATGTATAACATATTCTGTTACATGTTTACCTACATACTTACAGTCAAATAGATAATATCTTACAAAACCAAAAAATCTATTTTATATAAGCAATAGGTATGTGTCCCGTAGTCTAACCTCAGAATACATTATGTAGCTCACATGGAAAGTCGCTTATGTTTTAATAAGATAAAATTTATCTCCTAGCAAAATCTCATTCAAATCAAATAAGCTAATTCTAAAAGAAATAAACATAAACTAAACATCCATATTCAACACGCATAAACTTTCGTCTGAACTATAATAGGTATTCGTTTGATAAGACACCTTCATAGCGGAGTAAAAATAGAATAGAGCCACATCGAAACACTGCAAATGGTATAAACTATAGTGGTCGTGGTATAAGCCAGCCGCCGCAGAATGTTCTCGAAGTGTGACACGGCGGCCGCAAGTTCCCGACACCAACTTGCCAAGTTGAGGCGAAACAACTTCTTTCATAAGTTGCCGGGAAATGCACCAGGAAGTCGCACAGTTTTTTTCGGTAAGTAAATAAAATGAATATCCTTTATTGTTCCAAACTTACCTGTTACGTATATTAGTATGGGTAACACAAAACATTCAAATACAAAAACAATTAACTATATACCTACATTGGTAGATGTACTAACATAATAAAAAGGTGAGTACCTAGGTACGTGGATTTTCGTCAGGGTCTGTTATGTACTCGTATCTGACGATAAGTTTTGTCAAATACATAATCCGTGATGTGCTTTATCTATTAAGTCAATATTAATTATGCTAATGATTGTTATGCTTATAAATTATGCTTATTATACCTATTAACATTTATGTTGATACTTATTTTACAAAAAGAATGTTATTTTAAATCAACTAAACATGAACCTTTCAAAGGATTTTCCGTAAGTATATTTTTATTTTGCAGCAACTACATAATGTTAAGTTTGTATAGTGTTCCGTACTTATTTTGCTTACTATGTATACTTATCTGCCGGCTGTTGAGTAAAAAATGACAAAAGAAATTTGAAAAATAATGAGTACCTACGAGTACCTTAATTGTTTGAATTTGTTCTGGATCAAAACCAGTTTTGAATGTATACTTAGCTTTTTTGGGAACACATTCTGTTTTGTGTACCATTATAAATAAATAAATAAAAAATAAAAGCAATCAATACATAATACTGTACTGTAAATTATTTCCTCTAGTGTTGAGAGGGCATATAAGATGTAGGTACCTATCCTGCCGCAAATAAAACAAACAATATAAGTACCTATAATTTAATAAATACCTATCGTCTAATAGAAATCAAACAATAGGTTCTAGGTATTTCCCATTGTTTTCATTTTGGAAACATTTCAGGCGAACCCCAAAACGCCATTCTCAATTTAAAATACCCACGGGCTTTTATCTAATTTACGCGAAAATCAAATTTCATTCCATATTATTTTCTCCGCTAAATTCATTATCCATTTACGGTTTCGCAGGCAATTGTTTTAATCCGATACCGAGCTTGGCCCGATGTGGAATGAAATAATTTAATAGCCTCCCCTCTCCTCCTCCCCCTCCGCCCGATCCAAGATGGCGGCGGGGCGGGGCGAGGGGGAGGGGCCAGCCGCCTCATTTGAATTTCGAGCGCGAGCTTTCCGAACGTGTGTGTTCGAACCGGTTTTCGGCCAATTAATTTCGGTATAATTCGGTTTCTGCATTCTGTCGGTAGCGGGGCCTTATTGTCTGGTAATGTTGGTTACTTGGGGCGGTTAGACACGGCGGTTGAAACATTATGGTTGTATGCCTCACTATTGTTGCTAATAGTGTCAATTAACTATATAGAACATTCTTTAATGATTTCCAGGTAGTTTGAATAAACATATTTTATTAATCATGTAATAAATTAAATTTTCGACTAGGTATTGTAGTTGACAATTTAATTTATTACTCTCTACAGTGGAATTTAAAACAAATATCTTTTAAGGTAGGTATTGGTAGGGTAGAGTACTAAATAATTCTGAATCACATTCGTAATTCAGTTTAACTTCAATATCACACACACACTACAATAATAATTAATATGTCAATAGCAATTTTAGATCTTTTACATAAAACACTTCAATCATATCACCAATAATATTTATATAAAAACTACAGATTACTAAGGAAAAATATTTTGTCTCTAAAACATATATCTACCCATGATACAGTAAGCTTAGTATGGGGCTAGATGGCGCTGTGTGATTATCCTGAAACATTAATATAATAATTCAGTTCAATCTACATTACACTATTTACATATATACCGGTCACCATTCGTATAAAGCGGTACAACACAAAGCCAGCACAACGTAGCTTCCACAATATTACGCGAAGTGGTGTAATACCGGTACAAAGCGTCGCTCGGTAAATATCGCTTTGTTCCTGCAGTACACAAATTTTGACAATCACTGCCTCACTCACTCCACAGTGGCGGGCAAAGAGTATGAGGCAAAGAGAGCTGTTGCAGAAGAGACAGAATATTTTATTCATCTGAAAGCATCGAGCTAAGATTATTTTGAAGGGGATGGAGGTTTTTTATACGATTTCATTTTTTATGTACATAGGTACCAAATAGACTCATTTGCATCTATGCGGGGCGTATCAATAAATCAATTCCACATCTTCATAAATATTTTTAAATGTTTAGAAATATTTTCTACAACTCGCCTGATGTTAAACATTGTTACAGTCTACGATATGTGAATAGCGCATTAACTAAAAAGAAACCAATTAACTCTCGACTTGAAGACCAATAAATATAATGTTGCTGATATGCTAGCACAACTGTAATAAAAAAACTAGCTAAAGAATAGCTATAAAGAAGTAAGTACGTACAATGTTAATTTTTTATCTTAGAGACTATGATAATAAATATAATTTAGGTACCTATGTACCTATAAAATTATATCTGAGTACTTTTTTGGTGAACCAGACTACCTTGGGGCTCACACTCGACTTACTAAGTATGCTGATTGGATTGAGGAAAATAGTAATAAAACAATAAATAAAATGCAAGAGAGTACCTAGTTGAAGAAAAAGGAAATTTAAAGGGTTCTACCGTCAATAAGTTATTATAGAACCAATGTGCATCACTTTAATATATTTAAGCTTATTTCCTGTTTTGTTATTTCTATGTTTTATGGTGTACATTAAAGATATATTCTATTCTATAGAACTTTAGTTTGTTAGTTGTTTTTGAACTTAGACAAATAAAATATGTAAACGTATGTACCTACATGCTTAGGAAAAGTTTGTGTGTATATTTTTCTTGATTGCTAAGTTTTAGTAAAAAATATTTAGTTACAGCAGAGCTTTAAGGTATTGTTAATATTTAAATAGAAATGAAATAAATTTTTTTATCGCCCTTGACGGGCTCTGGAGCTGGTTGGTGTAGGGAACTTTCCTGTTTATCTACACAATTATTTAAATAAATACACTACTTATTAAAATTTATTATTTTATTTAAATAATTGTGTAGAAAATATAAGAAAGGTCCCTACAATTTTAATTTATCTAAAATGTAAATTTCTCTATTTTAATACCGTTTCATAATTGTACTGATAATTTTTCACATCATGCACTTGATCTGTAAATAAATGACATTCAGTTCAACTTCTTCTGTAACTACGTAGTCACTTCTGTACCGCCATTCTTTGCCACTTATCTCTGTGTGCGTATTTCCCTCTGTGTGAGTGAGGGAGGGCGTCAGTCCCCCCAATGTTGACAATTGATGGATATCTCTTGTCTTCTAAAGCCAGGATTAATGTCTTCGCGCCAACAATGCCCTTGAAGGATTATGCTCTCGACAGCGTCAAGACCTCAAGACTATCTCAAATACTTTCAACAATGACTGAAGGTTTAATCTGTGGAGATGGAAACGTTTTCAGAGGACCTCTTTGGTCACTTTGAAGGATTATACCTTTTTCTAGAAAGGAGGTTGGATGATGTGCGGCTGTAAAGTAAATGGTGTTGTTCGATTATGTTGAAGGAAAACACAGCACAGTTTAGTCTATATATTGTGATATTAAATAGAGAATGCATACCTAATTAAATAGGCTTTATTGTAGCATATTTAGGTTGTATATAGTTGAAACTAATAATTATGTTGCCCATATTTTTTTCTAGATTACTCTTGTACCTACTGTAAAATATTGTAAAACGATAGAATTTTTCATTTGTCAAGCTATGCATATAATGTTATATTTTTAATATCTATACTAATAATATTATAAAGCTGAAGAGTTTTTGTTTGTTTGTTTGGACGCGCTAATCTCAGGAACTACAGTTGCGAATTGAAGAATTATTTTTGTGTTGGATAGACCATTTATCGAGGAAGGCTTTAGGCTATATAACATCACGCTGTAACTAATATGAGCGAAGAAACAATGGAAAATGTGAAAAAAAAACGGGGAAAATTATTCATCTTTGAGGCTTCCGTTGCGTGTGATGCGAAAACGGTACAAGATATCAAAAAAAAAATATAAAAGAATTATTCCTCTTAAAATGATCTAACAAAATGTCTGCAATAGTATACGTCTATCTTTTAAGATTAACTCACTAGAACCGTTTTTATGGTAATAACTATTCCATGCGGACGAAGTCGCTGGCACAGCTAGCTAAATGATATGGCTTATGTTTTCAGTTCATTTATACCGCCAAAGTAGCGTTGTCGTTTAATCACGACACGACATTGAATTAAGGTTTAAAATTATATTTTCGAATTCGTTCATGCTACTCAATTTTTTTACTTTGAATAAATTGCCTAGTCACCATAATTTTTAACCATAATTTATGAGAGTATTATAAAATGTAAAAGCAATATTCTGTTTTCATTTAACTAATTTACAGCTAAGGCTAATTAAATAAGTTAATGTAATTGGTAGTTACCGTTTTAATTAAGTAAGTAAATAAATAAATAAGTAGACATGTATCCTATACAACTCTGTAGGTACTTGGTACTGTAGGTACATAAGGTGTAGTTAGATTGTTGTAACACATGACTAGTTTAAATTAAGCTATGTACATGGACAGTATACGGTTTTACTTATAATAAAAAATTGAATAAACGTGTGAATTTAATTTAACAGATCTTTGTTATTTCTCACTGTTATATTATCTTTTTGTCTGTTTATTTAAACGCTCATAACACAAAAACGGCTAAACGGCTTTGGTATGAACCTAGGTAGTATGAGGTATTAGAAGTGTTATAGGCTATTTTTTATCTCAAAATAATGAGATCTAAGCCGCGGACGACCACTAGTAGTTTAAAAATAACGTTTCATCAATCATTATCTTTTTTTTACATTTTATTTTATTTTATCAATGATTAAATAGCTTATTAGATCATCATATCAATTATAGAAAGAAAACACTTTTTATCTAGTAAACAAATATTAAGGTATTGGAAAAACGATTGAAACTGTTTAGCACAAACAAGTGTAAAAATAGCATAAGTAGCTAAAACTAAGCTATTATTGTGATTAGTAACTTGTTATTTAATAAACTGTTTATATTTGTAAGCTACATAAGTGGTAAAACTATCACTAACAAGGATTCCACGCAAATCAGTTGATCCTATCCGGCAATGCTGGACACGGTTATGAGTATCTATATAGAATGCAAGAGATGTTGTCCGACTATTTGTCCCTCGGACGAACATTATTGACTCGTCCAATAAGCGAGCTCCTCGCGCGTCTTTTGTTTGTAGGCTGTGCCACTGTGGAAATAGAGTTTTGTAATTCGATACCAAAACGAAACGACATATGAAAAACTCGTATATATTATTATATGTAGATATACATATATTTTATTCTTTATAGTAAAATATATACTTACATTTACTTACTTAAGTTACAGGATTACAAATTAACAATACAATTATAGTTTATTTCTAAGTTAGATGGTACTTTTGAGTCCAACGAGAATCACGGATTACACAATTAAAAACCCTGTAACAACAAAACTGTGCTTCCCCGTTGAAATAAGCACATAATACAGAATTTAGAGACATAACTTAGAAGAACAGAAAGTCTTTATTGAAAACACAAATTATAACTAGTTTACAATTAGGTACATATACGTTATTTTTAACCGACTTCAAAAAAAGGAGGTTATCAAGTCTTCTGATAGTTTTTTTTGTGGATATGTTACGCGATTACTCCGTTATTTATGAACCGATTTCAAAAATTATTATTTGTTCGAAGGGGATAGTTTCCAAAATGGTCCCATAATTTTTATTTTCATTCAGTCTAGTAAGTACTTTCTGAGAAAAAAGGTTCTTTACTCCCAACCCTGAATTTTGAAGTCGCAAAAATGAAACTAAATTGTTTATTAACTTTTTAGTGACAAATGAAGTCGGTTTTTGATTTTATTGAAATAAATTTTATTCTTACAATTAACAGTAGGTAATCTAGTTTTGTTTTATACTTGTGCAATTTGTTCCCGTACATAAGGTTCATGCAAAAAATCGTCTCCACACTTCCAATCCCCAACGTTCTTCTTATCCCCGCAAATTCCTCCACGTGATTAAATGAGCCGCTGGCTATCGCTATATTGCTGTCCCGCGACTCCACGCGCTAATGTACCCCCTTCTACCCCCTTGTGTCCCCTTTCTCCCCCTTGTCCCCTTGTGTCCCCTAATGTCCCCTACATAGTGGACACGGATGTCCCGACGTGTTCGGAATCTTGACTGCTTCTTTTGTTTTTGCTATTGTTGTCGTGATGTTCTTTGCTTTTTTAGTAAGTCCGGGAAGTCAGTCGGAAGGAATGACAGTTACTTTAGCTGTTAAGGAAGTGGTTCGTAAGTTGTTGAGATAAAAAAGAGTACAGAACATAAATTAATATTATGTATTCAAATTATAAACGTTATTTATTTTGCCGAGTTATTTCTAGCTGTATCTACCATAGGTATATTCAATTTAAAGACCAAACTTAACTTAACCTTTTTCTGGCTCAACGTATCAGCATTGCTATCCAGCGTGGTAATGCGGCCAGTAAGCTGGGCACGCTGCCCTCTGACACGGTAATAGTATCATAATTACCGTGCCTCTGAGCACTTAGATTATCTTTAGGCTTTTCTAAAGATTTTCTAAGTGCCCCTTTTTGTAGTAGTTAGAAGTAGTATGTTTAGTTTTTCTTCCCTTTGTTTTTATATATTATTATTGTAAATAGGTATAGTTTGATAAGACCAAACTTAACTTTAATTAATATTAAGAAAGATAGATGTTTATACTCGTATATTATGTTCCGTTTGCTCGTTGTTTAAGCTCAAAAAACCATTTTTGATGACATTTGTTATAGAGATAGTTTGTATACCTACATCAAAGTATTTATATATTTTAAATAAGTGGACGCCCGCGCCTTCGCTCGCTTTATTTCAGGATAAAAAAAAACCAATGACACTCCTAAGACCTCATACCTACTACCTACATGCCAAAACTCATGATGATCCGTTCAGCAGTTTTTGCTTGAAGAGCGTTTACATAAATAAACAGAGACACAGAGCGTTTACACAGATAAACAGACAGCATTTCTAGAAATTGTTGGAACGTGTTCTGCTATCAATTCGAAGTATCTCCAAACATTTTTTTTATACATAATAAAAAAAATGTTTGGAGAGAGTCTTTAATGTTCAAACTTTCTATCCTCTTCAGCTTTATTATTCGTCTACATTACATTAAATAAACCCAGTACAAAAATGCATAAAAAGAAGAAGAACTAGTTTGTAAGCATCTCTGCCCTATCCAATCGGCCGCCGCCGCCGGGTGGGCAATGTCCAATGTCCACCCACTACTAATAACCTAGTAAATGTATTACTCGGCCCACACAGATTGCTTTGCGGAAAAAATATTTCTTTTACACACAATCTTGTTGTCCTTAGGTACCTTACCTTCTTCATATAAGGGTTTGGATTGGTAGGGGAAATATACATAATTTATTTATTTACTTACTATAATATTACATGACGATGCAAAAAGCAGCAGTGTTAAATACTTGCAGGATCGTGAGGAAGTTCTTGCAGGACGATTTAGCTTCTGAAAATAACACTCAAAGTGATCTCCACTTGGCCTAGGCCCGTGGTTTTCATATAAATGACCGAAATTCTTAAAATTTCGAGAAAAACAAACGTTTTTTAAAAAATAATAATAAAAATGTTTATTGGACACACAAATTCTTATAATACTAACACTTATTAATAATGTAATTTACTATGATACACAAAACAGAATTATGTTCTTAAATTAAACTAAATATTATACATTTTAAGCTGATTTCGACTGGTTTTATACATAAGTAAGATACTAGAAATAGTGATTCTAGTGATTAACTAACAGTTAGGTATAATAAGGAGGTTTAAGTTTGACTTGTTCATTATCAGATATTGTCGGCCCTTAGGGTGGCTTAATAAACTCTCGACACCGGAGTTGGCCACTCTCATTCGATAAAAAGAAGAAGAAGATTGTCTGAATTAGATAAAATGTAAGTAGGATGATCTATTTAGGCTTTCAAACACAAGTACAATTATTTTTATACATTATGTCTGCAGTGTGATATCGAAAATTATGATTTTGTATCAGATCATGCATTTTGTAACTAATCTAAAGAAACGACGCAAGTTCCATCAGATATGGTTCAATAGATTTTATATGGTTAAAAATAAATGCAATTTATATTTTTCCACAAAACCATTTTTAAGTACTTATTAATTTTTGCAGAGATGAATGCTCATGGGTTCTATTTGTAAAGATGCCGTATAGTAAATGCATTTTTATAGGTTTTTTTTAAATATTTTTATGTATAATATACCACAATATTTAACAAAACATACAAAATCTATCTATACATACTTACTTATAATAAAGCTGAAGAGGGTCGAAATTCTAAACATTGAAGATAGGTATTTAAAAAATATTTATTTCGAGAATTAATAGATTTTTTTAAGTGTTTCTCTGTTTATGTAAACGCACACGCAAGGCTTAATGGATCTTCATGAGGTCAGAGGTTACTTTTTATCCCAAAATAACGCGAGCGAAGCCACGAACGTCCACTAGTACCATATATAATTGTGACAAAATAAACCATAATTGTTCAGTAAAATATGTGTTTCACCGCGTATTGGCAGCTCGGCAAGCATTGTACCAAGCTGGCAAAGCTGCGAGCTGCGTCGGCCGACGGAAAAATTTTCCGAGTAACAAAGCGAATATTGGAGAGTCTCACAAAGGCCACTGCCAAAGGATTTTAGGGACGGGCTCTTAGCGATAAATTAACATGTTTCAAGAAATTTTGTTCGTGTTTGAAAAGAAGGTAAAATCCTCAATCAGATAATCAAATGTAATTTACAGTACAAAAAATCTTAGAACAATTACACCATAAAATATTACCTCTGCCTTGATTTCGTAAACATGCACGTAAAATGTACTTTATTATTGCAGCCATATCAACACAGATATTAGATACATTATGTAGACCTAAATGAGTCCAAAAATAAAATAGTAAACCACAAAATGTAATAACAGTACCTACATCCAAAATTTAATTATTCATGTAAACAGTAAATTGTTTTGAAAACTCAAGAATCTATAGCCAATATTCTTAGCTTAGGTGACCTAATTTTGTAGAAATTAAGGTTTCTTTCTTATATTGTTTTTGTTATATGTTTTTTACATGATATAGGCTCACGCTTGACTACAACTTGCCACATAAACATATACATTGTACATATTTTTATTACAAAACTGATTTTCCATCGACACTAATCCCACCCCTATAAACTGAGTCAGCTCTCCCGAGTGCCCTATACTTATACATCTACATGTGATTGTCCGTAAGTACATTTTTCTTTGAGGTTAGTCTATTATACGCTCCAGTCAAATACTAGGTACATAGTCAAAGGTGTACAAGATCAAAGACATGTTAATTGTTGCTCAAATTATTATGAATTTGACGAGTCAAAGGCAAGTGGACGAGTCATTATTGCAGGTCGAGGGCTTTGCCAGGTTTGTGGTACGAATAAGGTTATGTGGAGATCTTGCTTTTACATATTTTGCTGTTAAGAGTTTAACGTTGTGCATGAAAGAGGCATTTAAAGAAATACATTTATGTGGAGATCTTCAAAAGCCTAACTTTTAAGTCTACTTGCTTAGCGACTTTTATACACATTTAACCATCTTTTATAAATAATTTTGTCACTGAATGCATTCTAGAATCGTGGCGCAGTTTTTGCACATAGTTATTGTAGTAGCGCTCATATGTAATTTGCAAGAACATATAAACTAACTTACACGGTAAGAGTACCTAAAAATTTTCTGTGCTAGTTGGGACTTAAAACCCACGATATTTCACCCGAAAACGCTTTGCGCTTGGTAAAATGCCTACAGTTGCTTTTTCGCATGCAACTCCACGCCGTATTAACATGAAAGCAAGGGCGAGTATCGCGCGCATAGCTCCGGCCGACGAGTCTTGTCCATACGCAAACAATTTTGCACAATTTGAGCAGTTTTGTAGAAGTTTTTGACGAAATAAATTCATATAAAATCAGCAATTCAGAATATTCTATTTATGGCTCTTTACTCCTCTAAATAATAACATTATTTTTTAGATATAATTAAATTGATTTCTGTACTACTTTTGGAAAAAAAGGTGAAAAATATTTCATAACAACTATTTTTCAAAAAATAAAACTATCGAGCAAAGTATACGTAATTGTGTTTTGGCGTCTTTAATTGTCTTAACACTGAATCAAAATTATATAAACTGCAAAAAAATTTGCTCTTTCTTATATATTTCTATTTTATTTGATTTTTATGAAATGTCGATTTCACATAGCACCCCGCGTTAAGTACCTACTAGTATTACCTAGGTACTTAATCAACTCTTACAATTAAATCTACATAGGTACCTACAATATAATATCGCAACAGCTATTTAAAAAAATAAAACAATACTAATACTCACATAGTTAATTTTCAATCTCATGAGAATTAAAAGGCTATTAAATGTTCTATCGCACTTCATAAACATCAGACTCAATCAAATCGTCAGTTTGTTTGCTTAACTTTTTCATAATCCTAAACCGACCTCATAAAAACCTTCTCCGGAGCAAACATCTACAATAATCCTCTAAATCAGAGCTCGCACATGACGTTTAGTTTTACTTAAATATAGTACACGAATTTAACCCTTAATTTTTAAAACATAGATGTTAGATTTACTTGAACTTTTGCGATGGTTTTAGTTTTAATAGTTTGATAGTACAAATATTTATATATTTACAATGTGCCATGTTGGCTACCGTGGGTCAGGATTAAAGAGGTTTATGAGATATTTATTATTATGGGAACTTGGCAAGGCTTGTGAATGTAAATCGTTTTATGGAAAAGTTTAACTAATAGGCACAGAAAAGGAAAGCCATTAACCACAATTACGAATTAACTTTGATTTCACGTGGTATTTGACATACAGAAGCCAAGATGCCAATTGTTATTGAGGTACTTATAGCACGATCATTGGTCACCCATCTAAATAGTAGCCGCAGCGCGTTTTTTTAACTTTGCATATTACGAAACGGATGTACTTACAAAGAATCACAGCAATCTATTATTTTCTGATTTCCAAAAAGAATATTTGTCTTGACCAACTTGTAATTTGACAATAGGTAGGTACTCCGTCAATATTGTTGTTAGCACAAATCAACAAATGAAATGTTGTTAGTACTTTACCCCATCTAATTTGTCTATCCTTCTACTAAGCCCTATTTTATTGTTACAATAGAATGCCTTCGATACCATATTGCCGATTAATCTTCCAAACGATAATTCATCTCTAAATCCTTATAAACCAAAGACTCGTTGATTTTATTTACATCGTAACCAATAACGATTCGACCATTATGCGGTATTAGCCCTCTATCGCCATCTGTCGACAGAAGTGAACAACGTTTAACAAAAGAACTTACCAACTAAAAATTTACGAAATTGAACTCTATGGCCCAGAAAATAAGAGTGTAGTGATAAAATTAGGAACTTTAAAACCAAATCACCCTTAAAATGTTCTAGTTGCTCTATATTAGTCTTTAACTCTTACATTATAAGATTGCTTTTCGTATAGAGCGGTATGGTTAAGGTGGCAGTGTTTAAGTCAAGTTGGGTGGTGAGCGGCGCTCGCGGGTGGTCATTACCAGATGCGATGACACCACTTGTGCAGCTAAAATGTAGCATCAACTTGGTATTAAAAAATAAGGGCCTTTCGAATAGTACGCATATTAGAAGTTAGTGCCAAACTGAAACTCTAAAGTTAACAGCATCGTGACTTAACAATAACAATACAAACGACTACAATAATACAAAACACAATAAAATTATAGATAGACACATTAAGTACATACTTACTTACCAACATTCAATTGAAATTAAAAATAGACAGATTAATAGACATCCTAGGTGGAATAGAAATTACGAACCCTCAGTTCAAAGAAAATCCTCATAACTGAGGATTGTGGTATGTACTTATTATACAATTGTTAAGATATTTAGTACGAATAACATCTTATACCAACAAGTACAAGTACAAGTTCATTTACACAAGACTCAGATGAAATGAATATTTTCAGGAGTTAATACCCCAAGTCATTGATAAGAAACCAACCTACAAATTCATTGTCAATATTATGTACCTATAACATGCATTACTAAATAAAAATTATAGCAAGGTACCTATATTTTTGTTAGTTCAGCAATTTTTTTATACTGCGGCATTTTATCACCCCTATAAAATGCAAACCAATGATCGCGCCACTATAATCCAATTCATTAAACTCTCGCCGAGACAAGTGTGCGAATAAAACGCATGATCCGATTATGTATTTTACCCATTTCAATAGAACACTTGGCTTTTGGATCGACTAAATTTCGCAAGTGGCGCCCCCGCGGTGTCATCCGTATTAATTTAAAAAATAGACGACTAGAAAAAAAATACAATTGCACGGTATCATAACGTGAGTGGTCTTGGCAAATTTGCGGGTTCGATTCCCGCATAACACAAGTAATTATGAATATTAAAATTTGTAATTACTTGTGTTGAGTCTGGTCGTTTCTATGTATAATAAGTATGTATTTACAAAAGAAAAGTATATATGTATTATATCCGTTATCTAGTACCCATGATACAAGCGTAAGCTTAGTATGGGGCTAGATGGCGCTGTGTGATATGTCCTGAAATATATATTTATTTATTTATTTGACGAGCAAACTTTCTGATTTACAAATTATCGATATAAGAGCCTGAAGTAATGTTAATAGCAAGTGGTAAAAACTCTACTATAATATCAATAGTCAAATACCTATGTGTATACAAGTTTAAGTTAATTATATTAATAATAATGAGTATTATATTCTTCTGTATTCCGAGTCTGTATTTGGTTCTTTCATCTTTAATCTGCAAACCATCTGTTAGATATCTTTGTTTATACTTATCAATAAAGGTAGGCCCACACATTCTACACAACATGATCTCACGTATTTCTGCTCCATCACGCCCCAGTCGTTAAGCTGTAATGGGGTTGGATTGGGATTATACGAGTGTCATAGCAAACCATAAATAAAAGTATTTACTGATGACACCAATAAAATTATTTGGATATAATTAAACGTCAAATATGGCTATAGTTCACTTTGTTGAGAACTTTCATTGTATTAACTGTACCTAGTGTAATTTATGATTTCTTTACAACAATTTTGATAGTTAGTATACAATTTTACTTATTGTAGAAACGTAGCAATGGAAGCAAGCCAGTCTATACATTAATACAGTAGGTATCAATCGATCTCGAAAACTCTTGATTACCCTATAAACCAGAGTTTAGTACTTTTACAATTTAATTTTGCTAAATACTTAGGCCTCCAACGATTAAAAATATCCATGAGATCAGGGTAGCCCAAAAGGCAATGGATCGGGGGAGACATTATTTTAATAGGGAAGTCCCTAGATGGACCAAAGCAGTCACAAGTGATAAGTACCCGACAATCAGCAACGGACCAAGGATCCTCACCAAGGTACTGCACCATAGTGAGTTGAAGGAGAAGTCCTAATACTCAGTTAGTGGGTAGACACAGGTTGCAATGATGATGATGTTGATTGTTTAAAAATATTAATAGCTATGATAAATAATTAAAAACATACAAATTTGACATTAACATTAAGTTCTCAATGACAGATGACAGCTGACAATTTACAATACTTCAAACTTCAAACGAGTTCATGTGTGATGTGATTACAACATCGGAAGACGGAAAGTTTAATATTTTCAAATTATATTTTTGTTTAATTTATATCCCCATCATGTACAGAATTGTTATCCGATAATCCGATTCAGTTAATCAAGTTATATTATAATGTGGCAAATACTACACACGCAATCTTGCCACTTATTACGGCAAAGGTAAAATCATAACGTTGATAGCTCTAACTTAATATTAATGTTAGTTTCTAACAGAAAGGTGACTTGTATTTTTTATTTCAGGTTGCTTAGTTCAAAATCCAACGTTTATTTTACAAATTTGGTTAAAAATAAGCCGTCAAATGCTGTGAAGCGGTATTTTAGTGAAGTGAAGACATCGTCTGAAAAGCAGGCCAAAACCGGTGTTTTACTAGTTTGTTCACCTTGGAAATTATGTACAGGGGTCAGTTTAGGTCTCGCAGCTCGGTTGTTGTACAATAATGGACCTGCGTACTGTAAAGCAGTTCAGCATTCAAGAGTTATACAAAGAAGGCCCAATATCCAAGATGACACTGGAAAGTTTGATTGGAACAAACTCTTAGATTATTTAAAACCTCACAAATGGCTGTTGATTGCTGCTGTTGGTGTAAGTACCATTATGAAAATATAAGTAATCAAGTTAGTGGTTTAGTTTAGTAAGGCTTAGTTTTTCTCATAAGTATCAACCACCTATGGTTTTCTGTAAATTTATTTTTTATTTTAGCATAGAATAGAATATAATTCCATTTGATTTCATAAGATGGCTTTATGTGATGTCTAATCATCTTTAAACTTGATAATTTGTTTTGCTTCAAGAGTGGTTATTAAGCAGTCATAATTTGTGTTCATAGTTTTTATTTGAGTAAGTATATTACTATGAAATGGCCTAAAAATATAAAATATAATCATTAATATCATCCTACAGATAAACAACGTAAATAATAAAACTTACTTTTTACTACCATTTCTTCTACTATTATTTTATTTTGAGTGCAACTTATAACCTGGAACCTTATCTTTCCCTTACATTCCAGTCAGCGCTCGCAGTAGCCTTCCTGAATGTGTACATCCCGGCGATGCTGGGAGTGATCGTGAATGTACTCGCCAGTCTCAAGAACAACACCGGAGGAGACTTCATTGAAGAGATCCGAGGACCAGCACTCAAATTAGTGTCTTTGTATATTGGACAGGTTTGTATTCATTACTATTTTCTAATTAAGTATTATGAACTTTTCTTACCATTATTTTAAATAACAAATAAGCATAGATAAGTTTGTTTGTTGGTCTATTTGTTCTTCCTTTTGTATTGTAATGGAAACAGATAAAAACAATCATTTTGATATGTGATGCCTAGCATCTAATATGTAGCTGTTAAAGATTTTTTGCATTTTGCAAATCCACTGCAGCAAAAAATTTATCTTTAGTTTCGTTCATCTGTTAGATAACTTATTATTACCAGAAAATTGAAGAATATGGTAATAAATGATCACAGCAAACACAAATAATAGGAGTGATAAATTAGTATTTACATTTCACAGACGATATTTTATATGAAGCATATAAATATTATGTGTGAAGTTAGTGTTCACACTTGCGACAGCACTTAGCAATTAGTATTTAAAGACAAAATGTACACTGACTTGCCTTATGTCATGTGATGTCATGTCATATGGTGAATAAAGCATTTATCTTTAATAATGATACCTGTTCCTCGACTGCAGGCAGCATTCACCTTCCTGTACATCCACCTGCTGTCCCAAGTGGGTGAGCGAGTGGCCTCCCAGATGAAGCAGGACCTGTTCCAGTCCATACTCCAACAGGACATGGAGTTCTTTGACCGGGAGAGGACAGGAGAACTGGTCAATAGGTAAGAGTAAAAAAAATAATGTTTTAGTAGTGATCATACCAATTTATGAAAATAAAGTAAGTTTCTTGGTCTGTTTGTTATGCATCATGCAATGGATTTTTGGATCATGATTTTTGGTATGTTGAGTGTGTTAGTGTTGTTAGAGTTTTCAAACAGCCCGAGTGGCCTTGGTTTTAATGTATGCCATGCTAGGACAAACAGCCGAAACCTACAATTTAAAGTGTGAATGAAGGATAAGTTGTTACATTAGATGTTGCTAAAACTAGACAAATAATTGTATTGTTGTATAGTATCATTGATTTCCACCTAAAAGGCCTACAAACTGTACCACTCATAATATTATATACTTACTTAATATTAAGTTATCACAACGATAATTCCAAGTGAACAGCTGCCATGACCCTCCTTCCAGGTTAACAGTAGATGTGCAAGACTTCAAGAGCTCGTTCAAGCAGACCATCTCGGGTGGTCTCCGAGCCATCACCCAGGTGATTGGGTCTGCGGCCAGCTTGCTGGTCATTTCACCACACCTCACCGGCCTCACCTTGATCTGTGTACCCACCGTGGTCATCGGAGGGACCTTCATAGGGTCCCTGCTCAGGAAACTCAGCAAGGAAGCACAGAGTCAAGTAAGTAGAACCTGAACCATTCTTTAAGTACCTATGGACCATATATGAATGGATAAATTTGAAATATATGTTTTAAGGTTAACCCACTTCACGCTTTGGGAAACTGTTAATGTTGTAGGCAACTGAACAATAAAAAAAAAAGAGTTTTGTGAATGTTTAGCTCCTCTCTTGTAAGTGTTATTTGTATAATAAATATGTATTTACAAAAGAAAAGTATATATCTGTTATCCAATACCCACGACACAAGCATTTGCTTAGTGTGGGGCTAGATGGTGATGTGTGCAATGTCCTGGGATATTTATTTATACTCTTGTTATTACAATGAGTTGTAACTATTCCAGATAGAGAAGGCAACCCTGGTGGCCGAGGAGGCGATATCGAACATGCGTACAGTGCGCGCGTTCGCAGGGGAAGAGAGCGAGGCTAGACTGTTCGCGGCCGAGTGTGAGGCGGCCGCAGCACTCAGCATGGAGCTGGGGCTCGGGGTCGGCCTGTTCCAGGCGGGGACCAACTTGTTCTTGAACGGGTGAGACTACATAACTACTAATACTGACTAACCTGTTAGCTTAGTTGGTAGTGGCTCAGTCTTCTTATCTAAGGGTTGCAGGTTCGATTCCCGCTTGACACAAGTAATTATGAATTCTAAAATCATTAATTACTTATATTGAGTCTGGTCGTTTCTATGTATAATAAGTATGTTAATACAAAAAAATATAGTATATGTATAAGTATTATATCCGTTACCTAGTCCTCACGACACAAACGTTTGCTTAGTGTGGGGCTAGATGGCGATTTGTGCAATGTCCCGGATCATTTATTTATTTTTTAATAGAAATTGACCAAAGGTAATATAGTGATAAGTACCTATGTTTGGTTTGCTTCGAAAGTTTTAAAAAACTACAAATTCGGATCGTTAGAGGTGTATGAATTGGTCAGGTCAGTTAAGGGACCACAATAATCTGAAGACATTCTGGTTTTGTGGATATCATTGCTTTTTGTGTTGTTACGTATGGTCTCAAGTATCTGTCTTCCACTCATTTCTGAGAAAAGAGTGTGGATTTGCACTCGCTTAGCCGTGAACGAAAACATTGTGAGGAAACCGACATGTTCGACGACCACAATATCCGAGGACATGTGTCTTCCGTGGAAGGACCTGATGTATTCGCACAAGAGAACTTCCCTATCGAATTAAATTCTGCGAGGGAGTCACGACCCTCAGTCATTAGGAAATACGACTCAAGATATATGTAGTATTAACTAGTGGGTGCTCGCGGCTTCGCTCGCATTAAGAAGTAAAACTTGCATCCCCTATTTCACCCCTTTCAAAGTGACACTTCCAAAAATCCTTTCTTAGCGGATGCCTACGTCATAACATCTACCTTCATTCCAAATTTCAGCCCGATGCGTCCAGTGGTTTGGGCTGTGCGTGATATATCACTACCTATATATCAGTCAGTCAGTCAGTCACCTTTGAGTTTTATATATATAGATTTAGCTAAGAATCATTCATATTCACGGTGTGACATTCCAGTATGGTGCTGGCGACCATGTTCCTGGGCGGGCACCTGATGTCGTCGGGGCAGATGTCCGCCGGCGACGTAATGGCGTTCCTCGTGAACGCGCAGACAGTGCAGCGCTCCGTGGCGCAGGTGTCGCTGCTCTTCGGGGCCGTGGTGAAGGGGGTCAGCGCGGGGGGGCGAGTCTTTGAGGTACACATACGATATAACAACCTCTTTAAATCAACATCTTACGACTACAGTGGTGCTTAACATCAGGCAGGCGGTAGTCAAACGGTGGCCTAATTCCCATCATCATCATCATCAGCCCGTTATCGCCCACTACTAAGCGGCTACGCAAGCATTAGTAGAAAGTTAGAAGTAAAACTTGCATCCCCTATTTCACCCCTTTAAAAGTGGTATTTCCAAAAATCCTTTCTTAGCGGATGCCTACGACATAACATCTACCTTCATTCCGAATTTCAGCCTAATCCGTCCAGTGGTTTGGGCTGTGCGTTGATAGATCACAATATCAGTCAGTCAATCACCTTTGAGTTTTATATATCAGCCCGTTATCGCCCACTACTGAGCGATACTGATTTTTTTTTTTTCATGTACTGAATACAAATTCAGCAGTTGGTCTTCGTTCTTTAGGTACCTACTATGCAAAGATAGGATTTTGAATGTTTCAATCCTCTTAATTTATTTACTTTGTAACAATACATATATTTTGTAAATTTAGAACTGGCTCAGAGAAACGACTACAACTATTATTAGATAGGATTATTAGTGAGCCATGTCAGAGGCCATCATGGCGGTTCGATAAACTCTCGACACCTGTTCTGTTGGCCACTCTCATTCTATAAGAAAATTAGGTTTTAAATAAATAAATAAAAAAAATATTTTGCATTATTTAGCGTTTAATAAAATGATATCGGAATCCAACTAGTTTGCACTGTATCTCGGGAGCCGAGGGCTTCAAAGTTTAGTTCTGAAACTCGTCAATAGATGGCGCCTCTCGTTTGTATCACTGACATAGGCTAGAATGGTTCCGAGTGTAGATATCTTATTATAGGTATGTCTTACTTAAAGTACGAACTTATAAGATAAGAAGAATTCGCCGTAATGAAAAAGAGATTTTCCTTATATCTCAAACTGTTTTTAATACGGAATTTGCTTGCGTTTGACTACAGCCTGCCTGATGTTTAGCACCACTGTAGTGTAAGATGTAGCACGCTTGCCTCGAAGAAACCTATTTACTATGAATTTGAAGAGGGGTCTTCAAATTCATAGTAATATATATATATAGGTAGTAATAGGTTTCTTAATCTCTATAATGTATGGTTATAATTTTCTAAGAACAAGGCTCCAAGTAAAAAGTTCCATAATCTCGCTGCTTCGGGATTTTACAAGCCTATATTTTTTTGTATTAAACTATAATAATCCACAAACACATGAAACATGTTAATTGTATTTATGATATTTTCTAGTACATAAACAAGGAGCCTCAGATGGACACGTCGGGCTCCAGAGTGATCAAGTACCACGAGTTTCACGGAGACATCGAGTTTAAAGATGTCACGTTTGCATACCCAACTAGACCGGAGGCGGTGAGTCATGATTTATTCATATACTAGTAGTAGTAGTAGATGCCCGCGGTTTCGCTCGCATTTTTCAGGATAAAAAGTAGCCTATGACACTCCTAAAACCTCGTACTAAGTCCATACCAAAAATCATGTTGATCCGTTGAGCTGTTTTTGCGTGATGAGCGTTTAAATAAACAGACAACATTTCTAGAAACTTGTTTGTTGGAACTTGTTCTGCTATCGATTTGAAATATCTCCAAACTTTTTTTTTTAATATTTTAATATTTAGAATTTCGTCAATTTTCAGCATTACTATAATGTGTATAGATTTGGAAAACACAGTTATCTATCTATCTAATTTGGTTCAGCAAAGGCAGTGCACTTGCTTCGCTAGAACTGCAGAGCTGCAGATCGTTATTTCGATTCCCGTGGTTGGACAGTTATTTATGCCTAAAAGTAATTCGCATGTGCGTTTTTCTTGACCTAGTGGCTAATGTCTTGCTTTAAATTCTTGGTTAATACTCTCTTTCTATTGGCTATTGACAACAGAATAGAAAGAATCATTTTTTTACAAATTAAGAATATTTTATTTAATAAGATTTAAAAGATGAGAATAACAAATCGCAATGGGAATAGTTTTGGCTATACTAACTACGCGCTAAGTCGGCATTTTTTGTAAATCATTACAATTTTGTTTTGTATTACAGACGGTCCTCAAAAACTTCAACCTCAAGATCCCAGCTGGTAAAACTATAGCAATAGTAGGTACTTCCGGCAATGGGAAAAGTACCATCGTGGCGCTGTTAGAAAGGTAAATTATGTTAATAAAGGTAAATAAGTTATCGTTTATTTAACGAATTTATCTAAATTGTATAATAAGCATCATCATGTTTTTTTTACCTTTGTAAAAAAGTACGACTTCATCATCATCATAAGCTTTCTAATATCATTCATCCACCGCTGCACAGGTCTTCCTACACTTCACTTGCCAAGACGAACCATTCTGTTATAGCTTTGCTCCATCTGCTGTCAGTACGTCTCGCCAAGTGCCGCCCAACGCCACTTGAGTTTCGTAATACAAGTACTGAAGTCTTCCACAAGCCAGCTTAGTATAAAAAGTATATTTTATTCCAATATTGTAGGTTCTACGACGTGTCCGAGGGTCAGGTGACGATAGATGGCGTGGACATCAAGTCCCTGGACGCGGGGTGGCTGCGAGGGAGAGCTGTCGGCCTCATCAGCCAGGAGCCCGTGCTGTTCGCTACCACTGTCAGGGAAAACATACGATACGGACGAGCTGACGCTACTGACGCAGAGGTGACTATATCATGTAGTAGTTTAGTAAAGTGACGATAGATGGCGTGGATATTAACGCAGTTTCTTACCAAGTACTGTCAGATAGTTGAGCATTAGGTAACATGAAGCGTCAACGTATTGGTGGTTAAAAAAATCAAAGCAGTAGTAGTTTTGTTGAGTGCGCAACGGAGTATCCGAATTCCTTATTCGCGGGGCTTTAGTAGCTAAAAATAAGGCGGTCGGATTTCTTACAAAAGATTTCCCTCTCAAAATAAAAACGAATAACTGTAATGGCATGAAATGGCTCCCCGACGGAGCTGCCACTACATACCATTATACGCGAAATATGTATATACCGAAAAGTATCTTAACTCCGTGCGATTGACCCATTTGCAGACACGTGTACTGTGAAGCTTTTTCATATTGGCATTGTTATACAAATACAAAATACAAATGCTTTTATTGTGCTAAAAAATATTACATCTAGGTACAATACATTTTAACATCAATATGTTAACATTATATAATATGAAATAAAATGTTTTATTGGCTGTTATAAATTGTAAAGCCAAATTTATCTTACTCCCAGGTGATTCAAGCAGCGGTGACGGCAAACGCCGACGAGTTCGTGCGCAGCTTCCCGCGGGGGTATGACACGCTGGTGGGGGAGCGGGGGACCGCGCTCAGCGGGGGACAAAAGCAGAGGATAGCCATCGCACGCGCCGTGCTCAAGAACCCACCAATCATGGTGCTGGACGAGGCCACCAGGTGAGAGGGAGCGGGTGTGCGGGCGAGGTGGATAAAGCATGGGTAAAGATACTTAACAGAAGCGAGAGAGACATAAATTTGAGTTCTAAAGTACATTCAAGATGGCCGCTGCAACAAGATGGCGGCCTATATTACTTGCTTTATTTTAGTTTAAACTGAAAGGTGAACATTTAGAAAACGAGTACTTATGTATTATTTTCGAGGTTTTTACGATCTACGTCTACATTCCAATGTAATAATTATGTACATATAAATTGTATTGATTTTCATACAATATAGATATGATAATAACTATCAAGTTAAAGGTCGAGTAGTATAAATAATATGCCATGACTAAAACCTATTTTTAAATATAAACTGTACTAACAACTTCAACCTGACACCATACTTTACTTAGTCACCTGACACATACTTTACTTATATCTTGTGTATCCTAAACAGCTTTGACTCCGCGACACAGGCTTGCCTAGTGTGGGGCGTTCGCCAATGTAATCTTTGATTTCTCTGTAGCTTAATATCTAATGTCAATTCTGTGACCTTATTGTTAAGTCAATACATTCTTTATTTATTACTTGTTCCCTACCATTTTGATTCAAGTGCCCTAGACTCCGCGAGTGAGAAGGTGGTGCAGACCGCGCTGGAGACGGCGACCAAGGGACGGACAGTACTAGTGATAGCACACAGACTGTCCACTGTCATCAACGCAGACCTCATTGTGGTGCTGCATAAGGGGAACATTGTTGAGGTAAAGTGAATGTTATTACTATTGAAGTTAGGTTTAAATTCCTCTGTAGTCAGACTGTCCACTGTCATCAATGCAGATCTGATTGTAATGCTTATAATAACAAATCTGAATTAATTTATATAATGCTAGTGGATGCTCGCAGCTTCGCTCGCGTTGTTACGGGTTAAACTAGCATATTTACGGCCAAGACTGTATACCATAACTACCGAAAGTGTTTATGATTCGTTACGGTGAAAAAGCGGCAAAACCCGAACAATACGTTGTTCGGGTTTTGGCGCTTTTTCACACTTCCGAATTTATATCATAGAATAGATATGTATATAGAAGCATTAATAGATGGCCCATAGAATTATGTCCCCATAAAAAGGCAAGGGTAAAATTTTTATTGGCCTTTCTTAAACTAAAATCTTGTTTAGTTGTAATAACCGGCTAGCACTTACGTCAATAATACAACTAGGTATAATACAGTAAAATCTTGTTATTCTTTATCTATCTAAATCTAAATTAGTAAAATACTTACCGCTCCTGGTTAAATTTAATAAATACATTGTTTAATGTATGTTTAATATACGTTTCAGATGGGCACACACGATCAGTTGAAGAAACAGAAAGGGTTCTACTGGAACCTCATCAAACAACAAGATCAAGACAAATCTGGCGACACGACAAGAAGTTAACGTATATCGTAAATAAATATCAAGCAAAGCAATAAAGTAAGTAATTTCTTATGAATTTAATGTTCTCAGATGTCGAGAGTTTACAAACCGCCCTTAAAGTCTCTGACATGGTTTAGCGTAGAGCACAATATAAACTAGTTTAGAAGGTATAGGATGTCCGTAAAATACACCAATCATGTGTTGTATATGTCACTGAAAAATAACAAGTACCGTACGTTTATAAATTTCCTGGGAAATTTATAATCCTTCGTAAGATTCTAAACGAGAGATAAATTGTATTATTTTACGCCCATATTTTCACTTATATGAATTTACGACATATCGTGGTAGATTTATAAACTAACGGATATCCATCCGTAAGATTCTAAACAGTTCGACCAATCACAAAAGAGCTTTTAATTTTACGCTTCTTTAAAATACGGCAATCAACACACTGCTCTCTGATTGGCCGATGTTGGCAGTCGCAATGTAGCTCTGTCGTAAATTTCATTTCGTCAACAAATTGTTGAGTACCTTCACCATTTTGGCTGTCCGCAGCTTTTAGGCCACTCATTATGGGTTGAGTTTAGTAACCTTAGCGAAATAAAACTATTTTTACAGTTCCAATACAGTGTTAATTATACCATTAAAAACTCAAGTAAACACGAGCATCGGAGCATCCGATTTGTCCGAGTGCGGTGGAGAGGGTGGCGAGGTAGAAGAAGGAACACGTGACTTATTCAACCAATCAGAGCGCACACGGCGTTTGGTTATTCCTTACTAATTGTTTTACGCGTGAGTTCGGTAAGTTTATCCATCGGCGAAATTGTGGGCGTAAAATAATACAATATATCTTTCGTTTAGAATCTTACGAAGGTCTTCGGTGACATAATATATACAAACCATTGTGCAGGAAAGTTTTAAAAAGTAAAAAGTTTTGTTAAGATTTAAAAAAGTACCAAATAATATGTGATGTTCTATGAAGAGTAGACCAATTGAGTTTTGGTATTGTGTTGTAATATCCTTATAATAGTTTAAAAAAACACAACCTATAAGCAATAACGTATCTTCATTTAGATCTTCAGAGTATAAAGCAAAGTCGTTTAACGCGTCTGTCTGTATGTAATAGGTATATGCTTAGATCTTTAAACCTACTCACCGAATTTTGATGCAGTTTTCTTTAATAGGTAAAGTAATTCAAGAGAAAAGTTTATATGTATAATATTGCGTGCGAAGCTGCGGGCAAAAGCTAGTATAATATAATCCCAGCTCGATGTTTTATAATGATATTTGGTACTTTTTTAATTCTTAATTATGTATTTAATAAACAAGTTTACAATTAAATACATAAACACATCTAATCTTAATTCGCATCTTAGAAGAAATCAAACAAAATTTAATGTTCTTTAGGGTTCGGAGTTTTAATTAAGCTTTTATTAGTTTTATGTTTTGGTGTAGGTACAGTAAAAAAAGGTTTGTAAAAAATTTATCTAAATAATTAAAAACATGTTAGACAAAGATTGGCATTAAAAAATAACTAGATTTTAATTTTTGTAAGAAAAAAATATTTTATTGTTTTATATGGATTGCTTATTGGTTTCATAACTGGCTTCTGGTAGAGGCACAATTTAAATAGATTGCAGCATATTATTGTTGAATACAAACTGCCATGATTGCATTTAGAAGTTTTCCTATACCTAGATTAGATATTAATGAAATATTCAGTACCATACTTAATTACTTTCAGACGCCTACGGTTTTTAGAAGTTAATTCCTACTTCAGCTGTATAGTCAGTACAATAACTATCATCAATTACATTATAAATGTTAATTGAAAATAATTGTATTGGCTGTGTGTTATTAGTCTTAAAATTTTCTTGTTTTCTAAACAGTTGAGGTAGAGCTTTGTTTATCTCGTTCGTTATACATAATACTCTAGTAGTATTTCTATTTAATTGTTTTGTAAACACAAAAACCCTCTTGCACAATGATTATAAACACGTTTAGTTGTTTGTTACTAGTTGATTTTGTCGCTAAATGTGTTTATGTATCGTACAAATGAGCTGAATACTGTAAAGGTGAAAGTTTGTATCTATGTACTTGTTCGTCAAAGCTGAATGGTTTTGATATCTTCAAAGCGAGAGTGAATCGGTTCTTACTGTTTAAGCACGCTTCACCCTAGACCGTAATGATTGCTTACCATCAGGCGAATTACGGTCAAGTGCAAACCCATTCTATGTAAAAAAAGTGCAGATATGGTAGATACAGTTAGGATCAGGTTTTAAAAATATTGGTAAAACCACGCTTTGTAGTTTAGTTTATTATATGTAACGCGAAACATATCTGTTACAATACCAATGTTAATTATTTATGAATTGCTCGTGACTAATTTTAAGGACAATTTAATTATTTATATGTACGTATTTAAACTCAGTGCTATGGTACCTAACTATTGTAGAGTAGTTGTCAATAATGCTCTTAATGAATAAATGTGTAGGAAATTGTTGTGTTTGTGATGGAAAATAAATTATTTATTGTTTTCAAAAGATTTTTTCTTTACCTTGCGGGGCGCGTTTCCTGACCACACCGATGGAAACGCCATGGTATTATGAAGACTGCTAGAGCCATTTCTCGCTGACAACGAAACAAACTCAAACCAATAGGAAAGCAAGTGGTTGAGAAAGTCTTTATATTAAGAAATTAAAATATAGTACGTAAGAAACATTAAAAATTAAATGTGTTAAGAATAATAGCTCAGTATAGTCCACTTTGAAATGTCATAAAATTAGGTACTCATTTTTTTCGGAGTGTCCTAGATCTTTGTATAGCTAAATGAATCATCCTATCACTGAATGGTTTCCCAGGAAGAACACTCGCCCCGCAGGCACCAGCCAGATGGATCAATCACAAATGATCCATCGCGGGGCCTCTCTGTTATGGCCAAGGAGGGCTTTAGATGATGATGATGAAATAAAATTCTGTTAATATTCTTCAAACTTCCGCCTTCACAATATTAGTATGTACACATACATACAAAGACGTATGTATGTACCTCTTGAAACTCATAATAAGGATGTCAGTTGACTGAATTTATGGTGTACTTATGTTTTTATTGCGAAAGGATTTGTTTTGCTGGTTATTGAAATGAAGCAATAACTTTGTTATTGACGATATTATGACGTTACGAAGTACGCTGTTTCCGGTAATTTTATAGTAACGTGTACGAATGAGCCTATATCGGTATATAACTGTTGGGTTTTAATTATAGTATTTGATGCAATTGAGGAAATATTCCGATCTGTCACCCTGCTCTGTCGCCCCGGGGTGACAGATCGAACAAAAAAGTTCGAGCTGTCCCCCTGTTAGCGATAAGGGGACAGTTCGAACTTTATTCACCTCCTTAATGTTTTATCTGTCCCCCTGTCTGTATGTGTGTAGGTACCGGCATTAGAGGTACAGATAAGACATTTTGATTACTGTTTGTCCGCATTAGAATTAAATGTAGGTAAAGGTGATGCAACCTTTTATTAAGTAAAAGACAAAATGGTTTCGGTTTACAATCACCTTTATTTACATAAAATTTAAATATTTCTTTTATTAGGTACTCTAATAATTATCAGTATCATAAATCACGGAAGGTACTTAGTACACAATCAGTCTTATTACGATACAAATATCCAAACTTAAACTTACTCACATCACGAATATTTATCTACCAATCAACATAAAACCGTGCTATAAATCACAATAGATATTGTACATGGGTATTACAATCAGTCTTTTGATTTGATTTGCTAACCTAGTACTACTACTACAAACAACAACTTTACTAATAAACTAAAAGTTGAAAATAATCTGAAAACTTAATAATCATAACCTTTTTTTACTCATTATAGATTTATTTACTTGCTATAAAACCAGTTATTCACTCTAGAAACAAACAGGCATACTTTTATACATATTTATTCATCTTTTCCTACATCATTTTTAAGATAGGTAATAGACATGCAATTGAAGGTGGAACATCAGATACGTAAATAAAAACTTTCCACAAGCGAGGCAAGTAAAAGTGTGCCAAGAATTTACAAAGAAGCCATAGGTTCTATGAAAGATGATGGTCTGGATATAATTAAAAAACTACCACCCTTTAAAAACATCAAGAGTACATACTTACTTATTTATTAGTTATTGATAATACAATACCATACGAAAATATTATTTGTACTGGGGCATCACAATCTTAACATGAATTGTATTGTGTGTGTATCAGTAAAAATATTTCGATTTTTATGAAAAATCAGCACGAGGTTACCTATGTTGGGATAAACTAAACAAAATGCATGCATTGCTGTAGTTCCGTAAGAATACACTGGGGTAAATATGAGCGCTGTGGAACTAGCATTTAAACTTTTTTATCTCCTACTGTTTATGTAATAGACAGTTTAAAACTTAACTAGCATAAAACAGAGAAACTACAATGGCCTAGTGTTATTATTGTATAACAATTCTTGAAACACATGAAATGTTAAGCTTTCATTTAAAACTTTTCATGGCTTTTAATTTTGATGAAATGACAAAAAATGAGATTTATTAGATGTTACACCAGAAAAATATTTATTTATTAATAGTGTAAGAGTACCCTTACTTTACCCTTACTTTACCCGCCACTCATCTCAGATATAGAAACATAACATAAGATTACTGGACTGTCCAACAAAATCTTGGCCAATACCTGTAATCTTGAATTGAAAAAATAAATAGTTTGATCTCCTATAGTCTCATCCAATGTATATCGCAACTCATTCGCCGACTACTACTACTACCAGATATCTATTCTCTGATTTTTGCCCGAAAAATGCTCTGCGGCATTATTTCATTACATCGTTACAAGAAAATATTAATTATTTTAGCAAAATCGTTATAAGAAAATAAAGGACTACGTGACCTTGTACGTGGTGTGCGAAGCCCGTGGTTGATCCCGCCCCGTTGCTCGTCGGTGTGTCGTGGTGTCTCTGCCCTCTCACGACGTAGCGGCAGGCTCCTCTCATGACGTAGCAGCTTGCTCCTCTCACGACGTAGCAGCAGGCACCCTCTCTACTTCGACTGCACGAAGGTGTCTCCAACCAGCTTTCCTTTTCTTCGATCACGTTCTGGAACTCGCAGACAATTTCAAATATTAGAAATGTTAATAAATAAACTATGAACTATTTTATGTTTTACTAGTTTTTGCCCGTGGCTTAGCAGCAAAATTACGCACATAAACCTTCTTAGATCACTATCCATTACGAAAACCTGCATCAAACCGTTGTGTAGTTTTAAAGATCTAAGCATATGTACATTTTTGACGACCTCACTGAGGTCCATGTAGTACCAATTAATAAAAATTATTGTCAATAGATCGACTTCATTGAATCTGCAGAAAGATTTGAATTATAAAGTTGTTTAGGAAGGAAGGCACATCTTGATCGGGTTCAAAACTGTGTTTATGTTAAACAAGTTTATAAAATGAAATAAAAAAAGTACTGATTATATGTATGTGTTTTATTAATCTACATACTAGCTGCGCACCGCGGTGTTACCCACATTAATACAGGGTCAAAGTTAACCTATGTGTCAGGGCCTAACCTATTTCCATACCAAATTACTTCCAAGTCGGTTAAGGCATTTGAACGTGAAAAATAAACGAACATAAACACATTCAAGCTTTTATAAGATTAATGGTTTTATGTTATTATTACTTAATTAATATGCCTCTATTTATTAAGTATATATTACTTAATTAATATGCCTCTTTAATTTTACGTGAGAACTCTCGGAATAAAACAAAAAAATAATAAGTATTTGTTTAAGTGTCGAGTTCTGTAACAGTGCTTTTACTGTTACTGTTTTATGATTATCTTTGATTCGATTATAATTATTATTTTCTGTTTGGTAGAGCCAATCAATCCAAAAGATCTTTTGCCGTAACACGTGGCTCAAAAAAGCGAGCAACGCCTGATTAAAAAATACTAAAAAGCGAGGAATAATTATTAAAAAAAAATAACGAATGAAGTATTTTTTTATAAAGAAATTATAAATGTTTTAGAATCTACATAAATAAAATTATCAACACTTTGTTTGTGGACTTCCTGTTAATAGTTTTAAAGAATCATAGCGTTGCAAGTCAATAAATTGAGCGTCATATTTGAGCATGCGCCATCAAACCTCCACTTGTAGCTTACATTATATCAAGTTTTAAAGAAACTTTCTAACACACTCGATAGTTTACTATTCTATTTATTGCCATAATAGTTCTGTTTCACGTTCGTATTATATTAAATCAGATTGGATTTGAATTTACCTACAAGATTATTTCCGGTCTTGTACCGTAACCGGAAATCTTCTCCTAAATTCAAATCAAATTCAATTATGGTTTTTGGTGTTTAATATGATACCTACAAACATTAAAGATAAGAGAAACAAATTTAATTAAGCTTTTATATATTATTAACATATTTGTTATGTTTTAAATAACTTTAAAAGGTTATCCGACTAAATTCTGTAGTGGCGCAAAGTGAGCGGAGCGTATTCTGGCTCAGTGATTGGTCCGCCCCCACATTTTCTGCGACTGGATGTTGGTGGAAGGGATGCGATGGCTTCCTGCTTCACGGCGCGCGATTCTCAGCTCAGTCGTTCGAGAGTCGCCTACGCGAATACATTTCGGCAGGTGTCTCTGCCCAATTTTCCTACGACAGTTTGGAACTTCTGAAAGTTTTCGCGGCATCGATGCCGCTACTACATCCTGTGAGTATTTAATTAATTTTTTTAAATTTGGAATGTTTAAATGTCGAGAATACCAATATTGCTTGGTAAGATATATAAATTCTTGAATTTAGGTAACGGTTTTCACAACTTTTAAGATTAGTTAAAAGTTGATTGCAAATTTGATAACGTTTTTTTAATATTCATAGGATAATAGTCGCGGGGGCGGAGGCCCCAGCGACGTGCCTCAGCGGCCCTACCGATGCATCGCAGAGATACTGGACTCCATGCGCCCGGAGTCTGTTGGAGCGCCTGTTGTCGCCAGAAATGTGAGTACCTACAATTTTACACGATTTTAGTTTTATTCAATTTGGTCGTTAGTTCGTTTCGATTTCAAGCCATTTTATTTCCTAATAATTTATTACGTAGTTTCCGCGAGCGTTAAGTGAGTTATTAAACATTTAACTTCGTAGCTTGGCTGTTTTTTCACGTGTGATAACTAAGCGTTCGTTACATTGTAAGTACGTAGTTCGCAGATTGACCCGCCGCTCCCACGTTGGGCGCCAACACGCCGAATATCTATATTTGTATTGCGATCCGGAGCCAACGCTGCACTTAAATCAAATTTTAAGCACTATGCTGTAGGTTTTATTGTCTGTTCATAATGTAGCGTACGACATCCGTGTGTGATTATCAACTAAAGTGTTCTTACTTAATTTCTAACTTATTTAACACTCTTTACACAAACACTCTTTCTTTGGTTTCACATGTCTTCCAGATCGTGTAATAACTTCTCTCTCTTTCTAGTGAAGTTTCAAGGCTAGTAGGTGTAGATGAATCTGGAGTAGCAAATGGAGTAGACTCATGTGAAGGAGTTCTTGTTATAGTCTCCTCTGATGATGTATTCAATTTCTTCTCTGGTAGCGATGTAGAAGCTGAGTTTTGAACATCAGGGATTTGTTCAGGAGTTTCTACTTGCTGAGTAAGAACTGAGTTTGATGATATTGGTGGTGTCAGGATATTATACAGCTGATTTTCTTCTTCTTGACTTGGAAGTGGGGCTCTTGACAACATGTCAGCTGTGTACATATATTTACCAGGTACATGTTCAATTTTGTAGTTGAATGGAGTCATTCTCATTCTAAATCTTTGGAGTCTTATAGATAGGTCTGCAATGGGCTTTGATCCTAGTATGGATAGAAGGGGTCGATGGTCTGTACGAATTGTGAACATTGGCAAGCCTTGGAGATATAATCTGAATCGTTCACATGCCATAGTTGTTGCACATGCTTCCTTTTCAATCATCGCATATCTCTGTTGAGTGGGGGTAAATGCGGATGACCAGAAATGAACTGCTATCCATTCATCTCCATGCTTTTGTTCGAGTACAGCTCCCATTCCATATTGAGATGCATCTGCAGATACTCTTGTCTCCAACTTTGGGTCATAATGTGCTAACTGAGGGGCTGTAGTTAGTAACTTTTTGATGTTATTGAATGCTCTGGTGTGCTCGTTGTTCCATTCTCTGGTGGAATCTTTACGTAGCAGATCACGAAGAGGTTTTGTCATATCAGCTGTGTTTTGGAGAAATCTCAAGTGTTGATTAACTGCTCCCATGAAACTTCTTAATGCTGTTAGATCTTTTGGTATGGGTAAGTTTATTATTGCTTTTATTTTATCATGGATAGGTTGTATTCCACTGCCACTTATTTTGTATCCCAGGAATGTACATTCAGTTGTCCTGAAGATGCATTTTTTTGGGTTCAGTGTAATACCTCCTTGTTTTAAAGCTTTTAGAACTTGTTCTAGATTAGCATCATGTTCCTCAAGGGTTCTTCCGTGTACTAGTGTATCATCAACATGATTAATTATGCATCCACTGATTCCAGATATAATTGTTGCTATCTTTCTTTGGAAAACTTCACTTGATGAGTTCATACCCATTGGCATTCTGTTGAATCTATACCTTCCGAAGGGTGTGATGAAGGTTGTTAGATCTTTTGAGTTTTCTGAAAGCATAACTTGAAAATAGCTTTTGTTGGCATCAATTTTGGAGAAGTATTTGGATCCTGCAAGCTGTGCAAGACATTCTTCTACTGTTGGTAATGGATGACACTCTCTCATAACACTTTTGTTTAATTCAGTGTAATCTACTGTGATTCGTACACTGTCATTGTTATTTTTGTCTGGTACAGGTACCATTGGGGATGTTGTTGGCTGATGTTGTTGGCTTGACCACCCATTAGGTATAATAGAGAGTTCACTTGGGTTTCGCTAGGCAGTAGCTTTAGGCGAGTTGTTTCACGGTACTGCTCGAAACGTGTTATCCATCCTGGCCAATCTGTTGCTTTAAACGAGAATTGTTGAGGCGGCGGCGTGCTCATGCCGGGCAGATAGTTTGCGTTCTCAATCACTTGATTGGGTTGAGATAAGCTAAGCTGCGATTGCATTTGCTGAATAAGTGCCATTTGTGCCTCTAATTGGCGTCTTAGTTCGGGTATTTCATCCATTTTGCTGACTTTTTCACTAATTTTCAACTAGGAGAGAAATAACCACGCTGTCACCATGTTTGTTGATCACCATAGATAACTTTATTTTCTTTTTCTTTTTACATAATGTTCAAAAAGCTTAGAAGTTGTGATAGTTTCTTTTTGTAAAACACTATTTGTTGAACTGCATCCAAACATTGAACTTGCTGTTTGTAAAGTGTATTCCAATATTGTTCAAATGTTCTGATTTCATTGTCACGTGCTGTACTGCTAGTAAAACTTAGTGCTTTAATGTAATTTGCTAATTATCTAGAATTTAGTGTGAAATTTTATCTTCATTTGTTTACATAACAATCGTTCATAGAGAAATTAATCACGCATGTTGACAGATGTTTTTAACGTTAGAATAGTTATGTCAATGTCATTTGTGACTGAGGTTCAACGAGTGATGTACCACTATTTAAGTGTTTCGAATTCTACTCTTTATAAAAAAAGGGAGATGTGTGATTATCGACTAACGTATAGTCTGTAAGAGTGGCAACACTCAGGATTTTAAGAAAATAAAGAAAAAATTTAGTTAAGTTTAATATTTTTATTTGTTTTCCATGTATGTAAATTTTTATCATATAAGACTTCGACTGAAGGTTTTTGTATCCATGGTCATGAATAAATTAATAAAAAAAAAAAATAAGAAAATAAAGTTATCTATGGTGATCAACAAACAATCCGGTTTGATGGCAGTTAATGTGCAGCAAGATGTGCCTGTGCGCTGCTGCGCGCGCTCCTCGTGTGCTGTTGCGCACACTCCAGGTGCGCTGCTGCGCGCGCTCGTCGTGTGCTGGTGTGCGCACTCCTGGTATGATGTTGCACGCACGCCTGGTGTGATACTGCGCTCGCTCGCCGTGTGCTGTTGCGCGCACTCCTGGTGCGCTACTGCGCGCACTCCAGGTGCGCTGCTGCGCGCGCTCCTCGTGTGCTGTTGCGCACACTCCTCGTGTGCTGTTGCGCACACTCCTCGTGTGCTGCTGCACGCACTCCTCGTGCGCTATTGCGCGCACTCCTGGTGTTATTAAAAGGGTTAAATATCAGGTAGGTGCGGGAGGATTTTATAAATCTATCTCCCAAATCTACGGCGGTTCCTAACATTGGTGTATGATGAATTCCAGGGTCATCGAAAGCCGCGTCTCCGCCCACACCCCGGGATTCGAGCCCGCAGACTTCGGGTACGAGACCAGACGCCGCATGGTGTTCCATGTTTCCTGCTCGGTGCTGACGACATCAGCTCGTGAACTTCCCCCAGCGCGTCGGGTTGGAGATCCGAGCGGTTCAGTGAGCCTGCTACGGACAAAGACATATTTCCAAAGTAAGATCTGTCCATTTTTATTTCGAGTCCCGAGTTGACGCTACCCTCATTTCGTTTTTGTTGATGAGATTCTGATCGTGACCTAGATTTGTTGTGTGTAGTTTTCCCTCGGTAGGGGCCCATACCGAGGTTTATTGCATGTTTGTAACATATTCCATTTTGAACTTTTAATCCGTGAGCATTGGCCAGCTCGTGTATTGGATGTTTGAGAAGGATGAGTAGTCTTGTTTGATTAAAAAAACTAACAAATTAACGGTAAGTACTTGGTTACGGTTACATACAGTAAGTTTTTTAAATAATTTTTGCCTTTGTCCTCAGAAAACGGTAATGATGGTGAAGGCTCTGAATGTTTAGATCCAAGACCAGGGGCTTACGCGCACTCTTCGTGTGCTGTTGCGCGCCCGCCTGGTGCGCTGCTGCGCGCACTCCTCGTGCACTGTTGCGCGCACTCCCCGTGCGCTGTTGCGCGCACTCCTGGTGCGCTGCTGCGCGCACTCCTGGTGTGCTGCTGCGCGCACTCCTGGTGCGCTGCTGCGCGCACTCCTGGTGCGCTGCTGCGCACACTCCTCGTGTGCTGCTGCACGCACTCCTCATGCGCTATTGCGCGCACTCCTGGTGTTATTAAAAGGGTTATATATCAGGTAGGTGCGGGAGGATTTTATAAATCTATTTCCCAAATCTACGGCGGTTCCTAACGTTGGTGTATGATGAATTCCAGGGTCATCGAAAGCCGCGTCTTCGCCCACACCCCAGGGTTCGAGCCCGCAGACTTCGGGTACGAGACCAGACGCCGCAGGGTGTTCCATGTTTCCTGCTCGGTGCTGACGACATCAGCTCGTGAACTTCCCCCAGCGCGTCGGGTTGGAGATCCGAGCGGTTCAGTGAGCCTGCTACGGACAAAGACATATTTCCAAAGTAAGATCTGTCCATTTTTATTTCGAGTCCCGAGTTGACGCTACCCTCATTTCGTTTTTGATAATGAGATTCTGATCGTGACCTAGATTTGTTGTGTGTAGTTTTCCCTCGGTACCGAGGTTTATTGCATGTTTGTAACATATTCCATTTTGAACTTTTAATCCGTGAGCATTGGCCAGCTCGTGGATTGGATGTTTGAGAAGGATGAGTAGTCTTGTTTGATTAAAAAAACTAACAAATTAACGGTACTTGGTTACGGTTACATACAGTGGGTTTTTTAAATAATTTTTGCCTTTGTCCTCAGAAAACGGTAATGATGGTGAAGGCTCTGAATGTTTAGATCCAAGACCAGGGGCTTACGCGCACTCTTCGTGTGCTGTTGCGCGCCCGCCTGGTAAGCTACTGCGCGCACTCCAGGTGCGCTGCTGCGCGCACTCCTCGTGCACTGTTGCGCGCACTCCCCGTTCGCTGTTGCGCGCACTCCTGGTGCGCTGCTGCGCGCACTCCTCGTGCACTGTTGCGCGCACTCCCCGTGCGCTGTTGCGCGCACTCCTGGTGCGCTGCTGCGCGCACTCCTGGTGTGCTGCTGCGCGCACTCCTGGTGCGCTGCTGCGCGCACTCCTGGTGCGCTGCTGCGCACACTCCTCGTGTGCTGTTGCGCACACTCCAGGTGCGCTGCTGCGCGCGCTCGTCGTGTGCTGGTGTGCGCACTCCTGGTATGATTTTGCACGCACGCCTGGTGTGATACTGCGCTCGCTCGCCGTGTGCTGTTGCGCGCACTCCTGGTGCGCTACTGCGCGCACTCCAGGTGCGCTGCTGCGCGCGCTCCTCGTGTGCTGTTGCGCACACTCCTCGTGTGCTGTTGCGCACACTCCTCGTGTGCTGCTGCACGCACTCCTCGTGCGCTATTGCGCGCACTCCTGGTGTTATTAAAAGGGTTATATATCAGGTAGGTGCGGGAGGATTTTATAAATCTATCTCCCAAATCTACGGCGGTTCCTAACATTGGTGTATGATGAATTCCAGGGTCATCGAAAGCCGCGTCTCCGCCCACACCCCGGGATTCGAGCCCGCAGACTTCGGGTACGAGACCAGACGCCGCATGGTGTTCCATGTTTCCTGCTCGGTGCTGACGACATCAGCTCGTGAACTTCCCCCAGCGCGTCGGGTTGGAGATCCGAGCGGTTCAGTGAGCCTGCTACGGACAAAGACATATTTCCAAAGTAAGATCTGTCCATTTTTATTTCGAGTCCCGAGTTGACGCTACCCTCATTTCGTTTTTGTTGATGAGATTCTGATCGTGACCTAGATTTGTTGTGTGTAGTTTTCCCTCGGTAGGGGCCCATACCGAGGTTTATTGCATGTTTGTAACATATTCCATTTTGAACTTTTAATCCGTGAGCATTGGCCAGCTCGTGGATTGGATGTTTGAGAAGGATGAGTAGTCTTGTTTGATTAAAAAAACTAACAAATTAACGGTACTTGGTTACGGTTACATACAGTGGGTTTTTTAAATTATTTTTGCCTTTGTCCTCAGAAAACGGTAATGATGGTGAAGGCTCTGAATGTTTAGATCCAAGACCAGGGGCTTACGCGCACTCTTCGTGTGCTGTTGCGCGCCCGCCTGGTAAGCTACTGCGCGCACTCCAGGTGCGCTGCTGCGCGCACTCCAGGTGCGCTGCTGCGCGCACTCCTCGTGCACTGTTGCGCGCACTCCCCGTTCGCTGTTGCGCGCACTCCTGGTGCGCTGCTGCGCGCACTCCTCGTGCACTGTTGCGCGCACTCCCCGTGCGCTGTTGCGCGCACTCCTGGTGCGCTGCTGCGCGCACTCCTGGTGTGCTGCTGCGCGCACTCCTGGTGCGCTGCTGCGCGCACTCCTGGTGCGCTGCTGCGCACACTCCTCGTGTGCTGCTGCACGCACTCCTCATGCGCTATTGCGCGCACTCCTGGTGTTATTAAAAGGGTTATATATCAGGTAGGTGCGGGAGGATTTTATAAATCTATTTCCCAAATCTACGGCGGTTCCTAACGTTGGTGTATGATGAATTCCAGGGTCATCGAAAGCCGCGTCTTCGCCCACACCCCGGGGTTCGAGCCCGCAGACTTCGGGTACGAGACCAGACGCCGCAGGGTGTTCCATGTTTCCTGCTCGGTGCTGACGACATCAGCTCGTGAACTTCCCCCAGCGCGTCGGGTTGGAGATCCGAGCGGTTCAGTGAGCCTGCTACGGACAAAGACATATTTCCAAAGTAAGATCTGTCCATTTTTATTTCGAGTCCCGAGTTGACGCTACCCTCATTTCGTTTTTGTTAATGAGATTCTGATCGTGACCTAGATTTGTTGTGTGTAGTTTTCCCTCGGTACCGAGGTTTATTGCATGTTTGTAACATATTCCATTTTGAACTTTTAATCCGTGAGCATTGGCCAGCTCGTGGATTGGATGTTTGAGAAGGATGAGTAGTCTTGTTTGATTAAAAAAACTAACAAATTAACGGTACTTGGTTACGGTTACATACAGTGGGTTTTTTAAATAATTTTTGCCTTTGTCCTCAGAAAACGGTAATGATGGTGAAGGCTCTGAATGTTTAGATCCAAGACCAGGGGCTTACGCGCACTCTTCGTGTGCTGTTGCGCGCCCGCCTGGTAAGCTACTGCGCGCACTCCAGGTGCGCTGCTGCGCGCACTCCAGGTGCGCTGCTGCGCGCACTCCAGGTGCGCTGCTGCGCGCACTCCTCGTGCACTGTTGCGCGCACTCCCCGTTCGCTGTTGCGCGCACTCCTGGTGCGCTGCTGCGCGCACTCCTCGTGCACTGTTGCGCGCACTCCCCGTGCGCTGTTGCGCGCACTCCTGGTGCGCTGCTGCGCGCACTCCTGGTGTGCTGCTGCGCGCACTCCTGGTGCGCTGCTGCGCGCACTCCTGGTGCGCTGCTGCGCACACTCCTCGTGTGCTGTTGCGCACACTCCAGGTGCGCTGCTGCGCGCGCTCGTCGTGTGCTGGTGTGCGCACTCCTGGTATGATTTTGCACGCACGCCTGGTGTGATACTGCGCTCGCTCGCCGTGTGCTGTTGCGCGCACTCCTGGTGCGCTACTGCGCGCACTCCAGGTGCGCTGCTGCGCGCGCTCCTCGTGTGCTGTTGCGCACACTCCTCGTGTGCTGTTGCGCACACTCCTCGTGTGCTGCTGCACGCACTTCTCGTGCGCTATTGCGCGCACTCCTGGTGTTATTAAAAGGGTTATATATCAGGTAGGTGCGGGAGGATTTTATAAATCTATCTCCCAAATCTACGGCGGTTCCTAACATTGGTGTATGATGAATTCCAGGGTCATCGAAAGCCGCGTCTCCGCCCACACCCCGGGATTCGAGCCCGCAGACTTCGGGTACGAGACCAGACGCCGCATGGTGTTCCATGTTTCCTGCTCGGTGCTGACGACATCAGCTCGTGAACTTCCCCCAGCGCGTCGGGTTGGAGATCCGAGCGGTTCAGTGAGCCTGCTACGGACAAAGACATATTTCCAAAGTAAGATCTGTCCATTTTTATTTCGAGTCCCGAGTTGACGCTACCCTCATTTCGTTTTTGTTGATGAGATTCTGATCGTGACCTAGATTTGTTGTGTGTAGTTTTCCCTCGGTAGGGGCCCATACCGAGGTTTATTGCATGTTTGTAACATATTCCATTTTGAACTTTTAATCCGTGAGCATTGGCCAGCTCGTGGATTGGATGTTTGAGAAGGATGAGTAGTCTTGTTTGATTAAAAAAACTAACAAATTAACGGTACTTGGTTACGGTTACATACAGTGGGTTTTTTAAATTATTTTTGCCTTTGTCCTCAGAAAACGGTAATGATGGTGAAGGCTCTGAATGTTTAGATCCAAGACCAGGGGCTTACGCGCACTCTTCGTGTGCTGTTGCGCTCCCGCCTGGTAAGCTACTGCGCGCACTCCAGGTGCGCTGCTGCGCGCACTCCAGGTGCGCTGCTGCGCGCACTCCTCGTGCACTGTTGCGCGCACTCCCCGTTCGCTGTTGCGCGCACTCCTGGTGCGCTGCTGCGCGCACTCCTCGTGCACTGTTGCGCGCACTCCCCGTGCGCTGTTGCGCGCACTCCTGGTGCGCTGCTGCGCGCACTCCTGGTGTGCTGCTGCGCGCACTCCTGGTGCGCTGCTGCGCGCACTCCTGGTGCGCTGCTGCGCACACTCCTCGTGTGCTGCTGCACGCACTCCTCATGCGCTATTGCGCGCACTCCTGGTGTTATTAAAAGGGTTATATATCAGGTAGGTGCGGGAGGATTTTATAAATCTATTTCCCAAATCTACGGCGGTTCCTAACGTTGGTGTATGATGAATTCCAGGGTCATCGAAAGCCGCGTCTTCGCCCACACCCCGGGGTTCGAGCCCGCAGACTTCGGGTACGAGACCAGACGCCGCAGGGTGTTCCATGTTTCCTGCTCGGTGCTGACGACATCAGCTCGTGAACTTCCCCCAGCGCGTCGGGTTGGAGATCCGAGCGGTTCAGTGAGCCTGCTAAGGACAAAGACATATTTCCAAAGTAAGATCTGTCCATTTTTATTTCGAGTCCCGAGTTGACGCTACCCTCATTTCGTTTTTGTTAATGAGATTCTGATCGTGACCTAGATTTGTTGTGTGTAGTTTTCCCTCGGTACCGAGGTTTATTGCATGTTTGTAACATATTCCATTTTGAACTTTTAATCCGTGAGCATTGGCCAGCTCGTGGATTGGATGTTTGAGAAGGATGAGTAGTCTTGTTTGATTAAAAAAACTAACAAATTAACGGTACTTGGTTACGGTTACATACAGTGGGTTTTTTAAATAATTTTTGCCTTTGTCCTCAGAAAACGGTAATGATGGTGAAGGCTCTGAATGTTTAGATCCAAGACCAGGGGCTTACGCGCACTCTTCGTGTGCTGTTGCGCGCCCGCCTGGTAAGCTACTGCGCGCACTCCAGGTGCGCTGCTGCGCGCACTCCAGGTGCGCGGCTGCGCGCACTCCTCGTGCACTGTTGCGCGCACTCCCCGTTCGCTGTTGCGCGCACTCCTGGTGCGCTGCTGCGCGCACTCCTCGTGCACTGTTGCGCGCACTCCCCGTGCGCTGTTGCGCGCACTCCTGGTGCGCTGCTGCGCGCACTCCTGGTGTGCTGCTGCGCGCACTCCTGGTGCGCTGCTGCGCGCACTCCTGGTGCGCTGCTGCGCACACTCCTCGTGTGCTGCTGCACGCACTCCTCATGCGCTATTGCGCGCACTCCTGGTGTTATTAAAAGGGTTATATATCAGGTAGGTGCGGGAGGATTTTATAAATCTATTTCCCAAATCTACGGCGGTTCCTAACGTTGGTGTATGATGAATTCCAGGGTCATCGAAAGCCGCGTCTTCGCCCACACCCCGGGGTTCGAGCCCGCAAACTTCGGGTACGAGACCAGACGCCGCAGGGTGTTCCATGTTTCCTGCTCGGTGCTGACGACATCAGCTCGTGAACTTCCCCCAGCGCGTCGGGTTGGAGATCCGAGCGGTTCAGTGAGCCTGCTACGGACAAAGACATATTTCCAAAGTAAGATCTGTCCATTTTTATTTCGAGTCCCGAGTTGACGCTACCCTCATTTCGTTTTTGTTAATGAGATTCTGATCGTGACCTAGATTTGTTGTGTGTAGTTTTCCCTCGGTAGGGGCCCATACCGAGGTTTATTGCATGTTTGTAACATATTCCATTTTGAACTTTTAATCCGTGAGCATTGGCCAGCTCGTAGATTGGATGTTTGAGAAGGACGAGTAGTCTTGTTAGATTAACAAAAACTAACAAATTAACGGTGCCTACTTGGTTACGGTTACATACAGTGGGTTTTTTGAATAATTTTTGCCTTTGTCCTCAGAAAACGGTAATGATGGTGAAGGCACTGAATGTTTAGATCCAAGACCAGGAGCTTACGCGCACTCTTCGTGTGCTGTTGCGCGCCCGCCTGGTGCGCTACTGCGCGCACTCCTGGTGCGCTGCTACGCGCACTCCTCGTGCACTGTTGCGCGCACTCCCCGTTCGTTGTTGCGCGCACTCCTGGTGCGCTGCTGCGCGCACTCCTGGTGTGCTGCTGCGCGCACTCCTGGTGCGCTGCTGCGCGCACTCCTGGTGCGCTGCTGCGCACACTCCTCGTGTGCTGCTGCACGCACTCCTCGTGCGCTATTGCGCGCACTCCTGGTGTTATTAAAAGGGTTATATATCAGGTAGGTGCGGGTGATTTTATAAATCTATTTCCCAAATCTACGGCGGTTCCTAACGTTGGTGTATGATGAATTCCAGGGTCATCGAAAGCCGCGTCTTCGCCCACACCCCGGGGTTCGAGCCCGCAGACTTCGGGTACGAGACCAGACGCCGCAGGGTGTTCCATGTTTCCTGCTCGGTGCTGACGACATCAGCTCGTGAACTTCCCCCAGCGCGTCGGGTTGGAGATCCGAGCGGTTCAGTGAGCCTGCTACGGACAAAGACATATTTCCAAAGTAAGATCTGTCCATTTTTATTTCGAGTCCCGAGTTGACGCTACCCTCATTTCGTTTTTGTTAATGAGATTCTGATCGTGACCTAGATTTGTTGTGTGTAGTTTTCCCTCGGTACCGAGGTTTATTGCATGTTTGTAACATATTCCATTTTGAACTTTTAATCCGTGAGCATTGGCCAGCTCGTAGATTGGATGTTTGAGAAGGACGAGTAGTCTTGTTAGATTAACAAAAACTAACAAATTAACAGTGCCTACTTGGTTACGGTTACATACAGTGCGTTTTTTGAATAATTTTTGCCTTTGTCCTCAGAAAACGGTAATGATGGTGAAGGCACTGAATGTTTAGATCCAAGACCAGGAGCTTACGCGCACTCTTCGTGTGCTGTTGCGCGCCCGCCTGGTGCGCTACTGCGCGCACTCCTGGTGCGCTGCTACGCGCACTCCTCGTGCACTGTTGCGCGCACTCCCCGTGCGCTGTTGCGCGCACTCCTGGTGCGCTGCTGCGCGCACTCCTGGTGTGCTGCTGCGCGCACTCCTGGTGCGCTGCTGCGCGCACTCCTGGTGCGCTGCTGCGCGCACTCCTGGTGCGCTGCTGCGCACACTCCTCGTGTGCTGCTGCACGCACTCCTCGTGCGCTATTGCGCGCACTCCTGGTGTTATTAAAAGGGTTATATATCAGGTAGGTGCGGGAGGATTTTATAAATCTATTTCCCAAATCTACGGCGGTTCCTAACGTTGGTTTATGATGAAATCCAGGGTCATCGAAAGCCGCGTCTTCGCCCACACCCCGGGGTTCGAGCCCGCAGACTTCGGGTACGAGACCAGACACCGCAGGGTGTTCCATGTTTCCTGCTCGGTGCTGACGACATCAGCTCGTGAACTTCCCCCAGCGCGTCGGGTTGGAGATCCGAGCGGTTCAGTGAGCCTGCTACGGACAAAGACATATTTCCAAAGTAAGATCTGTCCATTTTTATTTCGAGTCCCGAGTTGACGCTACCCTCATTTCGTTTTTGTTAATGAGATTCTGATCGTGACCTAGATTTGTTGTGTGTAGTTTTCCCTCGGTACCGAGGTTTATTGCATGTTTGTAACATATTCCATTTTGAACTTTTAATCCGTGAGCATTGGCCAGCTCGTGGATTGGATGTTTGAGAAGGACGAGTAGTCTTGTTTGATTAACAAAAACTTACAAATTATCGGTACTTGGTTACGGTTACATACAGTGGGTTTTTTGAATAATTTTTGCCTTTGTCCTCAGAAAACGGTAATGATGGTGAAGGCACTGAATGTTTAGATCCAAGACCAGGGGCTTACGCGCACTCTTCGTGTGCTGTTGCGCGCCCGCCTGGTGCGCCACTGCGCGCACTCCTGGTGCGCTGCTACGCGCACTCCTTGTGCACTGTTGCGCGCACTCCCCGTTCGCTGTTGCGCGCACTCCTGGTGCGCTGCTGCGCACACTCCTGGTGCACTGCTGCGCGCACTCCTGGTGTGCTGCTGCGCGCACTCCTGGTGCGCTGCTGCGCGCACTCCTGGTGTGCTGCTGCGCGCACTCCTGGTGCGCTGCTGCGCACACTCCTCGTGTGCTGCTGCACGCACTCCTCGTGCGCTATTGCGCGCACTCCTGGTGTTATTAAAAGGGTTATATATCAGGTAGGTGAGGGAGGATTTTATAAATCTATCTCCCAAATCTACGGCGGTTCCTAACGTTGGTGTATGATGAATTCCAGGGTCATCGAAAGCCGCGTCTCCGCCCACACCCCGGGATTCGAGCCCGCAGACTTCGGGTACGAGACCAGACGCCGCAGGGTGTTCCATGTTTCCTGCTCGGTGCTGACGACATCAGCTCGTGAACTTCCCCCAGCGCGTCGGGTTGGAGATCCGAGCGGTTCAGTGAGCCTGCTACGGACAAAGACATATTTCCAAAGTAAGATCTGTCCATTTTTATTTCGAGTCCCGAGTTGACGCTACCCTCATTTCGTTTTTGTTAATGAGATTCTGATCGTGACCTAGATTTGTTGTGTGTAGTTTTCCCTCGGTAGGAGCCCATACCGAGGTTTATTGCATGTTTGTAACATATTCCATTTTGAACTTTTAATCCGTGAGCATTGGCCAGCTCGTGGATTGGATGTTTGAGAAGGATGAGTAGTCTTGTTTGATTAAAAAAACTAACAAATTAACGGTACTTGGTTACGGTTACATACAGTGGGTTTTTTAAATAATTTTTGCCTTTGTCCTCAGAAAACGGTAATGATGGTGAAGGCTCTGAATGTTTAGATCCAAGACCAGGGGCTTACGCGCACTCTTCGTGTGCTGTTGCGCGCCCGCCTGGTGCGCTACTGCGCGCACTCCAGGTGCGCTGCTGCGCGCACTCTTCGTGTGCTGCTGCGCGCACTCTTCGTGTGCTGCTGCGCGCACTCCTGGTGCGCTGCTGCGCGCGCTCCTCGTATGCTGTTGCACGCACTCCTGGTGCGCTGCTGCGCGCACTCCTGGTACGCCACTGCGCGCAGATCCTGGTGCGCTGCTACGCGCACTCCTCGTGCACTGTTGCGCGCACTCCCCGTTCGCTGTTGCGCGCACTCCTGGTGCGCTGCTGCGCACACTCCTGGTGCACTGCTGCGCGCACTCCTGGTGTGCTGCTGCGCGCACTCCTGGTGCGCTGCTGCGCGCACTCCTGGTGCGCTGCTGCGCGCACTCCTGGTGTGCTGCTGCGCGCACTCCTGGTGCGCTGCTGCGCACACTCCTCGTGTGCTGCTGCACGCACTCCTCGTGCGCTATTGCGCGCACTCCTGGTGTTATTAAAAGGGTTATATATCAGGTAGGTGAGGGAGGATTTTATAAATCTATCTCCCAAATCTACGGCGGTTCCTAACGTTGGTGTATGATGAATTCCAGGGTCATCGAAAGCCGCGTCTCCGCCCACACCCCGGGATTCGAGCCCGCAGACTTCGGGTACGAGACCAGACGCCGCAGGGTGTTCCATGTTTCCTGCTCGGTGCTGACGACATCAGCTCGTGAACTTCCCCCAGCGCGTCGGGTTGGAGATCCGAGCGGTTCAGTGAGCCGGCTACGGACAAAGACATATTTCCAAAGTAAGATCTGTCCATTTTTATTTCGAGTCCCGAGTTGACGCTACCCTCATTTCGTTTTTGTTAATGAGATTCTGATCGTGACCTAGATTTGTTGTGTGTAGTTTTCCCTCGGTAGGAGCCCATACCGAGGTTTATTGCATGTTTGTAACATATTCCATTTTGAACTTTTAATCCGTGAGCATTGGCCAGCTCGTGGATTGGATGTTTGAGAAGGACGAGTAGTCTTGTTTGATTAACAAAAACTTACAAATTATCGGTACTTGGTTACGGTTACATACAGTGGGTTTTTTGAATAATTTTTGCCATTGTCCTCAGAAAACGGTAATGATGGTGAAGGCACTGAATGTTTAGATCCAAGACCAGGGGCTTACGCGCACTCTTCGTGTGCTGTTGCGCGCCCGCCTGGTGCGCTACTGCGCGCACTCCAGGTGCGCTGCTGCGCGCACTCTTCGTGTGCTGCTGCGCGCACTCCTGGTGCGCTGCTGCGCGCGCTCCTCGTATGCTGTTGCACGCACTCCTGGTGCGCTGCTGCGCGCACTCCTGGTGCGCCGCTGTGCGCACTCCTGGTGCGCTGCTGCGCGCACTCCTGGTGCGCCGCTGTGCGCACTCATGGTGCGCCACTGCGCGCACTCCTTGTGCGCTGCTACGCGCACTCCTCGTGCACTGTTGCGCGCACTCCCCGTGCGCTGTTGCGCGCACTCCTGGTGCGCTGCTGCGCCCACTCTTGGTGCACTGCTGCGCGCACTCCTGGTGCGCTGCTGTGCGCACTCCTGGTGCGCTGCTGCGCGCACTCCTCGTGTGCTGCTGCACGCACTCCTCGTGCGCTATTGCGCGCACTCCTGGTGTTATTAAAAGGGTTATATATCAGGTTGGTGCGGGAGGATTTTATAAATCTATCTCCCAAATCTACGGCGGTTCCTAACGTTGGTGTATGATGAATTCCAGGGTCATCGAAAGCCGCGTCTCCGCCCACACCCCGGGATTCGAGCCCGCAGACTTCGGGTACGAGACCAGACGCCGCAGGGTGTTCCATGTTTCCTGCTCGGTGCTGACGACATCAGCTCGTGAACTTCCCCCAGCGCGTCGGGTTGGAGATCCGAGCGGTTCAGTGAGCCTGCTACGGACAAAGACATATTTCCAAAGTAAGATCTGTCCATTTTTATTTCGAGTCCCGAGTTGACGCTACCCTCATTTCGTTTTTCTTAATGAGATTCTGATCGTGACCTAGATTTGTTGTGTGTAGTTTTCCCTCGGTAGGGGCCCATACCGAGGTTTATTGCATGTTTGTAACATATTCCATTTTGAACTTTTAATCCGTGAGCATTGGCCAGCTCGTGGATTGGATGTTTGAGAAGGACGAGTAGTCTTGTTTGATTAACAAAAACTAACAAATTAACGGTACCTACTTGGTTACGGTTACATACAGTGGGTTTTTTGAATAATTATTGCCTTTGTCCTCAGAAAACGGTAATGATGGTGAAGGCACTGAATGTTTAGATCCAAGACCAGGGGCTTACGCGCACTCTTCGTGTGCTGTTGCGCGCCCGCCTGGTGCGCTGCTACGCGCACTCCTCGTGCACTGTTGCGCGCACTCCCCGTGCGCTGTTGCGCGCGCTCCTCGTATGCTGTTGCGCGCACTCCTGGTGCGCCACTGCGCGCACTCCTGGTGCGCTGCTACGCGCACTCCTCGTGCACTGTTGCGCGCACTCCCCGTGCGCTGTTGCGCGCACTCCCCGTGCGCTGTTGCGCGCACTCCCCGTGCGCTGTTGCGCGCACTCCCCGTGCGCTGTTGCGCGCACTCCTGGTGCGCTGCTGCGCGCACACCTGGTGCGCTGCTGCGAGCACACCTGGTGCGCTGCTGCGCGCACTCCTGGTGCGCTGCTGCGCGCACTCCTCGTGTGCTGCTGCGCGCACTTCTCGTGTGCTGCTGCACGCACTCCTCGTGTGCTGCTGCACGCACTTCTCGTGTGCTGCTGCACGCACTCCTCGTGTGCTGCTGCACGCACTCCTGGTGTTATTAAAAGGGTTATATATCAGGTAGGTGCGGGAGGATTTTATAAATCTTTCTCCCAAATCTACGGCGGTTCCTAACGTTGGTGTATGATGAATTCCAGGGTCATCGAAAGCCGCGTCTTCGCCCACACCCCGGGGTTCGAGCCCGCAGACTTCGGGTACGAGACCAGACGCCGCAGGGTGTTCCATGTTTCCTGCTCGGTGCTGACGACATCAGCTCGTGAACTTCCCCCAGCGCGTCGGGTTGGAGATCCGAGCGGTTCAGTGAGCCTGCTACGGACAAAGACATATTTCCAAAGTAAGATCTGTCCATTTTTATTTCGAGTCCCGAGTTGACGCTACCTTCATTTCGTTTTTGTTAATGAGATTCTGATCGTGACCTAGATTTGTTGTGTGTAGTTTTCCCTCGGTAGGAGCCCATACCGAGGTTTATTGCATGTTTGTAACATATTCCATTTTGAACTTTTAATCCGTGAGCATTGGCCAGCTCGTGGATTGGATGTTTGAGAAGGATGAGTAGTCTTGTTTGATTAAAAAAACTAACAAATTAACGGTACTTGGTTACGGTTACATACAGTGGGTTTTTTAAATAATTTTTGCCTTTGTCCTCAGAAAACGGTAATGATGGTGAAGGCTCTGAATGTTTAGATCCAAGACCAGGGGCTTACGCGCACTCTTCGTGTGCTGTTGCGCGCCCGCCTGGTGCGCTACTGCGCGCACTCCAGGTGCGCTGCTGCGCGCACTCTTCGTGTGCTGCTGCGCGCACTCCTGGTGCGCTGCTGCGCGCGCTCCTCGTATGCTGTTGCACGCACTCCTGGTGCGCTGCTGCGCGCACTCCTGGTACGCCACTGCGCGCACTCCTGGTGCGCTGCTGCGCACACTCCTCGTGTGCTGCTGCACGCACTCCTCGTGCGCTATTGCGCGCACTCCTGGTGTTATTAAAAGGGTTATATATCAGGTAGGTGAGGGAGGATTTTATAAATCTATCTCCCAAATCTACGGCGGTTCCTAACGTTGGTGTATGATGAATTCCAGGGTCATCGAAAGCCGCGTCTCCGCCCACACCCCGGGATTCGAGCCCGCAGACTTCGGGTACGAGACCAGACGCCGCAGGGTGTTCCATGTTTCCTGCTCGGTGCTGACGACATCAGCTCGTGAACTTCCCCCAGCGCGTCGGGTTGGAGATCCGAGCGGTTCAGTGAGCCGGCTACGGACATAGACATATTTCCAAAGTAAGATCTGTCCATTTTTATTTCGAGTCCCGAGTTGACGCTACCCTCATTTCGTTTTTGTTAATGAGATTCTGATCGTGACCTAGATTTGTTGTGTGTAGTTTTCCCTCGGTAGGAGCCCATACCGAGGTTTATTGCATGTTTGTAACATATTCCATTTTGAACTTTTAATCCGTGAGCATTGGCCAGCTCGTGGATTGGATGTTTGAGAAGGACGAGTAGTCTTGTTTGATTAACAAAAACTTACAAATTATCGGTACTTGGTTACGGTTACATACAGTGGGTTTTTTGAATAATTTTTGCCATTGTCCTCAGAAAACGGTAATGATGGTGAAGGCACTGAATGTTTAGATCCAAGACCAGGGGCTTACGCGCACTCTTCGTGTGCTGTTGCGCGCCCGCCTGGTGCGCTACTGCGCGCACTCCAGGTGCGCTGCTGCGCGCACTCTTCGTGTGCTGCTGCGCGCACTCCTGGTGCGCTGCTGCGCGCGCTCCTCGTATGCTGTTGCACGCACTCCTGGTGCGCTGCTGCGCGCACTCCTTGTGCGCTGCTACGCGCACTCCTCGTGCACTGTTGCGCGCACTCCCCGTGCGCTGTTGCGCGCGCTCCTGGTGCGCTGCTGCGCGCACTCCTGGTGCGCTGCTGCGCGCACTCTTGGTGCACTGCTGCGCGCACTCCTGGTGCGCTGCTGCGCGCACTCCTGGTGCGCTGCTGCGCGCACTCCTGGTGCGCTGCTGCGCGCACTCCTGGTGCGCTGCTGCGCGCACTCCTCGTGTGCTGCTGCACGCACTCCTCGTGCGCTATTGCGCGCACTCCTGGTGTTATTAAAAGGGTTATATATCAGGTTGGTGCGGGAGGATTTTATAAATCTATCTCCCAAATCTACGGCGGTTCCTAACGTTGGTGTATGATGAATTCCAGGGTCATCGAAAGCCGCGTCTCCGCCCACATCCCGGGATTCGAGCCCGCAGACTTCGGGTACGAGACCAGACGCCGCAGGGTGTTCCATGTTTCCTGCTCGGTGCTGACGACATCAGCTCGTGAACTTCCCCCAGCGCGTCGGGTTGGAGATCCGAGCGGTTCAGTGAGCCTGCTACGGACAAAGACATATTTCCAAAGTAAGATCTGTCCATTTTTATTTCGAGTCCCGAGTTGACGCTACCCTCATTTCGTTTTTCTTAATGAGATTCTGATCGTGACCTAGATTTGTTGTGTGTAGTTTTCCCTCGGTAGGGGCCCATACCGAGGTTTATTGCATGTTTGTAACATATTCCATTTTGAACTTTTAATCCGTGAGCATTGGCCAGCTCGTGGATTGGATGTTTGAGAAGGACGAGTAGTCTTGTTTGATTAACAAAAACTAACAAATTAACGGTACCTACTTGGTTACGGTTACATACAGTGGGTTTTTTGAATAATTATTGCCTTTGTCCTCAGAAAACGGTAATGATGGTGAAGGCACTGAATGTTTAGATCCAAGACCAGGGGCTTACGCGCACTCTTCGTGTGCTGTTGCGCGCCCGCCTGGTGCGCTGCTACGCGCACTCCTCGTGCACTGTTGCGCGCACTCCCCGTGCGCTGTTGCGCGCGCTCCTCGTATGCTGTTGCGCGCACTCCTGGTGCGCCACTGCGCGCACTCCTGGTGCGCTGCTACGCGCACTCCTCGTGCACTGTTGCGCGCACTCCCCGTGCGCTGTTGCGCGCACTCCCCGTGCGCTGTTGCGCGCACTCCCCGTGCGCTGTTGCGCGCACTCCTGGTGCGCTGCTGCGCGCACACCTGGTGCGCTGCTGCGAGCACACCTGGTGCGCTGCTGCGCGCACTCCTGGTGCGCTGCTGCGCGCACTCCTCGTGTGCTGCTGCGCGCACTTCTCGTGTGCTGCTGCACGCACTCCTCGTGTGCTGCTGCACGCACTCCTGGTGTTATTAAAAGGGTTATATATCAGGTAGGTGCGGGAGGATTTTATAAATCTTTCTCCCAAATCTACGGCGGTTCCTAACGTTGGTGTATGATGAATTCCAGGGTCATCGAAAGCCGCGTCTTCGCCCACACCCCGGGGTTCGAGCCCGCAGACTTCGGGTACGAGACCAGACGCCGCAGGGTGTTCCATGTTTCCTGCTCGGTGCTGACGACATCAGCTCGTGAACTTCCCCCAGCGCGTCGGGTTGGAGATCCGAGCGGTTCAGTGAGCCTGCTACGGACAAAGACATATTTCCAAAGTAAGATCTGTCCATTTTTATTTCGAGTCCCGAGTTGACGCTACCTTCATTTCGTTTTTGTTAATGAGATTCTGATCGTGACCTAGATTTGTTGTGTGTAGTTTTCCCTCGGTAGGAGCCCATACCGAGGTTTATTGCATGTTTGTAACATATTCCATTTTGAACTTTTAATCCGTGAGCATTGGCCAGCTCGTGGATTGGATGTTTGAGAAGGATGAGTAGTCTTGTTTGATTAAAAAAACTAACAAATTAACGGTACTTGGTTACGGTTACATACAGTGGGTTTTTTAAATAATTTTTGCCTTTGTCCTCAGAAAACGGTAATGATGGTGAAGGCTCTGAATGTTTAGATCCAAGACCAGGGGCTTACGCGCACTCTTCGTGTGCTGTTGCGCGCCCGCCTGGTGCGCTACTGCGCGCACTCCAGGTGCGCTGCTGCGCGCGCTCCTCGTGTGCTGTTACGCACACTCCAGGTGCGCTGCTGTGCGCGCTCCTCGTATGCTGCTGCGCGCGCTCCTCGTATGCTGTTGTGCGCACTCCTGGTGCGCCGCTGCGCGCACTCCTGGTGCGCCACTGCGCGCACTCCTGGTGCGCTGCTACGCGCACTCCTCGTGCACTGTTGCGCGCACTCCCCGTTCGCTGTTGCGCGCACTCCCCGTTCGCTGTTGCGCGCACTCCTGGTGCGCTGCTGCGCACACTCCTGGTGCACTGCTGCGCGCACTCCTGGTGTGCTGCTACGCGCACTCCTGGTGCGCTGCTGCGCGCACTCCTGGTGCGCTGCTGCGCACACTCCTCGTGTGCTGCTGCACGCACTCCTCGTGCGCTATTGCGCGCACTCCTGGTGTAATTAAAAGGGTTATATATCAGGTAGGTGCGGGAGGATTTTATAAATCTATCTCCCAAATCTACGGCGGTTCCTAACGTTGGTGTATGATGAATTCCAGGGTCATCGAAAGCCGCGTCTCCGCCCACACCCCGGGGTTCGAGCCCGCAGACTTCGGGTACGAGACCAGACGCCGCAGGGTGTTCCATGTTTCCTGCTCGGTGCTGACGACATCAGCTCGTGAACTTCCCCCAGCGCGTCGGGTTGGAGATCCGAGCGGTTCAGTGAGCCTGCTACGGACAAAGACATATTTCCAAAGTAAGATCTGTCCATTTTTATTTCGAGTCCCGAGTTGACGCTACCCTCATTTCGTTTTTGTTAATGAGATTCTGATCGTGACGTAGATTTGTTGTGTGTAGTTTTCCCTCGGTAGGGGCCCATACCGAGGTTTATTGCATGTTTGTAACATATTCCATTTTGAACTTTTAATCCGTGAGCATTGGCCAGCTCGTAGATTGGATGTTTGAGAAGGACTAGTAGTCTTGTTTGATTAACAAAAACTAACAAATTAACGGTACCTACTTGGTTACGGTTACATACAGTGGGTTTTTTGAATAATTTTTGCCTTTGTCCTCAGAAAACGGTAATGATGGTGAAGGCACTGAATGTTTAGATCCAAGACCAGGGGCTTACGCGCACTCTTCGTGTGCTGTTGCGCGCCCGCCTGGTGCGCTACTGCGCGCACTCCAGGTGCGCTGCTGCGCGCGCTCCTCGTGTGCTGTTACGCACACTCCAGGTGCGCTGCTGTGCGCGCTCCTCGTATGCTGCTGCGCGCGCTCCTCGTATGCTGTTGCGCGCACTCCTGGTGCGCCGCTGCGCGCACTCCTGGTGCGCCGCTGCGCGCACTCCTGGTGCGCCACTGCGCGCACTCCTGGTGCGTGGTATGCTGTTGCACGCACTCCTGGTGCGCTGCTGCGCGCACTCCTGGTGCGCCGCTGTGCGCACTCCTGGTGCGCCGCTGTGCGCACTCATGGTGCGCCACTGCGCGCACTCCTTGTGCGCTGCTACGCGCACTCCTCGTGCACTGTTGCGCGCACTCCTGGTGCGCTGCTGCGCGCGCTCCTCGTATGCTGTTGCACGCACTCCTGGTGCGCTGCTGCGCGCACTCCTGGTGCGCCGCTGTGCGCACTCATGGTGCGCCACTGCGCGCACTCCATGTGCGCTGCTACGCGCACTCCTCGTGCACTGTTGCGCGCACTCCCCGTGCGCTGTTGCGCGCACTCCTGGTGCGCTGCTGCGCGCACTCCTGGTGCGCTGCTGCGCGCACTCCTGGTGCGCTGCTGCGCGCACTCCTGGTGCGCTGTTGCGCGCACTCCCCGTGCGCTGTTGCGCGCACTCCTGGTGCGCTGCTGCGCGCACTCCTGGTGCGCTGCTGCGCGCACTCCTGGTGCGCTGCTGCGCGCACTCCTGGTGCGCTGCTGCGCGCACTCCTGGTGCGCTGCTGCGCGCACTCCTGGTGCGCTGCTGCGCGCACTCCTCGTGTGCTGCTGCACGCACTCCTCGTGCGCTATTGCGCGCACTCCTGGTGTTATTAAAAGGGTTATACTCGTATATCAGGTAGGTGCGGGAGGATTTTATAAATCTATCTCCCAAATCTACGGCGGTTCCTAACGTTGGTGTATGATGAATTCCAGGGTCATCGAAAGCTGCGTCTCCGCCCACACCCCGGGATTCGAGCCCGCAGACTTCGGGTACGAGACCAGACGCCGCAGGGTGTTCCATGTTTCCTGCTCGGTGCTGACGACATCAGCTCGTGAACTTCCCCCAGCGCGTCGGGTTGGAGATCCGAGCGGTTCAGTGAGCCGGCTACGGACAAAGACATATTTCCAAAGTAAGATCTGTCCATTTTTATTTCGAGTCCCGAGTTGACGCTACCCTCATTTCGTTTTTGTTAATGAGATTCTGATCGTGACCTAGATTTGTTGTGTGTAGTTTTCCCTCGGTAGGAGCCCATACCGAGGTTTATTGCATGTTTGTAACATATTCCATTTTGAACTTTTAATCCGTGAGCATTGGCCAGCTCGTGGATTGGATGTTTGAGAAGGACGAGTAGTCTTGTTTGATTAACAAAAACTTACAAATTATCGGTACTTGGTTACGGTTACATACAGTGGGTTTTTTGAATAATTTTTGCCTTTGTCCTCAGAAAACGGTAATGATGGTGAAGGCACTGAATGTTTAAATCCAAGACCAGGGGCTTACGCGCACTCTTCGTGTGCTGTTGCGGGCCCGCCTGGTGCGCTACTGCGCGCACTCCAGGTGCGCAGCTGCGCGCACTCTTCGTGTGCTGCTGCGCGCACTCCTGGTGCGCTGCTGCGCGCGCTCCTCGTATGCTGTTGCACGCACTCCTGGTGCGCTGCTGCGCGCACTCCTGGTGCGCCGCTGTGCGCACTCATGGTGCGCCACTGCGCGCACTCCTTGTGCGCTGCTACGCGCACTCCTCGTGCACTGTTGCGCGCACTCCCCGTGCGCTGTTGCGCGCACTCCTGGTGCGCTGCTGCGCGCACTCCTGGTGCGCTGCTGCGCGCACTCCTGGTGCGCTGCTGCGCGCACTCCTGGTGCGCTGCTGCGCGCACTCCTGGTGCGCTGCTGCGCGCACTCCTCGTGTGCTGCTGCACGCACTCCTCGTGCGCTATTGCGCGCACTCCTGGTGTTATTAAAAGGGTTATATATCAGGTAGGTGCGGGAGGATTTTATAAATCTATCTCCCAAATCTACGGCGGTTCCTAACGTTGGTGTATGATGAATTCCAGGGTCATCGAAAGCTGCGTCTCCGCCCACACCCCGGGATTCTGATCGTGACCTAGATTTGTTGTGTGTAGTTTTCCCTCGGTAGGAGCCCATACCGAGGTTTATTGCATGTTTGTAACATATTCCATTTTGAACTTTTAATCCGTGAGCATTGGCCAGCTCGTGGATTGGATGTTTGAGAAGGACGAGTAGTCTTGTTTGATTAACAAAAACTTACAAATTATCGGTACTTGGTTACGGTTACATACAGTGGGTTTTTTGAATAATTTTTGCCTTTGTCCTCAGAAAACGGTAATGATGGTGAAGGCACTGAATGTTTAAATCCAAGACCAGGGGCTTACGCGCACTCTTCGTGTGCTGTTGCGGGCCCGCCTGGTGCGCTACTGCGCGCACTCCAGGTGCGCAGCTGCGCGCACTCTTCGTGTGCTGCTGCGCGCACTCCTGGTGCGCTGCTGCGCGCGCTCCTCGTATGCTGTTGCACGCACTCCTGGTGCGCTGCTGCGCGCACTCCTGGTGCGCCGCTGTGCGCACTCATGGTAAGCCACTGCGCGCACTCCTTGTGCGCTGCTACGCGCACTCCTCGTGCACTGTTGCGCGCACTCCCCGTGCGCTGTTGCGCGCACTCCTGGTGCGCTGCTGCGCGCACTCCTGGTGCGCTGCTGCGCGCACTCCTGGTGCGCTGCTGCGCGCACTCCTGGTGCGCTGCTGCGCGCACTCCTCGTGTGCTGCTGCACGCACTCCTCGTGCGCTATTGCGCGCACTCCTGGTGTTATTAAAAGGGTTATATATCAGGTAGGTGCGGGAGGATTTTATAAATCTATCTCCCAAATCTACGGCGGTTCCTAACGTTGGTGTATGATGAATTCCAGGGTCATCGAAAGCCGCGTCTTCGCCCACACCCCGGGGTTCGAGCCCGCAGACTTCGGGTACGAGACCAGACGCCGCAGGGTGTTCCATGTTTCCTGCTCGGTGCTGACGACATCAGCTCGTGAACTTCCCCCAGCGCGTCGGGTTGGAGATCCGAGCGGTTCAGTGAGCCTGCTACGGACAAAGACATATTTCCAAAGTAAGATCTGTCCATTTTTATTTCGAGTCCCGAGTTGACGCTACCCTCATTTCGTTTTTGTTAATGAGATTCTGATCGTGACCTAGATTTGTTGTGTGTAGTTTTCCCTCGGTACCGAGGTTTATTGCATGTTTGTAACATATTCCATTTTGAACTTTTAATCCGTGAGCATTGGCCAGCTCGTGGATTGGATGTTTGAGAAGGACGAGTAGTCTTGTTTGATTAACAAAAACTTACAAATTATCGGTACTTGGTTACGGTTACATACAGTGGGTTTTTTGAATAATTTTTGCCTTTGTCCTCAGAAAACGGTAATGATGGTGAAGGCACTGAATGATTAAATCCAAGACCAGGGGCTTACGCGCACTCTTCGTGTGCTGTTGCGGGCCCGCCTGGTGCGCTACTGCGCGCACTCCAGGTGCGCAGCTGCGCGCACTCTTCGTGTGCTGCTGCGCGCACTCCTGGTGCGCTGCTGCGCGCGCTCCTCGTATGCTGTTGCACGCACTCCTGGTGCGCTGCTGCGCGCACTCCTGGTGCGCCGCTGTGCGCACTCATGGTGCGCCACTGCGCGCACTCCTTGTGCGCTGCTACGCGCACTCCTCGTGCACTGTTGCGCGCACTCCCCGTGCGCTGTTGCGCGCACTCCTGGTGCGCTGCTGCGCGCACTCCTGGTGCGCTGCTGCGCGCACTCCTGGTGCGCTGCTGCGCGCACTCCTGGTGCGCTGCTGCGCGCACTCCTGGTGCGCTGCTGCGCGCACTCCTCGTGTGCTGCTGCACGCACTCCTCGTGCGCTATTGCGCGCACTCCTGGTGTTATTAAAAGGGTTATATATCAGGTAGGTGCGGGAGGATTTTATAAATCTATCTCCCAAATCTACGGCGGTTCCTAACGTTGGTGTATGATGAATTCCAGGGTCATCGAAAGCCGCGTCTCCGCCCACACCCCGGGATTCGAGCCCGCAGACTTCGGGTACGAGACCAGACGCCGCAGGGTGTTCCATGTTTCCTGCTCGGTGCTGACGACATCAGCTCGTGAATTTCCCCCAGCGCGTCGGGTTGGAGATCCGAGCGGTTCAGTGAGCCTGCTACGGACAAAGACATATTTCCAAAGTAAGATCTGTCCATTTTTATTTCGAGTCCCGAGTTGACGCTACCCTCATTTCGTTTTTGTTAATGAGATTCTGATCGTGACCTAGATTTGTTGTGTGTAGTTTTCCCTCGGTACCGAGGTTTATTGCATGTTTGTAACATATTCCATTTTGAACTTTTAATCCGTGAGCATTGGCCAGCTCGTGGATTGGATGTTTGAGAAGGACGAGTAGTCTTGTTTGATTAACAAAAACTTACAAATTATCGGTACTTGGTTACGGTTACATACAGTGGGTTTTTTGAATAATTTTTGCCTTTGTCCTCAGAAAACGGTAATGATGGTGAAGGCACTGAATGATTAAATCCAAGACCAGGGGCTTACGCGCACTCTTCGTGTGCTGTTGCGGGCCCGCCTGGTGCGCTACTGCGCGCACTCCAGGTGCGCAGCTGCGCGCACTCTTCGTGTGCTGCTGCGCGCACTCCTGGTGCGCTGCTGCGCGCGCTCCTCGTATGCTGTTGCACGCACTCCTGGTGCGCTGCTGCGCGCACTCCTGGTGCGCCGCTGTGCGCACTCATGGTGCGCCACTGCGCGCACTCCTTGTGCGCTGCTACGCGCACTCCTCGTGCACTGTTGCGCGCACTCCCCGTGCGCTGTTGCGCGCACTCCTGGTGCGCTGCTGCGCGCACTCCTGGTGCGCTGCTGCGCGCACTCCTGGTGCGCTGCTGCGCGCACTCCTGGTGCGCTGCTGCGCGCACTCCTGGTGCGCTGCTGCGCGCACTCCTCGTGTGCTGCTGCACGCACTCCTCGTGCGCTATTGCGCGCACTCCTGGTGTTATTAAAAGGGTTATATATCAGGTAGGTGCGGGAGGATTTTATAAATCTATCTCCCAAATCTACGGCGGTTCCTAACGTTGGTGTATGATGAATTCCAGGGTCATCGAAAGCCGCGTCTCCGCCCACACCCCGGGATTCGAGCCCGCAGACTTCGGGTACGAGACCAGACGCCGCAGGGTGTTCCATGTTTCCTGCTCGGTGCTGACGACATCAGCTCGTGAATTTCCCCCAGCGCGTCGGGTTGGAGATCCGAGCGGTTCAGTGAGCCTGCTACGGACAAAGACATATTTCCAAAGTAAGATCTGTCCATTTTTATTTCGAGTCCCGAGTTGACGCTACCCTCATTTCGTTTTTGTTAATGAGATTCTGATCGTGACCTAGATTTGTTGTGTGTAGTTTTCCCTCGGTAGGGGCCCATACCGAGGTTTATTGCATGTTTGTAACATATTCCATTTTGAACTTTTAATCCGTGAGCATTGGCCAGCTCGTGGATTGGATGTTTGAGAAGGACGAGTAGTCTTGTTTGGTTAACAAAAACTAACAAATTAACGGTACCTACTTGGTTACGGTTACATACAGTGGGTTTTTTGAATAATTTTTGCCTTTGTCCTCAGAAAACGGTAATGATGGTGAAGGCACTGAATGTTTAGATCCAAGACCAGGGGCTTACGCGCACTCTTCGTGTGCTGTTGCGCGCCCGCCTGGTGCGCTACTGCGCGCACTCCAGGTGCGCTGCTGCGCGCGCTCCTCGTGTGCTGTTACGCACACTCCAGGTCCGCTGCTGTGCGCGCTCCTCGTATGCTACTGCGCGCGCTCCTCGTATGCTGTTGCGCGCACTCCTGGTGCGCCACTGCGCGCACTCCTGGTGCGCTGCTACGCGCACTCCTCGTGCACTGTTGCGCGCACTCTTCGTGTGCTGTTGCGCGCCCGCCTGGTGCGCTACTGCGCGCACTCCTGGTGCGCTGCTACGCGCACTCCTCGTGCACTGTTGCGCGCACTCCCCGTTCGTTGTTGCGCGCACTCCTGGTGCGCTGCTGCGCGCACTCCTCGTGCACTGTTGCGCGCACTCCCCGTGCGCTGTTGCGCGCACTCCTGGTGCGCTGCTGCGCGCACTCCTGGTGTGCTGCTGCGCGCACTCCTGGTGCGCTGCTGCGCGCACTCCTGGTGCGCTGCTGCGCACACTCCTCGTGTGCTGCTGCACGCACTCCTCGTGCGCTATTGCGCGCACTCCTGGTGTTATTAAAAGGGTTATATATCAGGTAGGTGAGGGAGGATTTTATAAATCTATTTCCCAAATCTACGGCGGTTCCTAACGTTGGTGTATGATGAATTCCAGGGTCATCGAAAGCCGCGTCTTCGCCCACACCCCGGGGTTCGAGCCCGCAGACTTCGGGTACGAGACCAGACGCCGCAGGGTGTTCCATGTTTCCTGCTCGGTGCTGACGACATCAGCTCGTGAACTTCCCCCAGCGCGTCGGGTTGGAGATCCGAGCGGTTCAGTGAGCCTGCTACGGACAAAGACATATTTCCAAAGTAAAATCTGTCCATTTTTATTTCGAGTCCCGAGTTGACGCTACCCTCATTTCGTTTTTGTTAATGAGATTCTGATCGTGACCTAGATTTGTTGTGTGTAGTTTTCCCTCGGTACCGAGGTTTATTGCATGTTTGTAACATATTCCATTTTGAACTTTTAATCCGTGAGCATTGGCCAGCTCGTAGATTGGATGTTTGAGAAGGACGAGTAGTCTTGTTTGATTAACAAAAACTAACAAATTAACGGTACCTACTTGGTTACGGTTACATACAGTGGGTTTTTTGAATAATTTTTGCCTTTGTCCTCAGAAAACGGTAATGATGGTGAAGGCACTGAATGTTTAGATCCAAGACCAGGGGCTTACGCGCACTCTTCGTGTGCTGTTGCGCGCCCGCCTGGTGCGCTACTGCGCGCACTCCAGGTGCGCTGCTGCGCGCGCTCCTCGTGTGCTGTTACGCACACTCCAGGTGCGCTGCTGTGCGCGCTCCTCGTATGCTGCTGCGCGCGCTCCTCGTATGCTGTTGCGCGCACTCCTGGTGCGCCGCTGCGCGCACTCCTGGTGCGCCACTGCGCGCACTCCTGGTGCGCTGCTACGCGCACTCCTCGTGCACTGTTGCGCGCACTCCTGGTGCGCTGCTACGCGCACTCCTCGTGCACTGTTGCGCGCACTCCCCGTTCGCTGTTGCGCGCACTCCTGGTGCGCTGCTGCGCACACTCCTGGTGCACTGCTGCGCGCACTCCTGGTGTGCTGCTGCGCGCACTCCTGGTGCGCTGCTGCGCGCACTCCTGGTGTGCTGCTGCGCGCACTCCTGGTGCGCTGCTGCGCACACTCCTCGTGTGCTGCTGCACGCACTCCTCGTGCGCTATTGCGCGCACTCCTGGTGTTATTAAAAGGGTTATATATCAGGTAGGTGCGGGAGGATTTTATAAATCTTACTCCCAAATCTACGGCGGTTCCTAACGTTGGTGTATGATGAATTCCAGGGTCATCGAAAGCCGCGTCTCCGCCCACACCCCGGGATTCGAGCCCGCAGACTTCGGGTACGAGACCAGACGCCGCAGGGTGTTCCATGTTTCCTGCTCGGTGCTGACGACATCAGCTCGTGAACTTCCCCCAGCGCGTCGGGTTGGAGATCCGAGCGGTTCAGTGAGCCGGCTACGGACAAAGACATATTTCCAAAGTAAGATCTGTCCATTTTTATTTCGAGTCCCGAGTTGACGCTACCCTCATTTCGTTTTTGTTAATGAGATTCTGATCGTGACCTAGATTTGTTGTGTGTAGTTTTCCCTCGGTAGGAGCCCATACCGAGGTTTATTGCATGTTTGTAACATATTCCATTTTGAACTTATAATCCGTGAGCATTGGCCAGCTCGTGGATTGGATGTTTGAGAAGTACGAGTAGTCTTGTTTGATTAACAAAAACTTACAAATTATCGGTACTTGGTTACGGTTACATACAGTGGGTTTTTTGAATAATTTTTGCCTTTGTCCTCAGAAAACGGTAATGATGGTGAAGGCACTGAATGTTTAGATCCAAGACCAGGGGCTTACGCGCACTCTTCGTGTGCTGTTGCGCGCCCGCCTGGTGCGCTACTGCGCGCACTCCAGGTGCGCTGCTGCGCGCACTCTTCGTGTGCTGCTGCGCGCGCTCCTCGTATGCTGTTGCACGCACTCCTGGTGCGCTGCTGCGCGCACTTCTGGTGCGCCGCTGTGCGCACTCCTGGTGCGCTGCTGCGCGCACTCCTGGTGCGCTGCTGCGCGCACTCCTGGTGCGCTGCTGCGCGCACTCCTCGTGTGCTGCTGCACGCACTCCTCGTGCGCTATTGCGCGCACTCCTGGTGTTATTAAAAGGGTTATATATCAGGTAGGTGCGGGAGGATTTTATAAATCTATCTCCCAAATCTACGGCGGTTCCTAACGTTGGTGTATGATGAATTCCAGGGTCATCGAAAGCCGCGTCTCCGCCCACACCCCGGGATTCGAGCCCGCAGACTTCGGGTACGAGACCAGACGCCGCAGGGTGTTCCATGTTTCCTGCTCGGTGCTGACGACATCAGCTCGTGAACTTCCCCCAGCGCGTCGGGTTGGAGATCCGAGCGGTTCAGTGAGCCGGCTACGGACAAAGACATATTTCCAAAGTAAGATCTGTCCATTTTTATTTCGAGTCCCGAGTTGACGCTACCCTCATTTCGTTTTTGTTAATGAGATTCTGATCGTGATCTAGATTTGTTGTGTGTAGTTTTCCCTCGGTAGGAGCCCATACCGAGGTTTATTGCATGTTTGTAACATATTCCATTTTGAACTTTTAATCCGTGAGCATTGGCCAGCTCGTGGATTGGATGTTTGAGAAGGACGAGTAGTCTTGTTTGATTAACAAAAACTTACAAATTATCGGTACTTGGTTACGGTTACATACAGTGGGTTTTTTGAATAATTTTTGCCTTTGTCCTCAGAAAACGGTAATGATGGTGAAGGCACTGAATGTTTAGATCCAAGACCAGGGGCTTACGCGCACTCTTCGTGTGCTGTTGCGCGCCCGCCTGGTGCGCTACTGCGCTCACTCCAGGTGCGCAGCTGCGCGCACTCTTCGTGTGCTGCTGCGCGCACTCCTGGTGCGCTGCTGCGCGCGCTCCTCGTATGCTGTTGCACGCACTCCTGGTGCGCTGCTGCGCGCACTCCTGGTGCGCCGCTGTGCGCACTCATGGTGCGCCACTGCGCGCACTCCTTGTGCGCTGCTACTCGCACTCCTCGTGCACTGTTGCGCGCACTCCCCGTGCGCTGTTGCGCGCACTCCTGGTGCGCTGGTGCGCGCACTCCTGGTGCGCTGCTGCGCGCACTCCTGGTGCGCTGCTGCGCGCACTCCTCGTGTGCTGCTGCACGCACTCCTCGTGCGCTATTGCGCGCACTCCTGGTGTTATTAAAAGGGTTATATATCAGGTAGGTGCGGGAGGATTTTATAAATCTATCTCCCAAATCTACGGCGGTTCCTAACGTTGGTGTATGATGAATTCCAGGGTCATCGAAAGCCGCGTCTCCGCCCACACCCCGGGATTCGAGCCCGCAGACTTCGGGTACGAGACCAGACGCCGCAGGGTGTTCCATGTTTCCTGCTCGGTGCTGACGACATCAGCTCGTGAACTTCCCCCAGCGCGTCGGGTTGGAGATCCGAGCGGTTCAGTGAGCCGGCTACGGACAAAGACATATTTCCAAAGTAAGATCTGTCCATTTTTATTTCGAGTCCCGAGTTGACGCTACCCTCATTTCGTTTTTGTTAATGAGATTCTGATCGTGATCTAGATTTGTTGTGTGTAGTTTTCCCTCGGTAGGAGCCCATACCGAGGTTTATTGCATGTTTGTAACATATTCCATTTTGAACTTTTAATCCGTGAGCATTGGCCAGCTCGTGGATTGGATGTTTGAGAAGGACGAGTAGTCTTGTTTGATTAACAAAAACTTACAAATTATCGGTACTTGGTTACGGTTACATACAGTGGGTTTTTTGAATAATTTTTGCCTTTGTCCTCAGAAAACGGTAATGATGGTGAAGGCACTGAATGTTTAGATCCAAGACCAGGGGCTTACGCGCACTCTTCGTGTGCTGTTGCGCGCCCGCCTGGTGCGCTACTGCGCTCACTCCAGGTGCGCAGCTGCGCGCACTCTTCGTGTGCTGCTGCGCGCACTCCTGGTGCGCTGCTGCGCGCGCTCCTCGTATGCTGTTGCACGCACTCCTGGTGCGCTGCTGCGCGCACTCCTGGTGCGCCGCTGTGCGCACTCATGGTGCGCCACTGCGCGCACTCCTTGTGCGCTGCTACTCGCACTCCTCGTGCACTGTTGCGCGCACTCCCCGTGCGCTGTTGCGCGCACTCCTGGTGCGCTGGTGCGCGCACTCCTGGTGCGCTGCTGCGCGCACTCCTGGTGCGCTGCTGCGCGCACTCCTGGTGCGCTGCTGCGCGCACTCCTCGTGTGCTGCTGCACGCACTCCTCGTGCGCTATTGCGCGCACTCCTGGTGTTATTAAAAGGGTTATATATCAGGTAGGTGCGGGAGGATTTTATAAATCTATCTCCCAAATCTACGGCGGTTCCTAACGTTGGTGTATGATGAATTCCAGGGTCATCGAAAGCCGCGTCTCCGCCCACACCCCGGGATTCGAGCCCGCAGACTTCGGGTACGAGACCAGACGCCGCAGGGTGTTCCATGTTTCCTGCTCGGTGCTGACGACATCAGCTCGTGAACTTCCCCCAGCGCGTCGGGTTGGAGATCCGAGCGGTTCAGTGAGCCTGCTACGGACAAAGACATATTTCCAAAGTAAGATCTGTCCATTTTTATTTCGAGTCCCGAGTTGACGCTACCCTCATTTCGTTTTTGTTAATGAGATTCTGATCGTGACCTAGATTTGTTGTGTGTAGTTTTCCCTCGGTACCGAGGTTTATTGCATGTTTGTAACATATTCCATTTTGAACTTTTAATCCGTGAGCATTGGCCAGCTCGTAGATTGGATGTTTGAGAAGGACGAGTAGTCTTGTTTGATTAACAAAAACTTACAAATTATCGGTACTTGGTTACGGTTACATACAGTGGGTTTTTTGAATAATTTTTGCCTTTGTCCTCAGAAAACGGTAATGATGGTGAAGGCACTGAATGTTTAAATCCAAGACCACTTACGCGCACTCTTCGTGTGCTGTTGCGCGCCCGCCTGGTGCGCTACTGCGCGCACTCCAGGTGCGCTGCTGCGCGCACTCTTCGTGTGCTGCTGCGCGCACTCCTGGTGCGCTGCTGCGCGCGCTCCTCGTATGCTGTTGCACGCACTCCTGGTGCGCTGCTGCGCGCACTCCTGGTGCGCCGCTGTGCGCACTCATGGTGCGCCACTGCGCGCACTCCTTGTGCGCTGCTACGCGCACTCCTCGTGCACTGTAGCGCGCACTCCCCGTGCGCTGTTGCGCGCACTCCTGGTGCGCTGCTGCGCGCACTCCTGGTGCGCTGCTGCGCGCACTCCTGGTGCGCTGCTGCGCGCACTCCTGGTGCGCTGCTGCGCGCACTCCTGGTGCGCTGCTGCGCGCACTCCTGGTGCGCTGCTGCGCGCACTCCTGGTGCGCTGCTGCGCGCACTCCTCGTGTGCTGCTGCACGCACTCCTCGTGCGCTATTGCGCGCACTCCTGGTGTTATTAAAAGGGTTATATATCAGGTAGGTGCGGGAGGATTTTATAAATCTATCTCCCAAATCTACGGCGGTTCCTAACGTTGGTGTATGATGAATTCCAGGGTCATCGAAAGCCGCGTCTCCGCCCACACCCCGGGATTCGAGCCCGCAGACTTCGGGTACGAGACCAGACGCCGCAGGGTGTTCCATGTTTCCTGCTCGGTGCTGACGACATCAGCTCGTGAACTTCCCCCAGCGCGTCGGGTTGGAGATCCGAGCGGTTCAGTGAGCCTGCTACGGACAAAGACATATTTCCAAAGTAAGATCTGTCCATTTTTATTTCGAGTCCCGAGTTGACGCTACCCTCATTTCGTTTTTGTTAATGAGATTCTGATCGTGACCTAGATTTGTTGTGTGTAGTTTTCCCTCGGTACCGAGGTTTATTGCATGTTTGTAACATATTCCATTTTGAACTTTTAATCCGTGAGCATTGGCCAGCTCGTGGATTGGATGTTTGAGAAGGACGAGTAGTCTTGTTTGATTAACAAAAACTAACAAATAAACGGTACCTACTTGGTTACGGTTACATACAGTGGGTTTTTTGAATAATTTTTGCCTTTGTCCTCAGAAAACGGTAATGATGGTGAAGGCACTGAATGTTTAGATCCAAGACCAGGGGCTTACGCGCACTCTTCGTGTGCTGTTGCGCGCCCGCCTGGTGCGCTACTGCGCGCACTCCAGGTGCGCTGCTGCGCGCGCTCCTCGTATGCTGTTGCGCGCACTCCTGGTGCGCCGCTGCGCGCACTCCTGGTGCGCCACTGCGCGCACTCCTGGTGCGCCACTACGCGCACTCCTCGTGCACTGTTGCGCGCACTCCCCGTTCGCTGTTGCGCGCACTCCTGGTGCGCTGCTGCGCACACTCCTGGTGCACTGCTGCGCGCACTCCTGGTGTGCTGCTGCGCGCACTCCTGGTGCGCTGCTGCGCGCACTCCTGGTGCGCTGCTGCGCGCACTCCTGGTGCGCTGCTGCGCGCACTCCTCGTGTGCTGCTGCACGCACTCCTCGTGCGCTATTGTGCGCACTCCCCGTGCGCTGTTGCGCGCACTCCTGGTGCGCTGCTGCGCGCACTCCTGGTGTGCTGCTGCGCGCACTCCTGGTGCGCTGCTGCGCGCACTCCTGGTGCGCTGCTGCGCGCACTCCTGGTGCGCTGCTGCGCGCACTCCTGGTGCGCTGCTGCGCACACTCCTCGTGTGCTGCTGCACGCTCTCCTCGTGCGCTATTGCGCGCACTCCTGGTGTTATTAAAAGGGTTATATATCAGGTAGGTGCGGGAGGATTTTATAAATCTATCTCCCAAATCTACGGCGGTTCCTAACGTTGGTGTATGATGAATTCCAGGGTCATCGAAAGCCGCGTCTTCGCCCACACCCCGGGGTTCGAGCCCGCAGACTTCGGGTACGAGACCAGACGCCGCAGGGTGTTCCATGTTTCCTGCTCGGTGCTGACGACATCAGCTCGTGAACTTCCCCCAGCGCGTCGGGTTGGAGATCCGAGCGGTTCAGTGAGCCTGCTACGGACAAAGACATATTTCCAAAGTAAGATCTGTCCATTTTTATTTCGAGTCCCGAGTTGACGCTACCCTCATTTCGTTTTTGTTAATGAGATTCTGATCGTGACCTAGATTTGTTGTGTGTAGTTTTCCCTCGGTAGGAGCCCATACCGAGGTTTATTGCATGTTTGTAACATATTCCATTTTGAACTTTTAATCCGTGAGCATTGGCCAGCTCGTGGATTGGATGTTTGAGAAGGACAAGTAGTCTTGTTTGATTAACAAAAACTTACAAATTATCGTTACTTGGTTACGGTTACATACAGTGGGTTTTTTGAATAATTTTTGTCTTTGTCCTCAGAAAACGGTAATGATGGTGAAGGCACTGAATGTTTAAATCCAAGACCACTTACGCGCACTCTTCGTGTGCTGTTGCGCGCCCGCCTGGTGCGCTACTGCGCGCACTCCAGGTGCGCTGCTGCGCGCACTCTTCGTGTGCTGCTGCGCGCACTCCTGGTGCGCTGCTGCGCGCGCTCCTCGTATGCTGTTGCACGCACTCCTGGTGCGCTGCTGCGCGCACTCCTGGTGCGCCGCTGTGCGCACTCATGGTGCGCCACTGCGCGCACTCCTTGTGCGCTGCTACGCGCACTCCTCGTGCACTGTTGCGCGCACTCCCCGTGCGCTGTTGCGCGCACTCCTGGTGCGCTGCTGCGCGCACTCCTGGTGCGCTGCTGCGCGCACTCCTGGTGCGCTGCTGCGCGCACTCCTGGTGCGCTGCTGCGCGCACTCCTGGTGCGCTGCTGCGCGCACTCCTGGTGCGCTGCTGCGCGCACTCCTCGTGTGCTGCTGCACGCACTCCTCGTGCGCTATTGCGCGCACTCCTGGTGTTATTAAAAGGGTTATATATCAGGTAGGTGCGGGAGGATTTTATAAATCTATCTCCCAAATCTACGGCGGTTCCTAACGTTGGTGTATGATGAATTCCAGGGTCATCGAAAGCCGCGTCTCCGCCCACACCCCGGGATTCGAGCCCGCAGACTTCGGATACGAGACCAGACGCCGCAGGGTGTTCCATGTTTCCTGCTCGGTGCTGACGACATCAGCTCGTGAACTTCCCCCAGCGCGTCGGGTTGGAGATCCGAGCGGTTCAGTGAGCCTGCTACGGACAAAGACATATTTCCAAAGTAAGATCTGTCCATTTTTATTTCGAGTCCCGAGTTGACGCTACCCTCATTTCGTTTTTGTTAATGAGATTCTGATCGTGACCTAGATTTGTTGTGTGTAGTTTTCCCTCGGTAGGGGCCCATACCGAGGTTTATTGCATGTTTGTAACATATTCCATTTTGAACTTTTAATCCGTGAGCATTGGCCAGCTCGTGGATTGGATGTTTGAGAAGGACTAGTAGTCTTGTTTGATTAACAAAAACTAACAAATTAACGGTACCTACTTGGTTACGGTTACATACAGTGGGTTTTTTGAATAATTTTTGCCTTTGTCCTCAGAAAACGGTAATGATGGTGAAGGCACTGAATGTTTAGATCCAAGACCAGGGGCTTACGCGCACTCTTCGTGTGCTGTTGCGCGCCCGCCTGGTGCGCTACTGCGCGCACTCCAGGTGCGCTGCTGCGCGCGCTCCTCGTGTGCTGTTAGGCACACTCCAGGTGCGCTGCTGTGCGCGCTCCTCGTATGCTGCTGCGCGCGCTCCTCGTATGCTGTTGCGCGCACTCCTGGTGCGCCGCTGCGCGCACTCCTGGTGCGCCACTGCGCGCACTCCTGGTGCGCTGCTACGCGCACTCCTCGTGCACTGTTGCGCGCACTCCCCGTTCGCTGTTGCGCGCACTCCTGGTGCGCTGCTGCGCACACTCCTGGTGCACTGCTGCGCGCACTCCTGGTGTGCTGCTGCGCGCACTCCTGGTGCGCTGCTGCGCGCACTCCTGGTGTGCTGCTGCGCGCACTCCTGGTGCGCTGCTGCGCGCACTCCTGGTGCGCTGCTGCGCACACTCCTCGTGTGCTGCTGCACGCACTCCTCGTGCGCTATTGCGCGCACTCCTGGTGTTATTAAAAGGGTTATATATCAGGTAGGTGCGGGAGGATTTTATAAATCTATCTCCCAAATCTACGGCGGTTCCTAACGTTGGTGTATGATGAATTCCAGGGTCATCGAAAGCCGCGTCTTCGCCCACACCCCGGGGTTCGAGCCCGCAGACTTCGGGTACGAGACCAGACGCCGCAGGGTGTTCCATGTTTCCTGCTCGGTGCTGACGACATTAGCTCGTGAACTTCCCCCAGCGCGTCGGGTTGGAGATCCGAGCGGTTCTTCGCACTCTTCGTGTGCTGCTGCGCGCACTCCTGGTGCGCTGCTGCGCGCGCTCCTCGTATGCTGTTGCACGCGCTCCTCGTATGCTGTTGCGCGCACTCCTGGTGCGCCGCTGCGCGCACTCCTGGTGCGCCGCTGCGCGCACTCCTGGTGCGCCACTGCGCGCACTCCGGGTGCGCTGCTACGCGCACTCCTCGTGCACTGTTGCGCGCACTCCCCGTTCGCTGTTGCGCGCACTCCTGGTGCGCTGCTGCGCACACTCCTGGTGCACTGCTGCGCGCACTCCTGGTGTGCTGCTGCGCGCACTCCTGGTGCGCTGCTGCGCGCACTCCTGGTGCGCTGCTGCGCGCATTCCTGGTGCGCTGCTGCGCACACTCCTCGTGTGCTGCTGCACGCACTCCTCGTGCGCTATTGCGCGCACTCCTGGTGTTATTAAAAGGGTTATATATCAGGTAGGTGCGGGAGGATTTTATAAATCTATCTCCCAAATCTACGGCGGTTCCTAACGTTGGTGTATGATGAATTCCAGGGTCATCGAAAGCCGCGTCTCCGCCCACACCCCGGGATTCGAGCCCGCAGACTTCGGGTACGAGACCAGACGCCGCAGGGTGTTCCATGTTTCCTGCTCGGTGCTGACGACATCAGCTCGTGAACTTCCCCCAGCGCGTCGGGTTGGAGATCCGAGCGGTTCAGTGAGCCGGCTACGGACAAAGACATATTTCCAAAGTAAGATCTGTCCATTTTTATTTCGAGTCCCGAGTTGACGCTACCCTCATTTCGTTTTTGTTAATGAGATTCTGATCGTGACCTAGATTTGTTGTGTGTAGTTTTCCCTCGGTAGGAGCCCATACCGAGGTTTATTGCATGTTTGTAACATATTCCATTTTGAACTTTTAATCCGTGAGCATTGGCCAGCTCGTGGATTGGATGTTTGAGAAGGACAAGTAGTCTTGTTTGATTAACAAAAACTTACAAATTATCGGTACTTGGTTACGGTTACATACAGTGGGTTTTTTGAATAATTTTTGCCTTTGTCCTCAGAAAACGGTAATGATGGTGAAGGCACTGAATGTTTAAATCCAAGACCACTTACGCGCACTCTTCGTGTGCTGTTGCGCGCCCGCCTGGTGCGCTACTGCGCGCACTCCAGGTGCGCTGCTGCGCGCACTCTTCGTGTGTTGCTGCGCGCACTCCTGGTGCGCTGCTGCGCGCGCTCCTCGTATGCTGTTGCACGCACTCCTGGTGCGCTGCTGCGCGCACTCCTGGTGCGCCGCTGTGCGCACTCATGGTGCGCCACTGCGCGTACTCCTTGTGCGCTGCTACGCGCACTCCTCGTGCACTGTTGCGCGCACTCCCCGTGCGCTATTGCGCGCACTCCTGGTGCGCTGCTGCGCGCACTCTGGTGCGCTGCTGCGCGCACTCCTGGTGCGCTGCTGCGCGCACTCCTGGTGCGCTGCTGCGCGCACTCCTCGTGTGCTGCTGCACGTACTCCTCGTGCGCTATTGCGCGCACTCCTGGTGTTATTAAAAGGGTTATATATCAGGTAGGTGCGGGAGGATTTTATAAATCTATCTCCCAAATCTACGGCGGTTCCTAACGTTCGTGTATGATGAATTCCAGGGTCATCGAAAGCCGCGTCTCCGCCCACACCCCGGGATTCGAGCCCGCAGACTTCGGGTACGAGACCAGACGCCGCAGGGTGTTCCATGTTTCCTGCTCGGTGCTGACGACATCAGCTCGTGAACTTCCCCCAGCGCGTCGGGTTGGAGATCCGAGCGGTTCAGTGAGCCTGCTACGGACAAAGACATATTTCCAAAGTTAGATCTGTCCATTTTTATTTCGAGTCCCGAGTTGACGCTACCCTCATTTCGTTTTTGTTAATGAGATTCTGATCGTGACCTAGATTTGTTGTGTGTAGTTTTCCCTCGGTAGGGGCCCATACCGAGGTTTATTGCATGTTTGTAACATATTCCATTTTGAACTTTTAATCCGTGAGCATTGGCCAGCTCGTGGATTGGATGTTTGAGAAGGACTAGTAGTCTTGTTTGATTAACAAAAACTAACAAATTAACGGTACCTACTTGGTTACGGTTACATACAGTGGGTTTTTTGAATAATTTTTGCCTTTGTCCTCAGAAAACGGTAATGATGGTGAAGGCACTGAATGTTTAGATCCAAGACCAGGGGCTTACGCGCACTCTTCGTGTGCTGTTGCGCGCCCGCCTGGTGCGCTACTGCGCGCACTCCAGGTGCGCCGCTGCGCGCACTCCTGGTGCGCTGCTGCGCGCACTCCTGGTGCGCTGCTGCGCGCACTCCTCGTGTGCTGCTGCGCGCACTTCTCGTGTGCTGCTTCACGCACTCCTCGTGTGCTGCTGCACGCACTCCTGGTGTTATTAAAAGGGTTATATATCAGGTAGGTGCGGGAGGATTTTATAAATCTTTCTCCCAAATCTACGGCGGTTCCTAACGTTGGTGTATGATGAATTCCAGGGTCATCGAAAGCCGCGTCTTCGCCCACACCCCGGGGTTCGAGCCCGCAGACTTCGGGTACGAGACCAGACGCCGCAGGGTGTTCCATGTTTCCTGCTCGGTGCTGACGACATTAGCTCGTGAACTTCCCCCAGCGCGTCGGGTTGGAGATCCGAGCGGTTCTTCGCACTCTTCGTGTGCTGCTGCGCGCACTCCTGGTGCGCTGCTGCGCGCGCTCCTCGTATGCTGTTGCACGCACTCCTGGTGCGCTGCTGCGCGCACTCCTGGTGCGCCGCTGTGCGCACTCATGGTGCGCCACTGCGCGCACTCCTGGTGCGCTGCTGCGCGCACTCCTGGTGCGCTGCTGCGCGCACTCCTGGTGCGCTGCTGCGCGCACTCCTGGTGCGCTGCTGCGCGCACTCCTCGTGTTCTGCTGCACGCACTCCTGGTGTTATTAAAAGGGTTATATATCAGGTAGGTGCGGGAGGATTTTATAAATCTATCTCCCAAATCTACAACGGTTCCTAACGTTGGTGTATGATGAATTCCAGGGTCATCGAAAGCTGCGACTCCGCCCACACCCCGGGATTCGAGCCCGCAGACTTCGGGTACGAGACCAGACGCCGCAGGGTGTTCCATGTTTCCTGCTCGGTGCTGACGACATCAGCTCGTGAACTTCCCCCAGCGCGTCGGGTTGGAGATCCGAGCGGTTCAGTGAGCCTGCTACGGACAAAGACATATTTCCAAAGTAAGATCTGTCCATTTTTATTTCGAGTCCCGAGTTGACGCTACCCTCATTTCGTTTTTGTTAATGAGATTCTGATCGTGACCTAGATTTGTTGTGTGTAGTTTTCCCTCGGTACCGAGGTTTATTGCATGTTTGTAACATATTCCATTTTGAACTTTTAATCCGTGAGCATTGGCCAGCTCGTAGATTGGATGTTTGAGAAGGACGAGTAGTCTTGTTTGATTAACAAAAACTAACAAATTAACGGTACCTACTTGGTTACGGTTACATACAGTGGGTTTTTTGAATAATTATTGCCTTTGTCCTCAGAAAACGGTAATGATGGTGAAGGCACTGAATGTTTAGATCCAAGACCAGGGGCTTACGCGCACTCTTCGTGTGCTGTTGCGCGCCCGCCTGGTGCGCTACTGCGCGCACTCCAGGTGCGCCGCTGCGCGCACTCCTGGTGCGCTGCTGCGCGCACTCCTGGTGCGCTGCTGCGCGCACTCCTCGTGTGCTGCTGCGCGCACTTCTCGTGTGCTGCTTCACGCACTCCTCGTGTGCTGCTGCACGCACTCCTGGTGTTATTAAAAGGGTTATATATCAGGTAGGTGCGGGAGGATTTTATAAATCTTTCTCCCAAATCTACGGCGGTTCCTAACGTTGGTGTATGATGAATTCCAGGGTCATCGAAAGCCGCGTCTTCGCCCACACCCCGGGGTTCGAGCCCGCAGACTTCGGGTACGAGACCAGACGCCGCAGGGTGTTCCATGTTTCCTGCTCGGTGCTGACGACATTAGCTCGTGAACTTCCCCCAGCGCGTCGGGTTGGAGATCCGAGCGGTTCTTCGCACTCTTCGTGTGCTGCTGCGCGCACTCCTGGTGCGCTGCTGCGCGCGCTCCTCGTATGCTGTTGCACGCACTCCTGGTGCGCTGCTGCGCGCACTCCTGGTGCGCCGCTGTGCGCACTCATGGTGCGCCACTGCGCGCACTCCTGGTGCGCTGCTGCGCGCACTCCTGGTGCGCTGCTGCGCGCACTCCTGGTGCGCTGCTGCGCGCACTCCTCGTGTTCTGCTGCACGCACTCCTCGTGCGCTATTGCGCGCACTCCTGGTGTTATTAAAAGGGTTATATATCAGGTAGGTGCGGGAGGATTTTATAAATCTATCTCCCAAATCTACAACGGTTCCTAACGTTGGTGTATGATGAATTCCAGGGTCATCGAAAGCTGCGACTCCGCCCACACCCCGGGATTCGAGCCCGCAGACTTCGGGTACGAGACCAGACGCCGCAGGGTGTTCCATGTTTCCTGCTCGGTGCTGACGACATCAGCTCGTGAACTTCCCCCAGCGCGTCGGGTTGGAGATCCGAGCGGTTCAGTGAGCCTGCTACGGACAAAGACATATTTCCAAAGTAAGATCTGTCCATTTTTATTTAGAGTCCTGTGTTGACGCTACCCTCATTTCGTTTTTGTTAATGAGATTCTGATCGTGACCTAGATTTGTTGTGTGTAGTTTTCCCTCGATAGGGGCCCATACCGAGGTTTATTGCATGTTTGTAACATATTCCATTTTGAACTTTTAATCCGTGAGCATTGGCCAGCTCGTGGATTGGATGTTTGAGAAGGACGAGTAGTCTTGTTTGATTAACAAAAACTAACAAATTAACGGTACCTACTTGGTTACGGTTACATACAGTGGGTTTTTTGAATAATTTTTGCCTTTGTCCTCAGAAAACGGTAATGATGGTGAAGGCACTGAATGTTTAGATCCAAGACCAGGGGCTTACGCGCACTCTTCGTGTGCTGTTGCGCGCCCGCCTGGTGCGCTACTGCGCGCACTCCTGGTGCGCCGCTGCGCGCACTCCTGGTGCGCCGCTGCGCGCACTCCTGGTGCGCCACTGCGCGCACTCCTGGTGCGCTGCTACGCGCACTACTCGTGCGCTGCTACGCGCACTACTCGTATACTGTTGCGCGCACTCCTTGTGCGCTGTTGCGCGCACTCCTGGTGCGCTGCTGCGCGCACTCCTGGTGCGCTGCTGCGCGCACTCCTGGTGTGCTGCTGCGCGCACTCCTGGTGTGCTGCTGCGCGCACTCCTGGTGCGCCGCTGCGCGCACTCCTGGTGCGCCGCTGCGCGCACTCCTGGTGCGCCGCTGCGCGCACTCCTGGTGCGCTGCTGCGCGCACTCCTGGTGCGCTGCTGCGCGCACTCCTCGTGTGCTGCTGCACGCACTCCTGGTGTTATTAAAAGGGTTATATATAAGGTAGGTGCGGGAGGATTTTATAAATCTATCTCCCAAATCTACGGCGGTTCCTAACGTTGGTGTATGATGAATTCCAGGGTCATCGAAAGCCGCGTCTCTGCCCACACCCCGGGATTCGAGCCCGCAGACTTCGGGTACGAGACCAGACGCCGCAGGGTGTTTCATGTTTCCTGCTCGGTGCTGACGACATTAGCTCGTGAACTTCCCCCAGCGCGTCGGGTTGGAGATCCGAGCGGTTCAGTGAGCCTGCTACGGACAAAGACATATTTCCAAAGTAAGATCTGTCCATTTTTATTTCGAGTCCCGAGTTGACGCTACCCTCATTTCGTTTTTGTTAATGAGATTTTGATCGTGACCTATATTTGTTGTGTGTAGTTTTCCCTCGGTAGGGGCCCATACCGAGGTTTATTGCATGTTTGTAACATATTCCATTTAGAACTTTTAATCCGTGAGCATTGGCCAGCTCGTGGATTGGATGTTTGAGAAGGACGAGTAGTCTTGTTTGATTAACAAAAACTAACAAATTAACGGTACCTACTTGGTTACGGTTACATACAGTGGGTTTTTTGAATAATTTTTGCCTTTGTCCTCAGAAAACGGTTATGATGGTGAAGGCACTGAATGTTTAGATCCAAAACCAGGGGCTTACGCGCACTCTTCGTGTGCTTTTACGCACACTCCAGGTGCGCTGCTGCGCGCGCTCCTGGTGCGCTACTGCGCGCACTCCAGGTGCGCTGCTTTGCGCGCTCCTCATGTGCTGTTGCGCATACTCCAGGTGCGCTGCTGCGCGCACTCCTCGTGTGCTGCTGCACGGACTCCTCGTGCGCTATTGCGCGCACTCCTGGTGCGCTACTGCGCGCACTCCTGGTGCGCTGCTGCGCGCACTCCTCGTGCGCTGTTGCGGGCACTCCTGGTGCGCTGCTGCGCGCACTCTTCGTGTGCTGTTGCAGCTTAGGAGCTGCTGATGGACACAGTGGAGGTAGAAAGAGTGTCATTGACCCTGCTAAAACGCAAACTGTGCAAGTTGTTTTAAATATATATATGTTAAGTTAATAAAATAAATATTTTCTCTGTCTTGAGTGATGATTACTACTTATGTTTTTTTTATTGTTAGCTTGTTTATTCCTATTTTGGGCAGTTATAATAATTATCATCGTTTGTATTGCCATACCTGTCACAGAGAAATTAACCACTACGTTTAAGAGACCGCACTTAAAACTAACCAATTAGAAGCCAAGAACGTCATTTACATGGCAAACAAATACCAACATAAGAAAAGATTGCTACCTCAACAGCAGTGCCAACCTAACCTGCAAAATAGTGCTGTAGAAACTATCCGCGTCATTTTATCGATATCGATTAATATTACAGGTAGGTATTCCTTGAATCCTTTTATCATTTATGACTCTAAAATTAGTTTTTTGAATGAGTGAGGAGTTGTGTAATGTGTTTAGGATTTTTTGTAAATAAAATGCAATTTAAAGTTTGTTTGTTATATTTACCATTATAAAAAACAGCCAACTTCAGACCTTGGACAACATTCAAAAAGTACTAGGAAATAAAATTAATTGCAATAAAAAATAATAACATAAACCTGAATATTTCAGGAATACCTAGCTAGTTTTTAAACTAGGTGTACTTTTGTAAATTATTAAAACAAAAAACAATTAAACAAAATACTTGAGCGCTGCTTCAGCTACCTAATAGGAACTTTTAAATGTGGTCTGTTATTAGTTAAGTAAACATTATGTTAACTTTCTTGTCAATAATCTCTAAACATAGATAAGCTATTCATATTCAGTCTCAATTATGGCACATTGGTAGTATCTAGGAACTAGTCAACAATCAGTTTAGCTATAAACTTATCAATAATCATTTTGACTTATGAATTAGAATAAGGAATTGTAGAAATTTGCATAAAAGGATGGTATTAAAGCTTTTGTAATAAGCTCATTCAAATCCTTCTTTTTGTTGTCACTCAATTTTTGTTTTTCAGTGTATGCTCAGGACTCAGGCTTATGTCTGATGTAGGCTTCATTTTCTTCCTCTTGTTTCGCACTTCAACTTCTTTGTAAGTATCTTCCATGTAAGATGGTTTATACAAAAATTTCGCTGTGTGTTTTTAACTAAAAATATAAAATACTCTTTCCTCTTTTTGTTGTTGCGGAGATGTGTGTTCTATAACGTTTTCGTCATTCGCTTCATAGAGGTCACGATTGTCTTTAGTTGATGTTGATGGCCGAGGCGGTACTTTTGGAGATTGAGAGCTGTCAGAGTCTGAAGAAGAGCTAGAGCTCGACGAAGAGCTGGAAGATGTTGAGCTGGAGCGAGACGACCTCTTACTTGAGGAAGATTTATTAACTTCCGAGGCTCTCAGAGTTGCTGTCAAAGCATTGTCGTCTTCGCTCAAGGTAGTGTCACTTTCGTCATAAGGCACCAAACTACTTTCAATTTTTGCACCTTCCAAGTGGTAAGTCTGTAATTAGAAAAACATTTTATTTAATATTTTATAAAATCGACCCTTACTTACTTACTTAGTATTAATTGATGTGCGGTCGACTGTACAGCAGTATCGCCCACGCTGCATGTACCCTATGTCCGTTCTCGGGCTTTTGGCAACTTCTCTATCAATTTTCTAAATCTTCTTTGCCTACATTTTTAACCCATTGCTTGCATCTGTAAAAAATAATAAAAAAGATCAATCCAAAATTGTCATTGATTTCAATACAATATTATTATAAGTAATAACAATTAGAAATTAACAAGCTTATAAGAATTTTAATACCTACACTTTTATTAGGTCGAGAATTTTATTAGCATACTAACAGTGCGATAAAATCTAAGAATTTGAATTACACACACTTCAAATTGTTGTATTATCATGAAATATGGCAACTATAAAGTAGATGAGATGATAATACAATATCATGGTATCATCGAGCTGGTCTGATGATGGAACTGGAAGATGGCAGGTGGAACCTTGGACTGCCTTCTAGTAAACAAATTGAGTTTGTGGTCATAAAATCATCATAAAATATTCAATTTCTCCTGATAATGAGGACATAAGCATGTTTTATTCAATTTTTTTCAACTTAAATAATTGTAACAATGCCAAGTTAAACATTAATATTGTCAGAGTTAAAATACTAGTGCATCGGGTGAAAGAATAAACACCACGCAACACGAGCCGTAGGTACGCTATCGATAACCAATTGGGTGATAGGGCACATCACTAGTATAACATAACAATAACATGAAAATCATCCTTTTCTGTCTTAAAAGTATGTTAAACCCAAGGAATGGTTTATATTTTATTTACTAAGTACTTACCGATTTTCGTCGAGAGGAAATTTAGCCATGAATTTCCTCTTTTCATCATTTTTGCGGCTGGCTCAATCACCACAAATTTCACAAGTAACAAATCGGTTTTTTGGAGGCATTGTAATGTCCACTCAAAGTACATAGGTATTTTTCTCACTATTACAAACCGTCTATGTAAAATTCACAAATTAATCGCACTTTTTGATTTTGTAACGCCTAGTTGAAAATGTAAACTTACAACTTGAAAACAAAACAATACAAATGGCGGACGCTTGCCGACGTCAAGAGAAAGAGAGAGTATAACGAGGGAGTGTGATGGCGATATCCGCCATTATTTGCCTCGCAAACTCCATACATTTGTTTTTCTCTATTGAGTTTCGCAAGCCTGATACCTGTTTCATTGTATTGCCATACCTGTTTCATTAATAAAAGGTAACAAGTATGGCAATAGTGAACATGCTTAGTATTTAGTTTTTAATATTACAAACGTTCTGAATTTTTGTAAACATGTAATGTATAGATATATATATATATATAGGGTATTAGATAGTTAGTTTTTTTTATGTATGTTAGGTTTACATCTAGAAGAAAATTTACATTCATTAGTTTATTCATATAAGTTTTTTTTTTAAGTAGTATAAGTATATTTTCAGTTATGTAAACTTTTTACAAATAAAAAAAAAAATACAAAAAAAAAAAAAGATGAATGGCCGAAGCGGGTTTGTTGTTTGAAATTCTTGGTCGCAGAAACGGACTCTGGTCCTGTGGAAGCTGCTATTTTTTTTTTTTTTTTTTTTTTTTATTCTATTGGTAAGAACATTACCAATAGCTCAGCATTAGCAATAGTTGGGCTTACATTGCATCAGAAAGTCCGAATGATGAACAAAGTAAGAAATTTCGTCTGTATATGATCAAACAATGGATCAAACCGCGTAATGCTGACTTCAGAAAATCATGGTGTGTTTTTGAGGAACGTCATCGCACTACGAATTTTCTAGAGGGCTGGCACCATGCATTAAATAACGCAGTTGGCAAAAAGAAGCCCAACATAAATATGCTGTTGGTTATTCTACAAAAGGATGCAGATTTTTATAGAGTCATATCACAACAGATTCAAAACCAATTGTATCCGATACTAAATAGTCGCACAAAAAAAAAATCTGAAAGACGAATATATACATACATGTCAAATGCAGTTTGTAGCTGGTGCAATCACTGTTGGTCATTTATTAGAGAAACTGAGATAGATATTAATATGAGTTGCTTTTTACATACAAATTTTAGAAATGTATTATTGTTCGTTAGACTATTGATTAGGATTATGATTATTAAGTTTTGAGATTATTAGGTTGTGTTTAATAGTCATGTTGTCATTTTGTAGTAGGTAGTATTCTAGGTTAGCAAATCAAAAGACTGATTGTAATATGTACAATATCAATTGTGATTTATAGCACGGTTTTATGTTGATTGGTAGATATTGTATATTCGTGATGTTAAGTTTAAGTATGGATATTTGTATCGTAATAAGACTGATTGTGTACTAAGTACCTTCCGTGATTTATGATACTGATAATTATTAGAGTAATAAAAGAAATATTTAAATTTTATGTAAATAAAGGTGATTGTAAACCGAAACCATTTTGTATATTATTTAATAAAAGGTTGCATCACCTTTACCTACATTTAATTCTAATGCGGACAAACAGTAATCAAAATGTCTTATCTGTCCCCCTAATGCCGGTACACACAGACAGACAGGGGGACAGATAAAACATTAAGGAGGTGAATAAAGTTCGAACTGTCCCCTTATCGCTAACAGGGGGACAGTTCGAACTTTTTTGTTCGATTTGTCACCCCATGGGGACAGAGCAGGGGGACAGATCGGAATATTTCCAATTGAGGGTAGTTGTGAATTGCAAGAGCCGACCGGACGTCTGCACGTCGCAGACCCGGTTTGAGTAGCAAAGATCGCGCCGTGCGCGGTGGTTGTGTCCGTGACACACCAGCACTTCACCAAGTTGCCAAGATCGCGCCGTGCGCGTCGTTGTGTCCGTGACACCCCAGCACTTCAGAGTCCGTGACTCTGGAACAGAACTAAAGGAATTCGTATAGAAGAGGAGCAGGTGCAGCACCATTCGTCTGTCGCGCATCACGGAGGCTATCCCCGGAGAAGCAGCGTCGTGGATGAAAGGTTGGTGAATGCTTTTTATGATTGCCCTCTTTGCAACAATTATGTTACGTCAAAATCAACCCCATACAGTCCACTTAGTATCAAACAGTATGGGTCTAGATGGCGCTGTGCGAGATGTCCTGTATTATTTATTTCGGAAAGAGGCAAACACTGATAATAATATCTAATTATTCGTTAAATGAGGTTCATTCTAATGATGATGATAGTAGAAAAACAACGTTCAAGGAAAATTATTTATTGCATACAATACGTGATCACCAAAATTTGTATGTACAATGAAACCCCGATAACATTGAAGAAGTATTTACAGTTTACAGTAATAATTATGTCTATCTACCGTTAGTCTATAGTATCATAATAATCAATATTTTATTTACAAAAAGATAACAAAGCTTAGAATTTAAATTGGGCCTTGTTTCACGACGATTTTTGCCCATTTTATAGTTTTATGTGGCACAGATAATTTAAGTGATTCAAAAATAATATAGTACGACAGGTTGACTAAGACAGACTCTGTGACTGAGTTGAGTATGAACCGAACAAAAAGCTTGCCTCCAGAACTAACCACATACTTATTAGCTTTAGCTTTTATCATTTTGTCCTAAAAATAATTTCCATTGAAAAAGTTTTAGTGACAGTTACAGCGGTTTTTATGAAAATATAGTCCGTATATTAACACTTAAATGTTATGTAGGTATGTTCCACTTGTTTACATGTCATCTAATTCTTAATCAAGTAGGTATTGTCTATAACTTAAGGAAGAGCCTGCACTTCACAACACAGGTTATCCTAGTATGGAGTGCAGTGAACATGTAATAGTTCATAAGTTATTTACTTAAATAAATAATTTGAATAACAATCCCAATGATTACATAGATGTACATAACATGTAATATTAATATTGAAAACTTGCTTGATAGTAACCTATTATCTCGCGTGAATAGGTAACTTTCAAGCAAGCTATATGTTAGACTACATTGCTGTTAGAAAACAGACAGGCTATAAACTGTCAGCACTGATTTAAAAGTTGGCAGTTAAAGAACCTCTCTGTGTATGTTTTGTCAATTAGACGATTAATAAGATGATGTTGACTGGCCTGTAAGCTTAGTAATGGCCCTGCCTTCCAATCTAGGGTTGCGGGTTCGATTCCCACATCACACAAGTAATTATGAATTTTAAAATCCATAATTGTTTATGTTGAGTCTGGTCGTTTCTATGTATAATAAGATTACAAAAGAAAAGTATATAGGTATAATTTACGTTATCTAATAACCATGCAATTGTTTAGTGTGGGGACTGTGGGGCTAGATGGCGCTGTGTGCAATGCCCCGGAATATTTATTTTCTTAATTTATATTTTTACAGCATTTTTCAACTTCACAGAAAATGTATGGAGATGACTGTCATAATTATATATTTGACAAAGCTGGTGTCAAATATTTGACTACCACATATAAAAAACTTCAGTAAAGATCGTCGTGAAACAGGCGTCTAGGTATACTGGTATTTATTCGACTAGATATAATATAACTTTATCTATTAACACTATGGTTTTACCACAGATAAGTAATTTCATAGTGACGGTTACAAAAACGTTGGTGGATCAACATTTCCTGATACTTATATAACATAAAAGTCTTTTAATTTCAAGACTTCATTAGATGTGTATCAAGACTATCTGATCCATCTCCTCTAAGCTATCCTTAGCTTACATAAATGTCCGAAAACTTTATTTAACCTTTCTTTTAAACATTTTTAATTTAATTTTTAAATTCACCCTAAATCTAAGTCAAACCTGGAGCTTTATACAATGGAAGTAAGTATGGAATTGTATTAAAATGAGATCTCTAAGATAATTAATTATTAATACAGTATCACTAAATGATAAATAACTTGAAAATAATTATATTTATTACTGACTAATAAAATTGAAGTAATTGGCCCACAAAATAACATAGTCATTTGTTTAATATTATATCTGATATTTTTAGTTAAATTCTGATAAAGTAATTGACTGAAGAAGGTGTACACAACAGTCGACGTAGTTTGATTTAAATTCATTTTAGATACTGATAAAAATATTAGAAAGAACTAAATTGAATAGTACCTACTGAAAACAATGTTTGAGTACGACTAAAGTTCTGTTATCTGTAACAAAAATGCCTTTTTTAACTCAAACTACTAACAAGCCAGATATAAGCTATCAGAGTTCCTAAAAAAATGTTTTCTTTTTGCATAAAAACAAATGATATTCTTTATCCAGTTTGTTTTATCAGTAACTGTACATTATGTCATTTAATGAGTAATGAATAATTTATTATATAATTAATTAATTAATTTAATTACCTAACATTATTACGTCATTATAGTTTGTAACTTTTTCTATTGTTACTTAGACATACTTAAATCTTATAATGATAATAATTCAATGCGCATCACTTATTATTAATAATGAAGTGACTATAAGTAAGTAAATTAGTTTTTGGAATTATTATTTTGATCTATACATTTATTGGAAGTTATTAATTTTATTAAATATAAGTAGAACAATATGTTATGTTGTTATATTCTTCATGTTTGGTTGCTAACCATTGCATCGTTCAGGAATCCCATTATCTTCTCTTGCGTGCTTTATTTTACACAGTTATAACTTGTAGAATATATGTAGGTACAATTTGTAGGTAGGTACATAAATCAAAAGTATAATTTCTCGTTAGTTGAATTAATATCTGAATTTTGCCATTGATTTTTAATTTTAACATATCAACAGTTTATTTGAAACATGATATACTTATTTTTTACGTTAGTGAGCATGACTTTCCAAAATCGTATGTAAGTATCGTATTTTGTAACGCATAGATGAAGAATAGTTTCATTATTCGTCGCCAGGGGCGCTGCTCATTTGTTACAAACATTAATTTACGGAATTTTGTACGTGATTAGCATACGTTGATTACTCTCTTCATGTGAAAGAGTCCTGTAATGAAAACGTACCTACTTTAAATCCAAAGATGTGAAAATTTCTTATTTTTCTTACCAAAAAGCTTGTTGTGACTCCAATCGGGAAGTCAATTTTGACAGTTTCTTGACACGTAGTATTGTTTAAACGTAGTTATATCATGTTAAGGATTCTAGACTATCATTGTCCAGATATTTTGTCATGTACTTTGATATTTTTTTGACTTGAATTTACAGATGCTTTTTAAACGTTTGGGAGAAAGTTCCCGCCATGACAAGTTTTCTTGACAATGTAGTTGTATAATAATGCTATTGTTGTCTATGGTGTGTAATAGTCCTGTCATCGCAGACCGAAGTGCGCCATGACAGAGGCTAGCAGCAACAGGCAAGTGACGCTCGAAGTGATGCCGTGAATGGCGCTAGTGTTGCGTCGCAGGATCGCCGCCATCTTGTTACCTGGAACCAGGTCAACGGAGAAATTAGTTAAACAACTAAAAAGGCTTTTGGTAGATGAAGTAGTGGCAGCCTAAGGAACCACAAAACTTTGAAACGAATTCTAGAATGGTTAGTTGGAATACGGAAAATGTTGTCTTGTCAATTCGATACTTTGTCTTTGACGTGTCTAAATTGTCTAACGTAAATATAAAATCTTAATTTTTGTGTTCATAAGCAAGTGAGCATTGAATGCTCTGATTGTTTTAAATGAGTAAGTTAATGATGCGTGGCACCTCTTGCTAAGTCGTGACAGCGTATTTTGGCTTAGTCTGATCTTCAACATGATTCCGTGGTCACATCGTATATTGATACTAAATTATACTTTTCTAATTCTAAGATGGAGGCGATGAGTCCTGCACGGACATCTCGCTTGGGGAGTTTGTATTTTTTTCTGCACTTGACCGTAATTCGCTTGATGGTAAGCAAATATTACGGTCTACCGTACATACCGTTTCCCCCATAATACCTTATATAAATAACAACAAGGTTCTTACTGCCTTCCGAGACGAACACATGTATGGAGGCGGGCTCGGTGTTGCTCGCACTGCACGTGTAGTTCCCGGAGTCCTTGAGCGTGGCGCCTCTCACGGTGAGGCGCGACTGCGTCCGCGCGCCGGGCTCCGTCTCCACGGTGATGCCGCCGCGGGTCGCGTCGTAGTTTATCATCCGCTCGTTGTGGTACCAGAACACGTACTGAGGAGGCGTTGGGCTCTGGAAAGTGATTTAATTGGCTGTATTAATTGACCAGCTCGGAACGCAAGCAATTCAAAAACAAATAAGGGCTGATGAAGTAAAAATTAATATGAAAGTACATTGTGTACCTAGCTATGTATATTTGACAAAGCCAAGTGTTTGTAAGATCCAATGGAAATGATTAATAAATACAATACAATAATGGTAGAATATTTTTCGGTACCCATCTTTCTAATTGGACCATTCTCTTGGCATCCATACGTCGTAATTATCACTTTACCAACAACGAAATGCATGACTAAATAGGTACCTAAGATACAGACTAGTTTTTACTTTGATCTAAGTTCCAAACCAATCACTAAATTTCATTTCAACCAGATCCAGCTATGCCTAAGACCTTTACAGTTCTAGTTCTAGGCAATTCTAGCATTAGGTACTTTTGATATAAAATGTAGTTACATATCTGTAATAGGTAGGAACATATATTATAGGTATAAGTCAGTTCCATTCCCAAAACAAAGCGTAGCGACTCGCCGGCGGCAATTTCCGAACAAAATGCAAATTTCATGTTTATTTACTTCATAAATTAAATAAGTTGGGGGCCCGGTGGCTCTCTGTCGCATCTTAATTAATAATCTTGATAGGAAAGGAAAATATGGAAATGTTCGTCCATATTTAGTTCTAAGTCCCATGATATACATACATAATTTTATTAGTTTTATGTATTCTGACAAAGTTAAACTAAAATCATTATTAAGTATGTACCTACATAATATGTATGTACATATAGGTAGGTATTTACAGGCGATTCAAGACATATTGACACAAATTTCTAGTAAGTAAATATATAATTTTTTATGTGTTGTTACGTATTTTTTGATTTCGTGGCGATAAGGCCGCCACTTGTGGCACTAGTATAAGTTATTTTTTATTTCCTGCAGTAAAGAATGTTCCATCTATCTGTCTATCTATATAATATATTTTATTCCATGGTCATGTCTTGATAGGAAACATAACTGTATTCATTTTAAAATCTAGAATTTTAAGCTACCAATCGTGCCTATTTGAATGATTTATCTTTAAATTCTCTACTTATTATACTAAAAACAAACAGATTGATCTCCGTCCAAGTTAGCACAGAATTGGGCTGTAAAGTGTATCTGAATGAATCGCAGACTCTAAACTCAGGACTTCTATTAGTACACAATATTTACATTCAGATGTCAAACTGTGCACAAAAAAGCTATGAAACAGGCAAAAAAGTTTTCGGGTTCTTTTGTTATGCTATATTTTTTAAGGCTGCCTGGGGATGTAGGCCTAGGTACCTTGTTTAGGGAAATGATTTGATTTTATTTAGAACTAATGCTACAAGAGTTTTGATACACGACAGTGTTGCCAATAGTAGGTGCATAAATCGGGTTTTTTAGTGCTGACTTCCCATAGATACATGTTTTTAAATACCACATAACTTTTTTGAAGACATTTCTTTACTTCGACAAATTTCAACTTGAAAAGACTTAGTTGAAACCTTATTAACTTTGTCTATAAAATTTAAAATGACAATACTCTGCACCTAATTATTCTGCCGCAAAGCTTGGTTTCCTGAAGCTACAGTATCCAACATAAAATAACAAGGTAGTGCCTTAATAAAACAAGCGGTTCTTTACGATTATTACGCAGGCCGTAAAAATGTCGCAAGATAATAAAAACTTCATACATTTTTAGGCAAAGTAGGTTAGTCGTGGGAAACCTTATCTAACTTAATTGCCAATTATCGGTGTTTTGGATACTGAAATTAGCTAATGTGTCATCGTAAAATTGAAGCATAAATCTATGTCTTTTGTTCTAGTAAGTTATAAGCAGTAAATCATTTATTATTGGGTCTTATTTTAACACTTTTTAAACATGCACCCCCATGATTAAATGTGTTAAAATAAGACAAGAAAGAAAGTGTGTTAAGAAGATATTTGTGTCTACAAAAACCTTTTTGTAGACACAAATAGCTCAGTATAGTCCACTTTGAAATGTCATAAAATTACTCATTTTTTTTCGGAGTGTCCTCGATCTTTGTATAGCTAAATGAATCATCCTATCACTGAATGGTTTCCCAGGAAGAACACTTGCCCCGCAGGCACCAGCCAGATGGATCAATCACAAATGATCCATCGCGGGGCCTCTCTGTTATGGCTAAGGAGGGCTTCAGATGATGATGATGAAATAAAAATCTGTTAATATTCTTCAAACTTCCGCCTTCACAATATTAGTATGTACACATACATACAAAGACGTATGTATGTAGGTACCTCTTGAAACTCATAATAAGGATGTCAGTTGACTGAATTTATGGTGTACTTATGTTTTTATTGCGAAAGGATTTGTTTTGCTGGTTATTGAAATGAAGCAATAACTGTGTTATTGACGATATTATGACGTTTATGGAAGTACGCTGTTTCCGGTAATTTTTATAGTAACGTGTACGAATGAGCCTATATCGGTATATAACTGTTGGGTTTTAATGATAGTATTTGATGCAATTGAGGGTAGTTGTGAATTGCAAGAGCCGACCGGACGTCTGCGCGTCGCAGACGTTTGAGTAGCAAAGATAGTGAAGTTTATCTTGCCTACATTATAATATCAACCAAAACTAATTTTTATTTCGTGTTCATTTTGTATGAGATTAAAAGTTTGGCAATGCTTAAAATGCTTACCCAAAGACTTAGCCTAAATTGCCAGACAGTTTTTCAATACCTAGTCAAAAGCCAAGAACAAACCAATCTCATCCCAAGAAATCCTTAAAAGATTGATCTTTAGATTTGGGACAGAATAGCCTCGATTTCGCGAGAGATTATTTCTCTCTACAGGGTTACTAACGATAGACAAAGTTACACAGTACCTAGATTAGTATTGAATTTTTCACAAAATCACGAAAAAATTACATATATCCAACAGTTTACAAAGTAAGTAAGTACATACTAAATAAATTTTTATTCACAACTTATAAAACATAAAGTAACTGACTAATAGTATATATTTACAGTACATACTTATTATGTAACTTGCTGTTATTGGTTGCTAGACCTGAAGTTATGACATAACATTCATGTTTATATCTTTACAAACTTTCTTGTCAACTAAAACGCAATGAAAATCTTACTTATCGCCGTCTTTAATATATAATTTTTAATTTTAATTAATTATAATTTTAATTTAATTTTAATTAATTATAATTTTAATTAATCATACTTAATTTTTAATATAATTTTTAATTTTAAGATACATAATGCATATTTTTTTATCTTCATTAGTCCTGTAATATTTTACTCGAAATAGTCCTTATTTCAGAGATACGAAATCCAATAATCCAATCTGTTGTCTAATGACTACCTCTGTAAGCAATCGGAGCTAAGCTTACAATCTTAAATCATATTCTGTTCAAGGGGTTCGATTGAAAACAATTTGTTAAGATATAGACTGTTATATTCATAGCTTATTTCTGAAATAGCAATGAAAATCTTCTTCTTATTCTTATCGACTCAGAGTGGCCAACTCTGGTGTCGAGAGTTTACCAAGCCGCCCTAAGGGCCTCTGACATGGCTTAACGACTGGCGTACTAGACAAACAGCCGGGATCTACAATAAAAATAATAATTTGAATATAATACAAAATCAAACATGAAGTTGAAAAGATTAGATATTTTTAACTAAAAATATGATCAAAATCCCGTAATATGTTTCCTTAGTCAGTCGTCCAAACAGCGTTTATTTTCTTTTAACTAAAACACTTGACCCTAGTTTGCCTGATGCTAAGCAATAGCTACAAATTGTACGTATGTACGTACGTATTGGAATAAATTCGTGACGTATTTGTAACAGCAACATAGCAACAGTACGAAACGCCCGTAGCTCAGCTAGGGGAGGAAATCGCATACGATTACCAATGTTAAGCAAACGTCGGTCAGGTCGACGCGGTCAGTCCTTGGATGGGTGACCGAAAAGTGGCATTCCATTTTGGGCGCTTCCGTGTTCAGATGACACGTTAAATTGTAGGTCCTGGCTGTTTGCTTAGTACGGCAATCGTTGAAAACTCTTTCTGTGTTTAAAAACTCTCGAAACCAGAATTGGCCACTCTCATTCGATATTTATTTATAATGGTACACAAAACAGAATGTGTTCCCAAATAAGCTAAGTATACATTCAAAACTGGTTTTGATCCAGAACAAAGATAAGAAGAAGATCGGCAAGGTACCTTCTCGACGATACAGATGAGGTGTATGACGCTGCCCAGGTCCACGTGGTGCTCCCCCGAGCCCAGGATGAAGGCCTCCGGGACCACGATCTGCAGCCGCACGTAGTGGGACACGATGCCCGTGCGGGTCGACACCTGGGAAGGAAACAAACGTATTGAAGCTCTTAATACAATGACAAAGAAAATAATTATTGGGCTGGCTATGGATCAAGACACATGCAGTTTTGTGTGCGCCAGTCATGGCAGTCTGCGCGCTCTGCCGCGGTCCCATAACGAACGAGTATGTACGTTCTGGCGATGGGTGTCATTACACCAGAAACGCGTGAACAACATACGCGAAATTACACGTGGGTGATAAGAATGTCACACGAAGCTTATTTAATTGTTTATGGGATATACAAAACAAAATAAAATTCATAAAATTATAACGCAGGGATCTTTGAATCTAGACTTATCCAGAGTAAATAGGTTTTTGCTAAGCAAGGGTTGCTACATTAAGATGTAGCAACCCTTGCTTAGTCTAAGCTTAAGCTTAGTCTAAGGACTACAGTGGTGTTCAACAACAGGCAGACTAGCCGAACCTATAAGCCTATTCTGTGATAAAAAAACATAGTTTTGAACAAGTTATATTTCTATAAATATGCACACATTGTGCACATAGCCCGTATCTGGTTATACATTACATTTAATAGCAAAAAGACATTATTATGTATGTAAAAGTAAAGTGATATTGTATCTACCTACTATTGACGAATTCAGAATTACTGGTAATATTATTTTAATTTAGCTAATTTATAATTAAATATTTCAATGATTGGTGGTGATTTTTAAGAATAACATTGTATTGGCGAAACATTCAATAGAAACATAGAATGTGTCAAAGCAATGTTGCTCTTTATTTATTAATTTTGATTGTTAAATAAAGTATCATTACTGTGGACACTAAGTAATAAGGTTTCAAGGAAAGAATTGCGTGAATTTGGTAATTATTGGTATTTATCGAAGAGAAGCGAGCGGGGGATAAAACTCCTTGCCTGACTCGCTGTTCCCCTCGAACTAATCTAATCTAGCGATCTTCAAATCGAGAATACACCATGGTTCTTACTGGGTACACACACTTCATCGTAATCCGCCGCTACTATAAGGCAAATTGTGGTAAAGCGCAAACACGCCTTAGAAAAAACTATTAAACCAGGGTAAGGTCACTTGACCACAGTTTGTCTGAGGATACCAGCGGCATACTATGGGGCATGCTTACCTAGTTAAAATCAGACACCATAATCAAGCAAACATGAAATTACAAAATCCGTATCAGCATTTGTTCATTTAACGCTAGCCATGGCCATGGTCAAAATGCAAACCTATTATCTTTGGTTTTGACGGTATAGAGCAACTAATGTAATCATGAAAAATCGAGTTCACCTAATAGGAAATGTCTCAGCCATAAAATAATCCGTTTTTACTTTAAAACCACAATTTTACAACGCAACAATTTTTAAAACTAGAAAAAATTACCTACGTTTATTGTAACGACATAAGTACGTATTATTGCACAAAACAATTTTGAAGAAAAGCCGTCAAAAACAGCGTCAGCAAATTGTAAACACAGGAACATTGGCAAATACCGTTTGATGCTGGAAACAAATAAAACAAATGAGCAATTAAATTGGACGTCCGAATCCAAACATTCATCCGATTTTATTAATCCCATTTTCTTCGCCTCTCAATTTATTTTTTACAGCTGACCGTAACAGAACAAACGCGATATTTCAAGAGAAAATACGACATTTATTTGGTCCAATTAACCTTAGGTTAGAATAACACCGGCACAAGCATCAACCTATGAACATTGACGGGGGTATTTCAGACCACCAGTGCTTATTTTTCAGATGATTGCTTCAAGTTCGTGATTGTAATGTTAAACGTTACTTTATGGTATCAAAAAACCCATTTGAAAGAAAAACACCAAAGATAGACAAACCTTTTAGTCTACTAGTACTGACATACATATGTACATATTTTTGATCTTAAATTACCTGTAAAAATTTCATCAAAATTATTTCTATTAAAAAAAAAATATAGCATTAGTAATTCGAAATATCTTTTCCCTTTGTGTTAGGTACACAAATTAAAATACTTATGTATAGACATGAATGTGACGAAGCAAGATAAATCCACAGAGCTGTCAGTATTACAGTAACGTGCGTTGTGTTGGCAGGGTTGAACCCGAGACCATTCCACTGTTACGACATTTTGAAAAAGGTTAAAAAGCTTGGTCCTACATAAACAGGACTCGTTGCTTTTTTCAGAGCAAGCACTTAAGGTACGTTTAATTTACTCTGTTTGTAGGACTTTCAGTCGTAATGGATGGTAATAGAGAGCATTTTTGGTTATTTTTAGACGGGACACCTTTAGTTGTGCAAATACAGGTGTTTAATTTTTGAATTTGTATAATCTTTTTATACGCACTCCTATTTTTGACAACGACATTTTTTACGTACCTACGTGTTGCTGTAAATATTTTTTACGTAATCAATACTAATATTATAAAGCTGAAGAGTTTGTTTGTTTGTTTGTTTGAACGCGCTAATCAAAGGAACTACTAGTGCGAATTGAATTTTTTTTTTGTGTTGGATAGACCATTTATCGAGGAAGGCTTTAGGCTATATAACATCACGCTGCAACTAATATGAGCGAAGAAACAATGGAAAATGTGAAAAAAAAGGTGGAAAATTATTCATCTTTAAGGGCTTCCGTTGCGTGTGTTGCGAAAACGGTTCAAGATATGAAAAAAATATGTATCAAAGAATTATTCCTTTTAAAATGATCTAACAAAATGTCTGCAACAGTATATGTCTATCTTTTAAGGTTAACTCACTAGAACCGTTTTTATGGTAATAGCTATTCCACGCGGACGAAGTCGCGCGCACCAGCTAGTTTTAAATAAGTATCCTTTTTGACTATTTATTTCTGACTGTTGTTTTTATTATCCTGTATTCGATGTTAGATATAAATGACCAAGGGACCTAATGTTAAGTGATCGCTACTTTTAAACATTCAGAAAATGTATAAGTACGTATACGAAACTTCTTTATTAAAAGAAATAAAATGTATATGACGTATTCCGGACATTATTTGTAAATTCGTTACTAAATTTAATTTAATATTAAAACTTTCGTGAGACATTTTATCAATATGTTAACTAAACGGTTTTCACCCACGTGTAATTCGCGTATATTGTTTACGCGTTTCGGATGTTATGACATCCATCTTCAGAACGTATGTTCTGGTAAATTTAATTTGATTTGTATTAATTATCAGTCGGGTTGGATCCAAGCCTTGAACCTACTGCTCAGTTCTAATTAACTTCACTTACCGAATTTAATGTAAACAGTTTCAAATTACTTAATTCCGCAGCGACATTTCTTTATGGTAACAAATGCGCGTGGATTTGTAATATTACTTGAAACTAGGTATAAAAATATGATAAATTATATTCCGGGAAATACCCACCCAGGATCATCCATAATAATAAAAAATCATTATTAATTTGATTAATCATTAATCAATGTCACAATGCACATACTACTACTACCGATACTGTCATCAGTCATATCTTACATAAGCTTTGACGATCAATCCTGTACATAAGCAGGTACTTGTTGATATATTTGATTATATTTTGTATTCGGATATGTGTAATCTGAATTAAATGAATTTCAACATACCAATGTTATATAAAGGTGAGTGAAAATTTGTACGTAAGTGACCGAGTGTGTGTGTATGTGTGTTTGTTGTGTGTGTATTTGTCACTTCTTCACACTCAAACGGTTGAACCAATTTTAATGAAATTTATTATGGAGGTAGATTAAACCCTGAATTAACATATATGCTACTTTTTATTTGGGATTAACGCGAGTAACGCCGTGGGGCGCTGCTAGTTTGTTGGTGAGTGATAGCTCTGTATAAACTCAGTGATAATGCTTCCGAAAACTGTTCGCGATATCCTCCATTGACTTCCAAATTACGCACACAATCAGCTGCATTACTACGTTAGCCTTTAAGTATCGTATTATAAACAGTAAGGAAATGTTTAGCAAACTGTATCATTTTTTTTATGCAAGAAACGCTCACGCTTGACCTACTCGCCGTATGTCAAGTATCGCAATAAACAATTAGTTTTTCTATTTATTTGTATCGTTGTAGCCTATCTAACGCGCTTGTCTAAAAGGAACCGATGAACCGATAATGTTTTCTTTATGAGCGATGACATTTTATTTATTTATAATAGAGATGTTTGTTGTTCGTATAATAACAATATTCAACGTATGACCAGAGTGGCTAATTCTGGTGTCGAGAATTTTAAACGGTTCTTTGACATATTTCCTTTAATAACAGTTATTAACTATGATAATTGTGTAAATTGAGCGGTTATGTGTTTGTAAAAAGTATTAAAAATAACAAAAACCAGATTAGGTATAAAAATGTATTTTCGACCGTCCTGCAATAATGTAATAGAAGAAGATATATCACAGTAAACAGAAGAACAGCTGTAATATATGTTCAAATTTGCTTGCCAGTAAACGCTAAAATGAGCGACTTTCGAGTACAAAGTAATTTTAGTAACAAATGTTGCTAAGAGATGGCGCCACCCAAGCGCGCTGGATTTTGGTGCCTCATGCACAAAATATTCACGGATTTATTTACTGCAAGCAACACCTAGTTTGTTTTTAATACTACTCTTTCTTTAAATTGGGGATCTGAAGATCACTCATATTGTTTAGCTGCGCCATCAACTTCCGCCCTTACTGCTTGAACTGGTGACCACCTTGAGTACGCCCATACTCTGGCGGGCTTGAAACGACCTCCCGATACTGAAAATCATTTTCCCTATGTAAATAAGGTAATACAATTTCCATACAACGTTGCCTTTTTGTTTTTAAAAGATTTAGCTGTTACGAAATGAGTTTTGCCAGCGTTCTGTTTTAACACAATTTACTGACAGGATTTGACACGGAAATTAATAAAGGCTGCGTTATAATGGAATAAATGCGTTCACTTAGTATGTGTGGCTAGAATATCTTACAAGAAAAGCACTAACAACCGCGTAAAAAATTATTTCTCCAAGCGTTTTGTACGACCTGTTCTTTTCTGAAAGTACAAATGCTGTTTTATTTTTAATGTTAACTATCTATGTAAGTAGTCACAGAAGACAAAAGTATCTCTTTTTTAAAGTAGATTGTGTTTGTGTCATGTTACTCTGTTTAGGTAAGATAGCACATACGCCTCGCATTTAGCATAGATGTTATGACGTAGATTGGGCTAAAATTTGTAATGAAGGTAGACCTTCATTACAAATTTCAGCCCAATCCGTCCAGTGGTTTGGGCTGTGCGTTGTTAGATCACTATATCAGTCAGTCAGTCAGTCAGTCACCTTTGAGTTTTATATATATATATTATATATAAATTAAATTTATAGATAATAAATTGATATTGATTGACTCTCATACGAACTTACTTATTTTTTGCCTCAGATTCCGTGTGAGGGCGTTATGGTGTTTGCCAGTCACACATAAAATTGACGCAAACATATTGCAAAATATTTTCTGAACAAGAAAACAGTAATAATAATAATAATAATAATAAAAATGTTTATTGGACACACAAATTCTTATAATAATACTTATTAATAATGTAACTTAATATAGGGCATTTTGGAAAACAAAAGATATGTCGAGCAGCTGCTACGCTGAGAGAAAATGGTCTCTCGTGTTGTAGCAGCTGATTCCTTCAGGGAAACATTTTTTTTTTTAATATGTTGGAAATCTTACAAAAACAAAGCTAATAAAAATTGAAATTAAGAAATAAAAAGAGAAATATTTAAAAAGAAAAATCTTAGCCTAATTTTGTGTATTGTGTGAGTGTAGTGTGTGTGTGTGTGTGTGTGTGTGTGTGTGTGTGTGTGTGTATTTTTTTTTTTTTTTTATATATTTGTATATGTATAAATAGTAATGAGTAAGAATGTTTGAGTGTTTATGTGTATGTGCTTGAACGAGTATGTAATCATTGCAGTGTGCATTGTTCTTATTTGCGACAATTGGTCTGAATAGGTGTGTTGTTTATTTATTTATTTTTTAAATATCGCGTAGAAGTGACTGGTCATGTATTTCATTTTAAAACAATTAAGAGTTTTTCAGTGTTGTCATAGTCAAGAGAATTTAGCCATTTGTCTAATGCTAACTGTAAATCTCTATTATTTAAACTATTCATTTTATTTATTATACTACAAGCCTTATTGTAAAGATAAGGACCCAAGAAAGATTGATGATGCTCAAACAGAGCAGTATTATGTTTAGGTATAGGGAAATGTATGTCATGTCTTCTGTGATTGCCGTTGCTTTTAGTATATGTCAGTGACCTGTGCTGCATCATAATAATATTTTTGATGAATAGTTGTCGGACTGTCAGTACACTACAATCTTTATAAAGTTCTGTCGTGTCAAATCTAAAGTGTTTGTAGGTGGCAACCTTAAGCACTGCTCGTTGAGCTCGTTCAAGTGTAAGGAACTGAGTTTTGCATGATCCCCCCCAAGCTGTATTACAATAAGTTAAGATTGACCTGCATAGAGAATGATATACTTCTAACAGGAGTTTTCTATCCGCTACTTCTCGTAAATGCTTGAAGACGTATATTAATTTACGAACTCTTTTACTTAAGGCATTTATGTGCGGTTTCCAGGATATGTTTTTGTCAATAATGACACCCAAATACTTAACAAAGTCAACAGCTTCAAGTTTTGAGCAGTCACAATTTTCATTAGAACATTGCCCGTGTATTGCTAAATCTATTTTTGGGATCCTGCGCCGTGAATTTGTAAATTGGATAAATTTAGTTTTTTCAATGTTTAAGGTCAGTAGATTACTACGTAGCCATCCTGATACCTTTTTAAGACCTTGTTCAGCGTGTGCCTGAGCTTCGTGCCAGGTATTGGCCTCAAATATAAGAGCTGTATCATCCGCGTATGAGTATATTCTGCCATTTTTCAGTTGTTTATCACACAAATCGTTTACGTACAATAGAAATAAGCTAGGTCCTAACACACTTCCTTGTGGAACGCCAAATGTTACTTTCTGTTCTTCACTTATTATACCATCCACTTTTGCTTTTTGTATTCTACCACTCAAGTAGCTTTCAAAAAGGCGAGAAGCTATTCCGCGGATGCCTATATGCTCTAGTTTTTTTATAAGGAGAGGAACAGAGACCGTGTCAAAGGCCTTTGCCAAGTCCAAGAATATTCCGACTACCCTCTTTTTTTTATCTAATTTATTTACAATAAAGGAGGTAAGCTCATTAACAGCATCTGAAGTAGATAACCCGTTTCTAAAACCAAATTGTTGAGTGGAAAGAATGTTATATTTTTGAAGGTAAGATTTAAGTCTACTATTAATTAATTTTTCAAGGATTTTTGAGAATGTTGTTAAAACTGAAATCGGTCTATAGTTTTCGACACGATCTCTGTTCCCATTCTTAAATATAGGTGTAATAATTGAGGTTTTAAATGCTTCTGGAAAAACTCCTGTGGTTAGGCTCAGGTTACAAATTTTTGTTATGACTGGTAGTAGGACAGGCAAACACTTTTTGACAATTCCGGCAGAGATACCGTCTATACCGACAGCACTGTCATTTTTTAATCCTATTATTATATTATAAATTTCTGTTTCATCAGTTTCTGTTAGATACATACAATTACTTCGATATGGAAATTTATCTAGTTCGAGATTATTATTATTATGAATTTGATCTTGGTCAATGATCTTGTCTGCTAAGGTCTTGCCTACATTCGAGAAATATTTATTAATGAAATTTATAGAATCAGTCGAATTATCTTTTATTTTTAATAGAGCTTCATTACTAGATTTTATTTTTGATGTATTAGTTACATGTCTAATGGTTTCCCATGTCTTTTTTAAATTGTTTCTATTTTTAGCAAGTTTGGTTCTGTGATAATAATTTTTTAATTTCTTTAGTAATTTTGTGCAATAATTTCTATATCTCTTGTAGGTTAGTTTAAGTATTTCATTATCAGGGGTCTCCTTTAATTGCAGGTGCATTCTGTCCCGATTTCTAATGCACCTAAGAATGCCAGGAGTGATCCAGGGTTTTAAAGTAGTTTTATTACTGGGGATTTTTACTAGTCTAGTGAATGTATTTATTATATTACTTAGTTTATTTACAAACTTATTAGTCATTTCATTAATATCATGCAACCTCATAATTTGGTCAAATTTGGCAGTCATAATTTCTTCGCATATTTTTGTTTCATCAACTTTTTTTACCAACTTACCAGGTTGCACTATACTATTAGTTTTGTGTTCAATATTCATGATAACTGGGCGATGGTCCGTAATGAAAGTGTTAACTACCACAGTTGTGGTCTTATATTTGCATTTAGCTATTGAGTGATCTAAACAATTATTAAATCGGGTGGGGATGGTATGAGTAGGCATGAGGCCATAACTTGCTAGTAAATCTAAGTATTCTACCGAGTTCTCTTCAAAAAGTGTTTTGGTTATATTGATGTTAACATCACCCATAACTATTATGTTTTGGTATTTTTTTAATGATTTAAGAGTTTTATTTAGTGACTGAAAGAAAGGGTCTAAGCATTTGAAAGATGGTGATCTATAAAGCGCAAGTATCATAATATCATTCGCTATATTAATCAATAAACAGTTAGAGTCTGAAAATTTAGGTTCTGTTATTTCTACATTGACTTCTAACTTGGAATAAATTATTATGCCACCATTTTGATTTATACAATTATTAGTATGGAAGGACTTATAATTAGTTAATACAGGATAGGGTTTTTTGTTGTGTATCCAGCATTCTGTCAGTATTATAATATCACACTCAAAGCCCAGTCGTAGTAATAGAAGTTCTAGCTCTTTAAAGTTTTTGTTAACACTTCTTATATTAAGCACCATTATATTGATAGACTGATTATTAGCTGTTATGTATTTGCTGCATAATTCAGGATGACAGAGAGTAGCTAGTGGCTGATTCAGTTCATCAAGTGTTTGGCATAGAAAATTATTTTGTTGTACGCTATCCATAATGATTGATAAAAAATGGGTGATCTGTGACTGATGTGACTAAGCTATTTAGACACATCAGATGGGCAGTGGGTTTATAATTTTCATGTACACACACAATATATTTTCCTTGAGTATGACAGCACACACAAATAATAAAATGCATGATATAAAGTAAAGTATTTTTTGAGGTGTAGTGAGTGAAAGAGTGGATGGTAGTGAATGGTAGTGGTAGTGTATGTATATGTATATAATATGTATAATTATGTTGTAAATGTAATATCAGGTATGAATGAGTTCGTGATTGGAAGTGTATTTTAGTACAAGAGTAATTACTGTCTATATTAGTTACATGCAAAGTTTTAGTTACTATGTTAGACCTAGTTTTAGTAATGACACTATTAATATAAGCTAGTTTTTTTGTTTCAGTTCTTCAATTTGTTTTTCACTGTTTATGACTATGTGAGGTGTACCCTCGGTCTTCCGCATGAGTACTCGTCCGCTTGTTGTCCAGCAAAAGTCATATTTTAGGTCTTTAGAGGCTTCTCGCGCTAAGTAATATAACCGTTTCGCTTTTGGGGTCAGAAGTTCCGAAATAAAGATGGGGGTCTTATTACCCGAGATGTCTAAAGCGGACGTGTTTAATCTGTTCGTAGTGTTAGAAGAGTTGTACTTTTTAACAGCCTGTAGTACATTTGTCTTATGTATGTTCGTTGTGTATTCCACAACAATAGGTCGATCTCCATTTGATTTACGACTGATGCGAAAGACATCTTTAATAGCATTTCCTGAGGTTTGAGCTCTAATTTTAGTATGTAACTTCTCAAGTAAAGCGGCTAGGTCCTGCTTTGACTCGCGCGGGTTTGTGGGAATTCCTCTTATTTCTATGCATGTACTTCGGGAGTGTCTCTCTAAGTCATCGATCCTGTTTTCCAGTTTTAGGACGTATGCATCTCTTTCTGTTTTTTCAGCTTCCAAAACTTTGACTCGCGTATTCATTTCGTCATAGTTTTTCACATAAAATTCCAAAGTTCCATGAATCTGAATCAGTGTTGGAAGATACTCAAATCAAAGTATACAGGATGCTTATTTTACAAAAAGTTTGAGATTTTCAGATCACCAATTTAAAAAACAGTAGTACAAAAAGCACACTAGTTGTCACTAGCAGTAAATAAATTAGTGTTTTTTTTGGATGAGGGGCCAAAATCCGGTGCGCTTGGTGGCGCCATCTCGTAGCAACATTTGCTACTAAAATTAACTTAATATAAAATTAAAATAGCCTTTATTTCTACTACTCAATAAAATAGATACAGGAATACTCAACTTATACATTTTTAAATGAAGGTTAAACATGTTCCTTATGTTTACAAAATTTATATGAATTTACAAATCAAAATCCTTATTACTTACATAATTTTGTATAATATTTTTGTGCAATACCAACCTTATCTCAAGTGAACACATCTTTATTTATTAATTTGAAATATACATAAAGGGTTTGTATTTATTTTATACCTAATCATATGCAAATAAGAAATTAAGTATATAATATTAAAATATCTAGTAGGTATTACAGAAAACAGTACAATAAAATACAGTTCTAAAAGTTGCAGTTTAAATCAAAGTTAGCATAATTATCTAAGAACATGATAACCAAAATTGTTGTACATAATAGATTAACAGATATATCTGAATCCAAGTTTTCACATTATAGTGCTTGCAACTTAATTACAAAAGTATACAATTGAACAAAATTGTTTAAACTTATAAAAGTATGTAATTAAAGCAGATAACTAAGTTTTAAATTAACAATTACATGTAACAAATAAAAATTAAAATAACTTAGTTCTGGAAAATCGCTCATTTTAAATATTCAAGGAATTTCCACACAGAGCCATCTAGCCCATACTAAGCAAATAGTAGTATATTCACTTCATATTTATCAACAATATCAGTTTTAAAACACGTATATGTGCTTGTGCTAGGAGTGGTAGTTAACGAAAAATTAGAGATTATTTGTATGCTAGTAACAAAGTTTTTAGTTTTTCGCAAATTTCCAAAAGTTAGTCTTTATAAAGCTTCAAAATTCGAGTGCAAAATTTGTCAGTGTATGTTTATATCTCTAAAGATGTAACTACACTGAAATATGAAAATATAGCGCACATCGTTCTAATTTTTCAATTTTTTTATTGAATAAATCACGCTGTACGTAAACCTTTAAGGCTTCACAGACAAACCTAATCTAGCTTCTACGAAAAATCCTCGGCAAGTAAATATACAATACGTTACATGAGCCTGCGAAACAATCAGCTACGAACGTGCGCGGAATCAAGATGGCTTCTCAGCTTGTATGTATATTATATACAGGAACAGGCTGCCCGCTGTGCACAGAGTGTTAGAAAGAGACACATGATAGACAAGATATCAGCCCATCCTACTATCTTACAGATATTATAAATAAAGAAGTTTGTGAGTGTTTTTATGTTTGTCACATCTTCATGTTCTGAATTTCCCCGGCTATAAAACAAAACTGGGGACATTTCGCAAACGCTTGTGTCATGGGTAATGTAGGTATAATGTTTCTAGTCGGAGGTTGTACTGTGAAATGATCTAGATGAAAGCTAGAGTTGAGTTTTTATGTCAAAACCAAACAGAGCTATTTACAGGGTTACTCTACACGTTCAGATACTGAGTAACTGGGGACCAATTTAAGTAGTTTTAGTAGTAGTCCAGTAGAATAGAACCAAAAAGCGACAAAATGCCACCAGCGATTTTATTGATGTGATAAGGCCTCATATGACCTGTTTTTTTATTCTGACTTTTTTACCCTGTGAGAGCTATGCATAACTTTTGGTGGGCCTAAATGGCCCGCATTTAGGCGGGTGCTTTCCTGGTTTATTAGTTATATCTCCTAAATGTCTGTAATGATTGATTAAAGATCTTCAGACAAGACGTAGATCAACAAATTTGGGAATGAATGATACCAATTTTACATTTATCAAACTATCCGTTTATCCGTAATCAGTATAAAAAGTTGTACCTATAATTTTGCTCACATATACAAAGATGTTGTAAGTCTTCTTTTTTGTCACACAAGCGGCAGATGAAATGTGTCCGCGGCGAGACTTTACGCCAGAAATTGTTTGTAAATACTAGAAATTGTAATAACAACAGTGTTGGACTGTGTAGCAGTATCCTGGCTTCACCTACTTCGGACGAGGCCAAGATATATATAGTAATTTTTATGGATAGTATGTAATTGTATATTAAATCGATGTAATGGTATATTGTATAAGCCTTATGGGAGTGACATAGTCGGCTTCGACGAAACTCCCTCTTAAAATATAGATTAAAAAAAATATATATACAAAGATGGTTTTAATTTAACTTGCAAATAAAAAATGTTCCTCGCTGATAAATGTTGATTTTTATTTCAGATAGTGTACTGAATGCTTCAAGGTCACTTTATGCTTGAAATGCGCCTTAGGCATTTTTTGTTTTTGAGTTAATACAATAAGACAAAAATAAGAAACAACATGTATTCAGATATCAGTGCAGTTCAGTGCAGATACTAAACAGTGACAATGTGAAACATCGAGATAATTTATGACAACGCCCATATAACCACTAATATTCGAGTAAAGACCAAAAGCTTCCACAAAATTGCCACAACAACCAAATCAACGAAAAAACGCTCGTGAAAGTATTCTCTGCTCATTCAGACATATATAAATACTTCAGCAAAAAATGATCATCACAGTAATTGGCATGTTTGTCTGCCAATATTATTCGCATTTTCCGGAACAAACTTGTATACAATACATTTCCTGGTAAAGCAGAAAAGTCTCTGATTACTGGAGGATATAATACTCCGTGTTTCCTGTAGGATCATGTTATTTAAAAAGATTGTGTTTTATCCGACGTTGCTGGCGTTGATATAGTTGGACCAAGTTATGTTTGCGGGTGGTCATTGTAGGGAACTTATATAAGGCTATAAAACTAAATAAATCAATCTATAAGATTGTGGTTATTATATTTGTTATTTTATAGATTTTATTTAAATAATCTTTATGGTAATTATTTATTTTATCTCAAACACTGAAGATTTTTTGTACTAATTTGCGACTACATGTAAATGATTTCATTAGATTTAATTACAACAATAAAATTACCCGGGCATTAAATAACAGAAATTAACGTTGTTTTTAAAGAAGTACGTGTAAGTTTCGTTTCAATATCAATACCTAGTCATACAGTAGATTTGATCAGTATTTACTCAACAGGGGCTTACTAGGGGAAATAAGGCTTAGCTAGTTTTTATTGAGGCTTTATATTGAAGGAATGTCCATTACAGTGGCCTCAGTGGCGCTCGTCGTACGCGAGCGCAAGTTTGTCGCTACGTAATCAGAACCCCCGTTCCAAGGGTAAATTGACATGTTCCCGGAAACCGGCCATCCTTTTCATGCCAGCACCGGATTCTTTTAATAATGACCTATGTATTATGTGTACGTGAGGAAAACTATGTTTTTGTATTATCAGTGTTTGAAACATTAATGAAAGTTTTTATCAAAATTTTGAGTGAAAATACGAACGGGAGTCAAGATTGAAACAAATAATTTATTCTTCTCAAGATTTAGAAATTGTAATCAAAATGGCACACCGAGTAAATTTCGCAAATTTTTATTAGTATTGTGGGGACATACGATCCTTATTTCAGGGGCTAGGTTTCAATGTACCCGATTTAGCAAAATCTACTACATCGCCTGCCTACGGTCTAAAAGGTACCTAGTAACTCTTAGATTTGAAGAACCCTGCATTATAGTTCACAGGAAACACAGCTTCCTATAGAGTATTCCAAAGTTATGAATACTTAACTTACCTGACATTCATATGTCCCGTTATCTCTCTTCTGCACGAACTTGATCTGCAAGGTCCAGTCTTCTGAACCCTCCCCGTGCAACACCTGAAACATTATATAATACTATAAAACTTATATTTTAAAATATACTTTCGTTATCAAGTAACCTTGTGTAGAAATAAATACCCCAGAACAATATCGTAATCATTTTAGTAAAATATATTATTGCTCATTAACAATTGTAAATTGATTCTATGCAACTATGAGCAGTATATAGTTATATATTTTTAATTAAATTGGATTGAGTTAATTATCTTTTTCTTCTAAACTGTTATCACAGTAACAAACCATTAAGGTGACTTCTTACAGTAATTAGTTCGGGGTTTTTGATAAAAAAAGCGTGACTCTTTACACAATTATCATGACTGATTTCCAATATTTCCCATCGCCATTAAGTATTTACTAATTAATCCGTCCATTCGTCCAGCAATTAGTGCCCGTTAAATGCATTCATTGACTCACTCAATTACTACATGATAGCATAAAATCGAATTCCGGAACGCTGGCTTCGATCGTATTGTTAAATTCAAGTATAACTCTCTAAATAAACCGCATTTGGCGTTTTATCTGCGCTGTACGAAGCAAACAGTGCTCAAAGTTCGGCCTTCCTTCACTAAAGTTACGATTACTAAGGTTACGATTTTATATTAAACAACAGGTTTGTATTGAATTTCGACAGTGTCCTATTACATAAAATATCACTATAATATCCCGATTAAAAGTTTAGTCTAGTCTATTTAATTACAACGAATTGAATTAGACGTTTATTTAAATAGATTATTGTGATGTTAAACAGATAAAAAAAATGTCATAACATCTACCTGCATGCCAAATTTCAGCCCGATCCGTCCAGTGGTTTGGGCTGTGAGTTGATAGATCACTATGTCAGTCAGTCAGTCAGTAACCTTTGAGTTTTATATATTTAGCTTTCGACGGTGGTGTCCTATTACACACAATATAACCGTAACATCCCGATTGAAAGTTTTAGCAGACGTCCATGAACTACAACGAATTTAATTAGAATTTAAATATATATTATTGTGATGTTAAGAATAAATACACTATAAATGTATGTACGTGGCTCAATATGTTTTTCCTGCCAAATATGTACTCCATGAATGTAAGGTACTGGTGATAGAAGTGTACTGTGTGGGATCACATTCGTTAGCATTTGGAGAGGGTTTAATTTTGCGGCTGACCAAATACTGTCCAATTTACGGGCGCCGGCTACTATGTATTATAATAAGCTCTACGTAAATATATACAGGGAGACTTTTATATACACACTAGTGTCCTAGACTAGCCTATACATGCAGTTGCCCGCTGCTTTACAGATACAAATTTCATTGATACTTGCAACTCCTATTTTTTCGGGAGGCTATGGATTCCGATATAATTTTGATAAGCCCCAAATAACGCAAATAAAAACAATTTTTTATTATATTTAACCCCTTAGAAATTGAATTTCCAAAATTTCTCTCCTATCACAGATATACGGAAAATTCTTTATTGCAACACACGGTACTCAAAAAGGTTACAAAGTAAGAAAGTAAACATCACTTGTACTAGTGCCACAAGCACCCTTATTGCCCTAAGCGATCCATTTCGGGCAACCATTGATCTGAGAGCAATCAAATAAGATTTGTATGCCAAATTAGAACCCGATCGGTCATGTTGTTTGGGCTGTGCGTAGATAGACTAATCAGTCAATAATCAATTTTGTATTTTATATTATCTTGAGTCATGACTGAGGGTCGTGTCTCCCCCGCATAATTCGTTAGGGGAGTTCTCTTGGGCAGATACATCGTGGTAGGCGCCCAGGTCCTTCCACGGAGTTTATGTATAACGAAGTTTTTTTTTTATGTATATTGATCGTCAAGACGCGAGTGGATCAGATTGTAGACAGCATCATTGTATTGTTACAATATAAACTCATTGTAGTCAAGCGTGATTCTATCATCATCATCATCATCCACAGCCCTTGGGATCCCACTGCTGGGTATAGGCCTCCCTTTGTATGTGCCATCTGCGTCGATCTTGTGCAGACCTCATCCAGAAAATAGAAAACAAAAAAAAGAAAAACAGCTACTTGAATTTAAAAAAAAAAAGTTTTAGTTTTGATATTATTTTATTAGGCCACCTTGTATACGGTCTCAGTTGTGTAAACTGGGTCGAAGCTTAAAAATATCCAGTTTCTAGTATGTAGTACAAAATAAATGGAAATGGGGAAAATAAAGGCAATGGAGTCGAAGCATACATAACATATCCGATTTCATTTTGGTTTATTTTTCATATGTTTTATTTATTCATATTACGTATGTGACAATTCTTTTATTGAAAGCTTTGCAGAATAATTTTGGAGATTGGTGAAAAACGATTACCTGAAGGATTTTTCTTGGAATGATTTAAAAAAACGTTTATAGATAGTTACTGTAAAACATAATCCTAAATTAAAATATTCGTAAACTGAATACCTACTAATAAAAATAAAAGACGAAAAGCAAACTAAAAAATAAGATTCGATTTCCTAGCACGTTCGAACAAATGACACCGAAAGACCTCCATCATTTCTGCGTTGGATAATATTTTTATTTTTTTATATATTCGCTGGACTAAAACTCGCCTAATGAATCTACAAACTAACGCGCTTGCCTAGAAGAAACCAGTTCACTCTTGACTTCGATGAATGTTCTAAGTTAATCCACACGTTTGATATCAACTAATTCAAGTATGCCTTTACTGGTATATATTTATTTCTCAAACAAAGTAATAAACATATGTATATGTATTTAAAACTGTCTCTAATAAGTAATTAAAAGGGCCCTATCTTTCCTTTTTAGTATCAGAGCCAGCAATCTAAACGCGTAGAACCTAGAACAAGGTCTTCTAGGTACAACACTAGCTCAAAGCTATCTTTTCTGAACTCCATCAACCTAATTACTAAGACCCACATCTTGGCTTCAGATGTCTTCTGTCTGATTCCAATTTGATAATTAGAAAATGTTATAAATGCTGTTCAACTAACTTAACTTTAATATTTTTATTATGTTATTTTATATACTTAATATATAAAATAAAAAACCAGACACCAGTTTGACTGGCTTTATTTTTTAACCAAACTAAAGTGTTGATATCAATTAAAGTTTTTATAAAATTGCAACCTCTATTTAGAACCCCTTAAAAGAAGAATTCAACTTTCTAGACATACCTACCTTTTTATAAGGTTTATCAATCTAGTAAATCTAAACTAACCTAATAAAGTACATATTATAAAAAAAGTGTTAATTATTATATAGGGTAAGTAAGAAGTAACGCATAATGGCTTTAGCACTTCATAAACAACAACAAGACAAAACTTTCAGTAGCAATTAAAGCAATTAAAAGATTATGCGTCAGTTAGCAGTTACCCTGCATAGTCGTATGAGCGATTTTCCAATACCAAAGAGAGTTAAGAGATACCAAAATTGGGCGCGCTTGAGTGGCGCCATCTCTTAGCAACATTTGTGAATTATTTGGTACAGGAAAATCGCTCATTATCTCGTGTTCAGTGGTAGTACCTGAAACCTCTCATCGTTGGTGTAGGTGAACTTGCCGGAGCTCAGGATGTGCCAGTCCCGCTTCCTTATCCACGACACTTGCTGCAACACAAAGAGTTGTAATCAATAATACACAAAGAATAAAGTCAACAAAGTGCATTTGCCAGAGTTTTTTATAGTACACTCTCAGGCATCAGGCATTCTTGTCATCAGTGAGTGATAACGGGCTGATGATGATGATGTGCATTGGGCCAGTAGTTCATCCGACTCCTGCATAGCGACACTGGGCCAAATAAATGCGGCAGTCGTTTAGCCATGTCACAAGCCCCTAGGGTGGTTTGAAAACTCTGACACCAGAATTGGCCACTCTCATACGAATTTAGTTACTTTAGCACGTATTTACTAATCTAGCCTTAGTTCAAAACTTACGACACTAGAGAGCCACGTCTCAAGTAGAAACAATACAAATGTGACTCTTTCCATTCTTTACAGCTGTAACAAACCTCTGCAGTGCTAATCACGACACAAAAATCCAAACAAAATACCTTTCGAGCGAAAGCGTTATTTATTTAATTGCAATACCCTTTATGTTTCCGTTAAATAAAACAATTACTAAGATAAATGCGGGGTCTGGAGTGGTTAATCGGTTGCTGAACCTCGTGTTACGGTTTTTGTCGAGTTTTTTCCTTATTTCTTCCTTTAATAGAGCATGTGTGGTATTTCAACGGAAGTTAAGAGATGGTGTAAAAAGTAATGCTACTTTTTCCCATGACGCGCACCTTGGAATATGTTTATTTGTGGATACGAGAAGGTTTATGGCTATACAGATATTTTTTTATGCAAATAGTACATTATTTATATATAAGACAATCTCACAAAAAGAGCACAAGTAGTAGCTTGTTTAAGGTGTGGGAGAAAGAACATCAGCATTTTTATTAAATTACTATTTACAGCTTATATATTTTGAGACGTATTTTTGTAGTTTTAGTATTGCAACTTGCTAATAAAACACATTTGAATAGCACGAACACGCTGTTACATCTGTGAATGTCACCAATGCTGCCTGTGCGATGGCTATGTATATACATAATGTATGTATTGGAGCCGTTTGTTTGGGCGGGATCCCGCACGACGCACCGACAGAGAGCGAGTCTGACGAAGTATTTACCACCCGGACAGGACAAACCTGACAGTTCTAGAACCGCCACCGCCCCCACATCGTCCTACAATAATATATAGAATAGAATATGTTTAAAGATAAGTTATGTACGTCATCCCAAGTCCACCGCCTCTGCCTCAATCGAGGTATGCTTAAGTTACTTGTAGATCTCTTTGACTGAAAATTTTAATGACTTTATGCCTCTCAGCCTGGTTTCCAAACTATGAAGTCAGTCGGCTGAACCGTCTGATTTGGTATAATACCGGCGTTGACAGATGTTTTTATAAAAGGGTATTCTCAAACACCTCTCTAAGCTGGCAAAGCGCTGCAACACCTCTGGAGTTGCAAGTGTCCATAGGCGACGGTGACTGCTTACCATCAGACAGACAGTCTGCCTTATAGCCACTTTTTTATAAAAAAGAAATGTTTAGTGTGAAATAATGATCGTTGAAAAATAACGCACCCCTCTCTCGCTGAGGTGTCCGACGAGGCAGTGCAGGTAGGCGGTGCCGCCGAGCTGCGCAGTGATGTTGCTGACTGAGTTGTTGGCTGTGACGTCAGAGGAAGGCTGGCCGCCCCGCCAGCCGCGCGCGCGCATCGTGCCGTGGTGCCCTGGACAACACAAACACACGACATCACACTTAAGCTCATACTACGAGTATATTATGTACAAGGAACGCGAGGGTTTGAATTTCGGTTTACATTTTTACAGTACACGGATCAGCTAGCGTTTGATCACTATTTTTAGAGTAGCTTCGTGATTTTCGATAATCGTCTCTATAACGTGACCAAATAGGTATTCTTGGTTTTACTCTCGAGGCAGCTAGTTACACAGTAGGTAGTTGTGATGCTAGTTCCACACGAATTGATTGAAGAATTTACTCAAAGGAAGGTCCTTTTCAGTTGTTTAAGTGGCCGTTAGGTCACGTGATGGAGGAAATGGTGTGGTTGCGATTTAGAATACCTTTTCTGTTCATCTGAATACGTAAGAGATGTACTCACGTATGTCCCCGGTGGAGTAGGAGTAGAGCGGCAGCAGGCACAAGATGGCGGCGGCCAGGTGCAAGCTCGCACCGCCCACGGACCATCCCATCTGGAACAACAACACACTATCTGTATCTATCTGGACATAATATAATAAAGATAAACAGGGTCAGATATCTGTACATAGACATTACTCGAAAAAAATTGTTTGGGTGATCATTAAATAAATAAAAATAACGGGAATCAGTAGTTTTTTTGAATTTTTGTCTATTAATTTAAACGCGCATCAAGCAAAAATGGCTTAAAGATAGAGTGAGATCCAGGGAGTGTTATCCACATGTAATGTAGTCTAATCAATCTACACGACTCTTCGATCAAAATTTACAAAATGTAGTTTGTATTTAAAACCAAAATAAGCAGTTGATCATTCTAAAGCCCAAGGCCATTTGCACCAATAAATGACTCAAGTAAAGTACGCCGGACTGAAACTCGGTTATTTATTTCAATGACTTTCTATTTTATGCCCCGCTTCAGGTGATTTAAATTGCCCTCTAGTGCCCACTTAGGTACTTCTTTTTAACTATTTTTAAGTAGTGTTTTGTTATAAGTTATTTTGCTATTTCAGTTATTGTGACAGTTTGTTAAGGATTGTTAAAATTAAATCGAAATGTCATTAATCTAAAACCTAATATAATATTGTAATTTCTTGAAATGTGCATACAACATGATTCTTGCTTTTTTATTTAATTTTAAATTCACAGGGCCACAAATGTCTATCTTAAATGGTAATTATTAATGGTAATTATTAAATGGAAATAATTAATAATAATATTATGATATGTTTTATCCGACGATACTATACGCGTAGGTACCAATCTTTAACATTTTATAAATAGCAAAAAGAAAAAAAAAGAGTAAGTACATGTATTTCATATTATACATCGGTCTTAGAGTTAATTCTTAATTTTGTAATAAAAATAATATGGCCAGATAAAGTTGATAAATCTTTGTTTTTCGAGTCCCAAGCCTAAGGTGGTGAGTGGCGTACTAGAAGAGACCTATGCTCAGCAGTCGACGATAACGGGGCTGATGATAATGACGAAACCTAATAATAACACATGCTGAGATGGGGCCGGGTTGTGACATGAAACTTTTTATTTATCAATATATTATATTTTTTTTATGTGGGATAGGTTTACGTTTGACTACAGCCTGCCTATACTACCTATATATATATGCCTATTTATATATTTTTGGTTTCATATATTTATTATTAAAGGTTTCATGTTACATTAAATGGTTTTCATGTCTTTAATACCTACTTACTTAACCAAGTTAGTAAGTAGGTATTAAAATGAATGGTATATGACGGCCAGCCGCGGATGGGTGATCAAAGGCTGTCTAATCGCTCGTTCAACCGGTAGGGTCAGTTCCAGTCGGTTATGGTTTATGTATATGCTTGTCTATTTTAAATTTCTGTTTGGGAAATATTTTATTGATTCAATTTATGTTTGCGTAGCTAAACATTTTATGTTTTAGATTGACTTCCTATGCCTATTTTAGAAAATTTGCACAGGCAATATAATAATTCAAAATAAGTCGGTTTCGTATCTACAACATCAATTTATATCCTTTAATATATAAAAGAATATAAACGAGACTATAAGTAATAATAAAAAAAAGGATTTTGAATAAATTTTGGTAATTAGTGCATTGTCGCGTTATATGTATATGTATACTCGTATAGCGCCTAGTTACGGGCTCATATAAAAGGTTATTTTTTTTTAATAAAGAATAAAGAAAAGGAAATAAAATTAGTTATAACAGAATTAGATTCTACATAAGACGTCCTATATAGAGTGAAATCTGAACAAATATTGCACAGTAGGTATGTACGTATGTACAACCGACGAGATCTGTCCGAACAGGGGAAGAAAAAAGGACCACTCGGAAATTGAATCTTAACCCGATGCGGGATCGGAAAAGCACCGAATCGAATTTCACCACTTTGCTTTTTACTTTACAGAAAATTCTCGATACTGGTGATTTTGTACACTCGTTTGTTTGGACTGTTTGTTGTTGTTCTTTTTGAGCTGTATCGGTGATATACCATTTGACTTGTTTATATAATTGTGTCGCATTTCAAGTTTCATTTATACTTCTATATATCACCGGTTGAGTTTGATGTAGCAGCTTGTCAAGGTCCAACAGAATGTTTAGTAAATTCTAATTGTTTGTAATTGTTACGAGTGTGTGTATTAATTTTATTCGTAAATATACGCTAATTAATGTGGGTAAATTCGTTTAGTGTTTAAAAACGATGCCAAACTCTCGCAATAGTTTTAATGGTAGGAAAAATGTTGATGATAGTCATAGTCATAGTCATAGTCATAGTCATAGTCATAGTCATAGTCATAGTCATAGTCATATCGTTTATTTGCAAATTGTAAAGATTATTATATAAACACTTAACAATGACCCTGATAGGGTATGATGGTCAGTTTGTTGTTTTTATCTCGTATTTTTTTCAGCAGATATCCATACAAAATGAGTTTAAACGTTTCAGTAGTCATTTCACTAGAAACAAAAACCAACACTTAAAAACCAGTAGTTCTCATATAAATACGTTTCAAAATTAGCAATTGTTCCATCTCGTTCAAAGACAAGCAATGTGTAAAATGTTGTCCGTTAAAGTTCTCGTGTCCGTACCTCATAGTCCGACATGCTAATGTTGAAGAGTACATACGAAGGGTTCGGTAAACGTGGCCAGCATTTAAACTAGTCTAAGGGTCCACAGAATAATTAAACGCAGAACTCTGTTGTTGGTATTTACTCAACGGGCTCACGATTTTAACAACTTTACCAATGTTTAAATATGATTGGTAAAAAAGTTTTTGTATACTTATAAGATACGATATATTATAAAGGAACCCCTACAACGCAAAAGATATTTGGAGGAAGAGTTAGTAAAAAAAACAACTCTGGTTGTGTATGTTACACTGTTATGTAAGCATATGACAGTTGATTGATGGCTTTCGTATTCCCTCTGTTATAATTACTGGGTAAAAAAAACCACTGTTCAGCCATAAAATCACACATTGTTTTCGTTTATCATAAAGACAGTAAATATCTCAATGTCATTGTGGTTAAAAGATAAGGTAGCTAACAAAAAAGATAATGTGTACAGATCGATTTATCTAGCAGTTTCCCGCGTCGTTATAATTACGATTGGTAGTGGTATTGGAGTGGATTTTCACTTCTAACACTATCTGTTTCCCTAACGTATGGAAGTAGTGAAGCCAATCTGGAGATGTACTACTTTTTGAAGTAGTCTTCTGTTCCTTTTTATTCTTTAGACAAGTGACGGAAATGTCTCTTACTAAGAAATACGTTAGGGGTAATGGCGTAAGTATTATTTAATCTATGTTTCTGGGTAAGCACGTATGCACAGACCCAGCCTTTAGTTCAATGGTTTTTTTAAACCAGAAAACGAAACGATCTTCAATCATTATACATATATGTGTATGTTAATAGTTTTGGCTAAGAAACTAAAAAAGTATACTAAACCTTTAATGATGTAGTCTTAAAATTGAGATTAGCATTAATACAGTATCTTTCATAATAATACAGAACCAAATTTTTTTGCAAGCAATCTTGCAACACTCGGAAATTCCATGATTTTGAATCTATTCACTATAACTCTAATCCGAGGTTTTACGGTTTTGAATGCTCCAGGAACTGACTAATATTATTAAACTTTCAAAATGTATAATTGTAAGAAATTATATTAAAATAATATATTATTTATATGAAAACTGTTACCGTAGTGCTACTATGACTATTTACAAACCCCATTTGTTTCATTTCCATGTTATTTCCATGTTTATTTTGGCCACGTCGGCAAAATTCAAAGCATAGAAAAAATAACTGCAATTTCGAACTAAAGCCCAAGGTTATGATCAACACACACTCTTCCGCTTTTATAGCTACATTTTTGTACAGAGTAAGTTCTAACTATAGCATCACTAAGTCACAAGTTTTTATGATTCATGTATGGAGATCGTTAGCGAAATATTTGCAGGCATATTTTTTTTGTCACGAAATAGGCTTACGTTTGACTCTGATGTTAAGCAGCACTGAAATGAAATTTTACGACCTTATTAGTCTTTTGATAAAAAAAAGGAAAGCAAAGGTTTTCACATTTTGTAAAGTTACATTTGTTTAAACCCAGACGAACAAAGACATTATGATTAAATCTGGCTTGATGTACACTAATATTGTAATGTGTTGTCGATTTTAATCTATATTTTAATAAAAAACTTAAACCTATATCGTCATCACCCACTGCTGGGCATTGGCATCTCTTTGATTGTGCCAGCTGCGTCGATCTTGTGCAGATAAACCTATAGCTTAGCAACAATTCTCAAATAAGTCTGTACATTTTCCTTCTCTCATAGTTCACGCCAACATCAAATTCTATACCTGTCTATAAATAGACACAACAGAGCCGCTTCTAAAGCTCCAGATAGGCAATCGGGACGACAAAGGTGGCGGCTCTTTTGATCATCGATGCCTATACCTATCATAATACCTATTATTGCTGGAAGCGAGTAATTAAATTTTTTATTACCCTCTTTGCCACGTATTTATGATAGTCATAAAAGGGTGGAAGAAATAGCGGTGTTTTCTTCGTGATTTTTATATTTTTATCGCTTTTTGGGGACTGTAAATAGATCAGTTTGCTTTTGTGAGATATGGAATGAATTTTGTTGTTTGTATGTACTGGTTTTTTACTATTTGATAGAGTTTAGTAAAAAAAAACGATCATCTTTTATTTTCCATAAATTTATTATAAGGCGATATAATTATATACCTACATGATGGATTTGAAGGAGTAACAGATAACTGATATTTTATATTATATATGAATACATTAAGCCAAAGAATAAGTCTCGGGTGATGAGTAAATACAACAAACTTAAACTTTGCTTAACATTGGTAATCGCAAGCGATTGCCTCCGCTAGCTGAGCTATTCGCACTTCAATAATTCTTTGTAGCATTGCTACGAAGGATCGTAGCAAGGCTACAACTGCTACGATTTGTTTTTTAAGTAAGTATACTAGTTATAGAACTATACACTGTATTTTAACGGTCTTATTTATAAAAAATGCCTATAGTATGCTTTAAGCATACTATAGTTAAAGTGTTCAATAAGCATTTAAAGTGTTCTATAAAGTTTACTATTTATAAACGTTCTATAAGCCTTCTATAACTATAGTTCCCACGTGGTACCGACAATAAGCCAAATCATTGCCAGTATAAAGAAAAAGTCAAAGAAGAACGAAATTAACCACAGATAATACGTATCTTAGTGCCAAATATATGCTAACTGCGTCAAAAACACAAAATTTTGTCTATACTCGGACACAAACAAATGTCAAAGTCGTTGATATTCAGGCGCACAAATATCATAGTTTACGCAAAAGTTTGAATAAAAATAAAATAAAATGAATACGGAATTTAGAAAAAGGCAACGTAGTGAAAATTGGCTGGAGGAAAATAAGGCCCATATGGCCAACGAGCAACAAAAATTAAAGAAAATAAAATTAAAAGAAGAGCTTTTGAAATTAAAAATAATTTATTATTTAGCACGTGACGATGGAAAAAGACCTGACGGTATGACTCTTGTGCCCTGGAACTGGAAGTTGGGTCGGCCCCACTTGCGTCGACACATTGGCGCCGTCTCATCTGTCTTTGACACGGTGTCGGGCTGGAGCGGCGGCTATTATTGCCGAGCATCATAAGAGACGCAAATATGCTAACCTCAGCCGAGGTTACATATTTGAGCCTCTTGGAGTCGAGACTTTGTGGCCGTGGGGTCCGGGAGCCCATACTATTTTCCAAAACCTCTCGGAGCGCTTGGTTGACGCGACGCATGACCAAAATGCTGGCCTTTTTCTGGCTCAACGTATCAGCATTGCCATCCAGCGTGGTAATGCGGCCAGTATGCTGGGCACGCTGCCCTCTGGTAGTGGGCTGGAGCACTTAGATTATCTTTAGGCTTTTCTAAAGATTTTCTAAGTGCCCCTTTTTGTAGTAGTTAGAAGTAGTATGTTTAGTTTTTCTTCCCTTGTTTTTATATTTTATTATTGTAAATAAAGTAAATGATTTATTATAAAAGTAAAACAGAATGAAATACATAGAAAGACTTTTATTAACATGTTTATCACTAATCACACATACTAAGATACTTTCATTTAGCATTATCACATGTCTGTGCTATTAATTTATTTATTACAAGAGCAGCAGTGTCATTGTGTAGGTACAATAAGGGCTAATCTTTATATATAATTCTGAGTGGAGACACATAATGTCACCGGATCTGGTTTTACAATTCCACATTTTTTTTGTTTTAGTTTTGGCTTAACAGTAAAATCATAGTACATGCTCCAAAGCATAATTTTTCATGTTATGTTCATAAAGATTATCACTTCTAGGTATATGTAAATCTGTCACCAAGCACCTAACAGTATGTTCTGTCAATTAGTAAATTTGTTACCAAACACCTAGCGGTATGTTCTTGCAGCCTCCTTTGAGAGCCAGTACCATTACAGTACAGTTATATGCCAACTTCAAGATATGGTTCCAATTTATAGCCGGAATCTCCTAGGAGTCTTCCTCTAAAAGGCCCCATCTCAAGCGCTCTTTGAGTGACGACTCATTAAAAATTCTTGCATCATGGGTGCTTCCCCTCCACCTGGCCACAATGTCTCTTATGCGGAGACGTGCATCACAGGTTACCTGTAACAATATATTTTTTTAACAAATACTATTCTACATTGGATAACTGATATAATTAATTCATGAAGTCTTTAAAAACATATTAGGTACATACTTGCACCTTCAGCAAATAAAATCCTTTTCTATCCGCATCGTCGTTTCTTGTTCAGTGAAGTGTCAGGCATCTTTATAAAAGATGCTGAAAGCCTTGCCAGTGCATGGGCTACTCGTGCTCAAACCATGCTTGTGGTCGGCTGCGACAATCTGTGGTGGTCGCCAGCATCTTCTTGCACCTAAAATAAAAACAGATGACTTGTAAAAAGGGATTTTGAGACGAACAACAGAAACCGACTCCGTAAACAGAAGGTATATATACCTCACGTCGACCCCAACACCTAATTGCAGTCAATACTTGCAGCTCTGGTGAAATGCTCGATCCTCTTCGGTCTTGTTGTATCTCTTGCCTGACCAAGGCGATGACAAAATGTGCCGTAGATTTATAAGGCGATACCGTTTTCTAAAATCTTCATCATCCAGAGAAAACGGATCAAATCTTTCTCTATAATGTTTTTGCCGACACTGCTGTGTATTCATTTTGCCAGTTCTTCAATTGCTTCGATAGCAGCCAAACTTTGTAAAGCTTGCATAGATGCCGAAAACTCACAAGTTCACAAGAAATTTTACAATTGAAATATATTACCCTAGGGCCTAGTCACAATCAAAGACAGCCGCTACAAAATTCGATTGATTGTTTTTATTTTACTCCAAAGACAGCAAATCAGCTGATGACAGGATAGTCGGCCATCTTGGATCTTATAGCACCGCTATAGTACGGTTAAAGTGGGGTCCTCGCTACTATAACTTTACAATAGACTTATAGAACTGTTTAGCGCTATAGTGCGTTTATAAATACCGATTATGGTCATTTTTCTTATAGTGATGTTATAGAACACTTTAACTCTTCTATAACTTTTTATAAATAAGACCGTAGATATTTTAGTTGTTAGACTATAAAAAATACTAACAATTTCTAAAGGGTCTTGTGGTGTTTTTGAACTCGTTTTTTTGTTTTCTTTTTAATCGAGTAAGTATTATTATAGTATATTATATCATTTTAATAAGTTCATATAAATTGAAATACACCTATAAAAAATAAATTTTTTGTATATAAAATTAATCATCAATCGAAATCATAGGCAAACATAAAAATCCTGCCAATACCTACATTCACAAACAAACTGTCAGTTAAATTCTGTGAAAATATTGCAAATGTAATATTTGATTTTACCACACCATTACGTTGTATAAAATATTTACAAAATTTATCTTGTTGTTGTTATTGTGTACACAAACAAGTAAACCATACAAGATAAATATGTTTGACTTAAACAAAATTCATCTTGTTGTTGTTATTGTGTACACAAACAAGTAAACCATACAAGATAAACATGTTTGACTAAAACAAAATTCATCTTGTTGTTGTTATTGTGTACACAAACAAGTAAACCATACAAGATAAACATGTTTGACTTAAACAAAATTCATCTTGTTGTTGTTATTGTGTACACAAACAAGTAAACCATACAAGATAAACATGTTTGACTAAAACAAAATTCATCTTGTTGTTGTTATTGTGTACACAAACAAGTAAACCATACAAGATAAATATGTTTGACTAAAACAGGCGAATAAGTAAAACAATATAATATTATTTTAATATTGTTAATTTTTAAGCCAATGTAAATAATAAATTGAATCAATTAAAATTAATAATGGTCGAATTTTATTCAATAATAAACAATATATACACATATATACACTAATAAAACTAAATAAGAGTATGTACATTTAACCTAAATTTAAAACATATTTTTTTAAATTAATTTCATGTAAATCAATTGGCTAAGATAATTTTACTATATTGCCTTTAGTTATTTATATTCTGATTTACATATACGCTTATCTTATTACTGTATGTACCTATACATTTGCTGTAACTTAAATTTAAAACATCCACATGTGGTATGGAGCGAAGAACGCTGGCTGCATTCCCACCCTGAATTGTTATTTGAAATTCTATATGCAATGAACCAGCCTTTTGTCTCTCCAGTGGTAATATAATATCATAATAATTAATGGTATAAATAGGTAGTGAGAGATCCTGGAAGTGACATACTCTTTACTACTACTTTTATTCCGAAATAATGAGAGCGAAGCCGCGACCGAGTTACATGTATTAACACAACAAGACTTATTCATGAAGAGTTTTATAAATGGCAGCCAAAACAAAACGTTTAGCACATTGTTCAAAAATAATGATTTTAGATGCCATGTATAATACTCAAATTTAATAAACTGGGTTCTACAGTGAGATTTGGATAATTTATATGAAAGTATTGTAAACTTTGCTCACTACGCTCACTCGATCGACATATTTTGTTTCATGCGGTTTACAAAACAATTATAGAGCGGAAGCAACAGAACGTTACATAAATATGGCATGAATAGCCAATAACCACTGTTTACTGCGATGTAATGGAATTAAAAGCCGACCATCGAATAGAAAACTGATTTTCATATTCATTTTGCAGATTGGACGGATGGAATTATGTACATGGTCACATCATAATAAATTTTAATTATTGAGAATCCCCCTTTTTTAAAGATTTTGTATTGAGTTATATACATGATTAGATTTATTTGAATCACATTTTTTTGGTTAATTATAAAAATAGTTGCTAATATATGTATAATATATATGCATAAAACTCAAAGGTGACCGACTGATTGACTGATATAGTGATATATCAACGCACATCTCAAACCACTGGACGGATTGGGCTGAAATTTGGAATGAAGGTAGATGTTATGACGTAGGCATCCGCTAAGATTTTGGAAATGCCACTTTTAAAGGGGTGAAATAGGGGATGCAAGTTTTACTTCTTAATGCGAGCGAAGCCGCGAGCACCCACTAGTTACCTATAATTACGAGTACACGTTTGGAAAAACGTTATTCCGTGGCACTTGAATAATCATGATTGATTATTTGAAATGTTTTATTTGTCATCTAAGAATCACAATGCAGAAGTTTTGAAATTCAAAGTACCTAAATAGGTATATTCCACACAAGCGTGCTAAATCTTGAACTTAGTTAACATCAGGCGGGCTTTAGTCAAACGTAAGTTTACAGTAAGCGTAAAAAAACGTCTTCCTTCTAATCTAGGGTTGCGGGTTCGATTCCTGCATGACACAAGTACCTAATTATGAATCTTATATTTGTAATTACTTGTGATGAGTTTGGTCGTTTCTATGTATAATAAATATGTATTTACAAAATAAAAGCATATAAGTATTATATCCGTTATCTAGTGCCCACGACCAACGACATTAATAATCCCACGACCCAAGCTTTTGCTTAGTATGGATGGGGCTAGGTGGCGCTGCGTGAAATGTCCCGGAATATTTATTTATTTATATTGTTAACCTTAAGCTAGGTATATATCACGCCATGCCAACACATATATACGTGCGGAATATATTGTAATTTTTCCTCCAAACTTCAAGCAGATCCACGTAGCAATTTAACTTTAGCGGCGGCCGGTTCCCCGCAGGGTTCTGATTTGCTTTGTTTAAACAGACGCGGAAGAGGCGGGTCGAATCCGTCTCATTTTTATTTGGATGTAGGTGAAATTCAGCTCATGTTGGGGGTCGAAAAGTTCCACCAACTTTTCAACCATCCAATCCATTTTCATGAATAAAAAATTTGGGGTTTGTATGTTGTGTTATGACGTCTGTCTTTGATTAAAATGCATCTATAGCGCCACAATAATATATTTTTGAATATTTTCATCACTACAATTACTGAGTTTTCGTATTCTTATCGGATGAGTGGTTGTCACTGGTGTCAAGAGTTTTCAACCTCAGACAGTCGGGGCTTAATATGTATTATAATAGTAATTAACTTAACTGAAATAAATTGCAATATATTGCTTGCTGCTATGTTTTCTTTTCCTTTTTTTTTTGGAAAACCGCCCGTTATTTTTACTCGTACTATTGTGCTAAAGTAATCCTCCTCCTTTATTCAAATTCCCCATTACTGATAATCGTGACTCCCCTCAGAGTCAGTCCAAAACTTGCTTAGTTAGTATTATGATAAATTTTATCCAACATGTATGCACATAAACAATATTCTCAACTGGGAAGGCCTAGGCACCTAAATATAAGCTAACTCCTAGTTTGGTATCAAGAGCCGTCATTACATGTTTTTACTAATAAAAAAATTTGAATTTATGAATATATAATCACCAACTGAAGAAGTTAAACTGAAAAGTTTATGTGGAACAAAATAATATATTTGTCCGAACTCATTTTATTTAGAAGCAGATAGATACCAAACACAATAAGATTCTATCTCAACAAACTCATAACCTTAAACTGTGTATGATCATAATATATATTTATCTGTAATACTGTATCGAAGCAAGTTTACTCTCTCGGTATCCATTTAATAAAGCTCAATCAATGTACACCGGTCAGCAGGATTAGTGGCGCAAGTGGTGAGTGATAGAGATCCTGTATAGTGTTTATATGTACCTACTGGGTAAGCGTGTTGCACCCGATTTTTTCTTTTTAATTAAACTGGTCTGCACTTGACCGTAGTTGGCTTGATGGTAAGCAAAGGCATACATGTGTATAGTTGTGTAACATATGTAGATCCTTTACAAAAAAAGTATGTTTTTAATTTACAGGGATGTTAATTAAAAACATACTTTTTTGGAGTAGGAACTCATATCGGTTTAAAACATGTTTTTACCGGTTCATTAAACATGACTTGTATAAAAAGCGCTGATAATAATTCCATCCATTTCACACAATATAGCTCCTCTATCTATATATTTAAAACTCAAATGTGACTGATTGACTGACTGACTGATATAGTGATCTATCAACGCACAGCCCAAACCACTGGACGGATTGGGCTGAAATTTGGAATGAAGGTAGATGTTGTGACGTAGGTATCCGCTAAGAAAGGATTTTTTGAAATGTCACTTTTAAAGGGGTGATATAGGGGATGCAAGTTTTCCTTCTTAATGCGAGCGAAGCCGCGAGCACCCACTAGTTAGTGATAAAAGGATGACATGATTTTTGTCTCCTTGATAAAAGTCGCGTTTAATGAACCAACCACTGTTTCATCGCAAGTCTTAACGTTACCGCTATCAGTCTGACCGTTGCTCCAAACTCGCCAGCTCAATATGTCTTCATAAAATATGAAGGCCTCGCCGAGTAACGTTAGCCTCGCAATCAGATAGCAAATATCTTAACTCTGGCCCCTTGCTTAACTGAAACTTTTAACGAAATGGATACGTGTGAGCTTTTCAGTATAAAAATTCGCATGATAGTAGCCAACTCTGGTGTCAGAGTTTTTAAACCACCGTAAGAGCCTCTGTCATTGCTTAACGACTGCCGTATAACGATAAACAGCCGGGATCTACCATTTAACGAGTCACACGACCCACACAAGCACCCAAATTAATATGAAACTTTATGGTCACTCATCCAAAGACTCGCAACTTTCCAGTGTATGCTGGTGTTATTTTTGTAGCATCTTTAGCAATGTATTGGATAACATGCGATTTATTTATCAAATAGTAATAACTTACGGTTGGTGTTAACGGCTTTACTAAAGTCACAGAATACATAATACAAGTTTAAAAAATGGATGGTGTGTTTTTATGCCTTTAAAATATCTTGCGTTCAACAACATATATACTCAATAAGCGATTTCTATAAAATATATACCTATTCATGTAATATTTTCTGTATTCATTTAAAGTAATACTAGCGGTGCTCTGCAGTGTTACCACGTTGTAAGTTTTTCTTGATAACGCGAGCGAAGTCGCTAGCTATTTCAAAATGAAATTAACGAACAAACTTTAAATATTTGCAAGTAAATTATGAGGTAACTGGTTTTTACCAACAGTTTCTCTAACATATAATTTTAATTATTAAATTATGATGCTTTTAAATAATCCATTGCTAATCCAAAGAAGAATAAATAAACGAACAAACTGTTTTTTTTTTAGACATATGGAAATGGAATAGTCAAAACTAGTCTATACTAATATTATAAAGCTGAAGAGTTTGTTTGTTTGTTTGAACGCGCTAATCTCAGGAACTACTGGTGCGAATTGAGTTTTTTTTTGTGTTGAATAGACTATTTATCAACAAAGGCTTTAGGCTATATAACATCACGCTGCAACTAATAGGAGCGAAGAAACAATAGAAAATGTGGAAAAAACGGGGAAAATTATTTATCTTTGAGGGCTTCCGTTGCATGCGCTGCAAAAACGGTTCAAGATAGCAAAAAAATATGTATAAAAGAATTATTCCTCTTAAAATGATCTAACAAAATGTCAAAAGTATATGTCTATCTTTTAAGATTACTCACTAGAACCGTTTTTATGATAATAACTATTCCACGCGGACGAAGTCGCTGGCACAGCTAGTTTGTAAATAAAGGTCAAAATTATCTCATCTCTTCATACATTTAATCGGTTAATATTCTTGAAGCAAGTTCTAAAGTAAATTATATTCCAATATTAATACACAGACCTACCCTTTGTTAAATTAACTGATTTGGGTCTAACAACTACATGACATTATCTAGTACTATAGAATAGATAGATTGTCTCAGATCTAGACACCCAGATAATCTTGGGAGATTGGTTGGTTCAATTATTTGCACGGTACGTGGAATTAGAGTATGATATTGTTATAGACATCGATAGGTTATATAATAGTTTGCTTGGTGATAGGATTCCTCTTCTTATTGAATTAGTGGCCAACTCTGGTGTCGAGAGTTAATTCTGATGCGATGAGCCAAAGCCCTGCAAATAAGTCATGAGTCGCGTCAACTAAACGTCGCTCCGAGTGGTTTAAGAAAATAATTAAATTATACAAACAACAAAACATACACTAATAATATTTACTTTAATTGCTGCGATTTAATTACAAAATCACTTATGCTGATTATTTCAGAGTGTCGACCGAATATATACTAGTTACCTATAAAATTACTAGTATAAAGTGACATACGTTTCTTGAGTGCCCCAACATGCAAAGTACAGAAATTTCTCGAAAATACAATAAAAAATGTCTTTAGATTATAAAAGTCAACCTAATGGTTCCAATTTAGTCCCGCTTTACCAAAATTAATCGCGCGTTTCGTTTTTTCAGCGAGAAATGTAACATCGGCGATATTTTAGCAAAAATGGCGCCTGAATGTATTTAATTGCACGACGTTTAACGGTGCTGATTCAAAGCTATTTTAATTGGTCATTTGTTTAAATAAAGCGGCAGATTTGAATATAACGGTTAGTTATAAAAATGAACTGGTAAAATAAAGTCCTGGGCAGAGTATGAAATAATATTTGCATTTAACAGATATATGTTGACGTGATGCTCCAATTAGAATGTTATGTTTAGTTATTATTATACATATTTACATACAAAGAGCCAGAAACATGCATAAAAAAGGGGTATTTTGTATGTTTGTTACTTTTTATTCAAGAACTGTTAAACAGAATTAACTAAAATGAAATCTTTTAAATTGGCTTTGTTTGTAGAAACGCAGGGCAAAGGCATTTTTTTTTGTTAACCTATACTGTCCCACTTCTGGGCGCTAGTCTTCCCTAACTTCCTCCATAAGCCGGTTGACAGCTACCGCTCGCGAGCCACAACGAAACACGTGAGGAGAGGAGGAGAAAAATACAAATAAACTTTCATTAAAATACTAAAAATAAGAAAATCTAAAACAGCACGTGACAGTGGAAATGCTGAACAATTAAAAAGTACAAAAACATATAGTAAATAATAAAGCGCGTTTCCTCTCCTTTTTATTCTTCATACCAGTTGTATTATGTATTCTGAGATACGAACAGCAATATGATTTTTATTTCACGAAGAGTTCCACAAAAACGTACATCCGCTGCATGAGTAACAATCCCACAAAAAGGCACATCGTTGTGTCTTTGTACTTTGTCCCGAAAGGAGCGATCATTATCACTCGCTAGCATGTCACGACGGCGTCACGACGTAATAATACGGGACGAGGGGTACGGGCGCACTACAATATTGGACGAAACTACTAAATCGGCATAACAAACAACTATAGAATAAAAAAGCTTTCTTTCTTTTTTCTGTCGGATTATTTTAGTAGGAACCCTATTTTATAAGATGAAACAAGAAAATGAAGTGTAAAATTGGCCGTAATTTTTTGTCGGTGAAGGACTTTTCATATTAAGGTTAGTTTTTGTTCTAATAAAACAAAACGTTTCTTCTTTTGGTTCATTGTCACTAAATTAACTTATGTAATTTTTACAGTATTTAAATTATATGTACTTATACTTGAAATTTAATGATTGCGTCAAGGATTTAGGTTAACCTATCTCATGTGAAAAAAAAAACAAAAACTTAAGATCACTGTGTTCAATCGAAAACCGAATAACACCACTCAGAGCATGAATTTATGTTAAAACATTTTATTTTTCACTAAATCAACAATGATTATTCTACTACTGGCGGTCGAAGACTCGTAGTGGGTTCAAATCTCGAAACTGTAACTTTTTGTGCCATCAATCAAGTTGCCGCGTATGAAAGTAGCCGCGTATGAAAGCGAGGGATTATTAAAAATGCCTCACTGATCCCGGAAAGTGGACCGTAGTGCGTAGTGACGTCATGGCCCCAACCTACGCCAAATTATTTATTGGCCAAGCAAAGGAGGTAAGTGTACTGCTTCTGTGTTTAAAAAAATAGTAATACAGTTATTTTCCTTCTATAAAAGCGTGGTAACAAAAAAAACGGTATAAGGTAAACTGTATAAGGCAATAATTATATTATTTAAATCCATTCACATAATAAAGCTAAAGAGGATTGAAAGTACATTGATGATACTTAGAATATTAATGAAACTCTAATCTATACTAATATTATAAAGCTGAAGAGTTTGTTTGTTTGTTTGAACGCGCTAATATCAGGAACTACTGAATTTGCGAATTGAAAAATTATTTTTGTGTTGGATAGACCATTTATCGAGAAAAGTTTCAGGCTATATAACATCACGGTGCAACTAATATGAGCAAAAAACAATGGAAAATGTGAAAAAAAAAACGGGGAAAATTATTCATCTTTGAGAGCTTCCGTTGCGTGTGCTGCGAAAACGGTTCAAGATATCAAAAAAATATGTATGAAAGAATAATTTCTCTTGAAATGATCTAACAAAATGTCTGTGACAGTATGTGTCTATCTTTTAAGATTAACTCACTAGAACCGTTTTTATGGTAATAACTATTCCATGCCGACGAAGTCGCTGGCACAGCTAGTAACCGTATAATTTGGTTCTCTTTAAATCCAAAGTATAAACTTTTCTAGATAAGCCATTCTAGATCTAATACCATAGCTTTGCTAATTAGATGAAAGGAGGCAAATCTACAATTCCTAAAAATAACCGTACAATATTAAATGAAATTCGTGTTCTAATCCCACGGTGCAAAGATACCCTTTGTAGACATTGGGGATTTATGTTGTATTAACGTTAATCCCTAACTTAATGCGATTGAACCGATCAAACGCATTTGCGATAGAAGGTACTTTTATCCCTAAGTTGTCATTTAATTGAGAGTAATTAATTTATAACGATTTACAATTTATACTATATGAATTTACTTAATTACTTTGCTTAACATCAGTAGGTAACAAACAGCAGGTAGCAGACAGCTGGGAGTGTGTCAATTATAGAACATTTTTTTTTATAGAAAAGTAGATTTTATGTAAACTGTACATATTTTTTAAACTTACCTTTTGTAAAGTTGGTCAAGCCTACTAACTAATAGAAACATTGCCGTTTCTTATAATCCAGGCGAATAAAAAATGGACGGAAGTAGAGCGTGAAGCGTACTTAGCGGTATTTGGTCAGATTACCGGTACGACGGATATTAGCCGGATAATCTCCGGTTAAAAACGACTCCATCCATTCTTGGCTGCGGTAATATTATGTTAAAATAATATAAGCGATTGAAAGAATCGAGGTCTCGAGATGGCTAGTTGTGATTTTTAGTGAGCGTGTGGAATCACGCCAGTCCAGTTAGAGGAGCTTTAAGACATCAAAACCGACAAATAAAATGTGAAGTGAAACACATTGTAACGATTCTGGGTTTTTGGGGAATAAATAAAATGGTAACACCAAGTTATTAATATTGATGAACAAAAGCCGGCATCAAACACCGTGCAATAATAACCAATGACTCAGTGAACATTATCACAAAGAGTTAAACAACACACAGACGATGTTGGCACTGACCCGCTCAACAACTACTAATATAATTTCCCAGTACCAAGTATTAATTAAATATCATTCCACACGAACTGTAATTTCAGCACTCAGTCGAAAAAGTAAGCAAATAATTCAACAAAATGAACGATCCAAAAGCTATTGTTATTTCACCGAGTGGAAAATGCTATTAAAACAAGATTATTATTCTTTTACGCTTTCATAAATATAAATTTTATTTTAAACACGATTCCTTTTATGATGGTGAAGGTTGGAGGAAAAAAATCTGCTTCGAACGCACGAAGTACCAGAATAATGCGTGCCACTTTTGAATTTTTAAATTCACGCAAAGAAACTTGGTTTGGTGAAATAGCTTTAATAATTGTGAGGTATTCTTATAAGTGGGCAGCCAGTCTTGGCTTTATATTATTATATTTCTTTTATTCATATTTGTTTACCTTAGCCTTTGCAACCTGAATGAAAACAAGGCTGCGTCTATATAGATATTTCTTTGTACATGTACACATGAACATGTGTCTACAAGTTTGGCTCGGTTGGAATGCGTCACAATCTGACTAAAACTTTATTAACAACACCATAGTTACGGGGCATTATTTCGAAATATAACATAATTAATTCGCTAATCAGTTGAATATTAAAATTAACAAGTATATGATGCACTCTTATTAGGTTTTTTTTTTTATAAATATTCCGGGACATTGCACACAGCGCCATCTAGCCCCACACTAAGCAGTTCTGGGACCGCGGCAGCGCGCAGTGTCCCAGAACATACGTTCTGAAGATGGATGTCATAACATCCGAAACGCGTAAACAACTTACGCGATTTACACGTGAGTGAAAACCGTTTAGTTAATATATTGATAAAATGTCTCACGAAAGTTTTGGATATAATACTTATATACTTTTCTTTTGTAAATACATACTTATTATACATACAAACAACCAGACTCAACACAAGAAATAACTTGTACATTTTTAAATGCATAAATACTTGTGTCACGCGGGAATCGAACCCGCAACCCCTAGATTAGAAGGCAGAGCCACTACCAACTAAGCTAACAGGCCAGTTAAAATCTGTTAATGTAGGGCTTAATAATTGTCCTTCATTAGGGCAGGAATAGTTTTCAATATATTATAACTTATATTGTTATACATTCAATTGGAATAAAAGGAAAATATTCATATAGTTTTTTTATTATTTCAAAATCGTAATAATCCAAGTTTTAAAGTATAACTTACACCGTTTTTTTCAACAAATGAGTGTGTCTGACGAGCTGTCATGTCACATTTACGTAATGTGATTTCAACTTCGATAACAAGACACGTTGACTCATATCTACAAATCTGAAATGGAAAAAGTTTGAAGACGCCATGTTTCGGGCGCGGATTAAAGTAAGAACTCTCATTTTATCTTCCCCGTGTTTAATGGAACTCTGTCTTGTAATATGCGAGATTGTATCATTATACCTTGTCTAATGTAGCGTGAACATTTTGATAGCTGTCATCTACATATGTATATCTAATACTAGTGGACGCCCGCGGCTTCGCTCGCAATATTTCGGGAAAAAAAGTAGCTTATGTTACTCCATGGACATGTCACACTACCTTAATATAAAAAAAATATATTATGATCCGTTGAGCTGTTTTTGCGTGATGCGCGTTCAAATAAACAGATAAACAAACGAAAAAAAATAGCTTAAACTTGTTCTGTGATAGATTTAAAGTGTACTTACCCAAAACAAATATTTATCGAACTATTTCTATGTAAGTACTTACAAATTTTCGACCCCATTTAGCTTTATTATATGTAAAGATTATCATCAAATTTCTTTAAAAACATGGATAAGACACCTGTCATAATAACCCTACTACGATGTGCTTATGGTATGGAATAGTAAGCTCCAGGCTTGACTACAACTCGCCTGATGGCTTACGATCTAGCGCGATTGCCTAGAAGAATCAATTAACTGACGAAATGTAAGTAACACGAGCATTATATACGTACAAAGTTGTTTATTGCTATTTTAACACTAAAATCAACCCAATTGTAGGTACTCGCATGTCTTAACTAGATAATAGTTTGGCACTTTACAATTAACGAAGTATGAAGTTCATTACTCCATCTTGCCAAAATTTGAGCCTTACTATACTTACGTTCATTCTAAGGACTGATGTTAACTTTACGCGCTTTTTATGTATATCTAATCCGATTGGGAACGGAAAACACTTACTTTCTGACCTTATAGAAGTACATAAACCTCATGAACAGTCCCCTACTTAAACCATACTATGGGATGATTCCATTCTGTCATCCAAATTCGTTTGGCCGCAAACATCCGAATTAGGCCATGAATAGAGAGCAGTAACTGACATTTTATTGTCATTCTGTTATACGGCCGTTTTTATTGTATTCAAGGGTAGATTTCATTAGTTTTTTTTATAAAAAAAGTGGCTAATAGGCAGACGGTCTGATGGTAAGCAGTCACCGTTTTGACCATTTTGTTGGTAACACAAATAATCACTTTATAATGGTGGCTTCACACAAAAACTTGATGGTAAAAAATGCCAATATTTCGATCAATTACGTTAACAGCGTCAATAACAAACTAAACATTTTCATAATATTCTTTAACGAATATTAACTATTACTAACTAAACGACTACTAGTAGGTACTATTTCAGGGTTCCTTTTTTGTGTCGGAAATTTGAAACAAATTATGTATCATCATCATCATCCACAGTCTTTTCTATCTTATGTATATTGTGTTAATAAATCAGTGTATTGTACTGAAATCTACCCCACAGACCACTAGCGAGTGACGTCGTATTTATTGTATTTTTACGACGAACGCCGACGCAGGTCGCGTCAGTGACGTCGTCGTCATAAATAACACATCTTTACAAAAACACGAACAATGTGTTTCTACAATGAAAAAAAAAACCTTAATTCCCTTTCTACACTACAAATGTAATAACCATAATATGTTGTCCAAATGTCATCATATAATTAATCACCATAAACTCATATAAATTTGATAAAAACTAATAAAACAAACCTGACAGTGGTGATTTTGCATCTCACAATTATGATAGTGGTGAATTTGCGTCTAAGGGAAAGGACAGCAGTATCGCATTTGCTTCTTAGTGTATTAAATTCAGTATCTCTTCAAACATGATATTCATTCTCTGAGAAGTTTCCAGAAAATCCTTCACATAATACTTGATAGCAAAAACACGCGCTCTGAGAGGACGCCGAGAAGCCTCCTCGAGCATATCCATACATAATATAATTTAAAGGCTCCTACTGCTGAAGCGATCGTGACTCAGTGGCAATACGTGGGGTAATTATCAAACGTAAACCAATATAATTATTGTTATCAGATCATATTTCATTTTATCCTGATGATGAAGCTAGCTTTGATCTATAAGATTTGTAGAACAAGCTCTCGCAACTTCTACATGTTGGTAGATTTATCGACAAACAAAGAACAAAAAAGACTGTCGTCGCAGTCAGTTCTAAGATGGGTGGCTCATACAAATAGAATAAGGTAAGTCTATATGCTTCTTTGAACTTTGTTCTTTATTCATTACATTTTACTGAAATAGCGGCATAACGCATACGTTGCAATTACTGTATAATTGCTGTATAATTAGGTAATCTTTACGCGTTTAACAGACTAAGGGCTCAGTAAGTTTCAGTTGAATGTTACAATTATAAAAATAATGATGATTTAACTCAGTAAGTTTCAGTCGAATGTCACAATTATAAAAATAATAATGATATAACCCATATGTAAAAAAACATTTGGAAGGTATACCATCACCGTTATCTACTCTCATAAATTGTATATTGTGAGTGACAAATCACAACAATTATATTTGACATAATATGTATTGTGTATTGGAGTTGTCTTGCTGTAATAAGATGTCTATTTCGTATGATGTCGTTAAAGATACCTCAGCCGAGAAATTACTGCGAAAATGTTGCTATAAAATACAAAGTTGGCGCTTAGTAGGATTTACACGATGGTTCCTATACTTCTTGTGAGGAAATGATGTAAAAAAAAGGAAAGTTGCAAGGCATTTAGTATCTTTTGCTATGAGTACACACGTTATTTCAAGTGAGTCAAATAATTTTAACATGCTTAACGCAAGGGCACATAGACATGACACATACCTAAAAACGTTCCTTTTAATACAATTATATCTGTAAGGGGGTTCTGTGGGGCGTTTTTATCCCGAAATAATGCGAGTGACGCCGCAGGTGTCAACTAGTACTCCAATAATAATACTCTTCATACAGAATTTAAAAATTTACACAGATAAAATTGTCATAAACAACACAACAAAAGTAAAATCGCAAATATGTAATACAGCTACCTATTTTATTTACATCGTGACCAAATACAAAAGCTAAAATAAAAAAGGAAAGATCCCAAAGAGCGTGAAAAGTCCTTAAATGAGTTAAAGTACAGTAAATGAATGTTCAGCACAAATTCCGCAGACAAACGTCCCGGTGACTAATAAACCCTTCTATATAATAAAACAAAGTCCCATACAAACAAAGTATAACGAAGTGACACAAGAGAAAAAATGGCCAGCGTAGATATAGTTCTAAATAGATGTGCCATGTTTATTGACGTGACAACGTCTTATAAATTGGTTTGCCGGGTGACACTTCAAGAAACTGCGTTACGCTCCGCTCACGTTATGCGCTCACAATGAGAGCGAGTGAGAGGCACGCGTCCCTTCCACTCGGGCATGGTTAGCCCGCCTAAGAGCGAGAGAGACAGACATAAAAAGTGAAAGGCACGCGTCCCTTCCACTCGAGCACAGTTAGCCCGCCTAAGAGCGAGAGAGACAGAATAATAAATATAATATGAAATTCAGTGCGAGATTCTTTGTATAAATTAATGTTTTAAATATAATTCTTTGTATAAATAAATGTTTTAAATTGTTACTATTATTTCATCCTTCTTCCTACTATACGAATGAATATTCACATTAAAATTATTTTACCACTCAAAGTCGTTGTCACGTAAAACTTTCGCCCGTATACCGACTTTACAGGCAACAATTTTTTTTTTTTGTTTAGTGTATACTACTTTTTATGCTTAGGAGTAAAATAAATAAATATTCCGGGACATTTAACACAACGCCATCCAGAGGGAGCGCGACTTATCTTCTAATTTCCCAATATTATACAACTCTTTTATGTATATTACATGCTTGCACTTAGTAAAAATCTTATTTTAAATGGTGCCATCTCTTAGCTACGGAAGTAACTAAAATAAACGTTGTAAATTTTTGGAGGGGCCAAAATCCGGCACGTATGGTTAGCGCCATATCTTAGCAACATTTTAGTTCCTAAAATTTAATTTGGTACTGGAAAATCGGTCATTTTATACGGCGTATTTTTGCCATATCCACTAGGCTGAATCTGCGAGCGAGTTAGGTGTGCTCATAAAGTCAAGGTACAGCCTCATAACTCTTGGACCCTCTGCATGAAGGCGTAAAAATTTGATAACATTGCTGTCCTGTGAAATAGTAACGTGAACCCGCTTTGGACCCATGATAGCGTACACAACGATATTTCTTTGGATTTACTTGTGTTTCCTTTTTTTATCGTATGACTTTTTTAATTCTCTAATTCATAGATTTAATATCGTGTAAGCGGTGAAGCTATTTAGGTTTTGAGTGTCAACTAATTCATTGTTACTAAAGTTTCCGTAAGGCATGATTCAATTTAACTATAACAACCGGCTAGCACTTTATTATTTGACATCATTTTTAACGTAAGTACCAGGTTTTTATAGTTGAATGTAATGTATTGTAGGCTGCAATGCCACTTAATTTAAAAGTATGGGTTAAGTACGCTCCATCCTAGGCCGTAATGCGCGCTTACCATCAATTACGGATGAAAAGGCGAATTATGGACAATTATTGTGAACTACTTATAAAGTCACATATATGTTACGGCTAATACCCGAAGTGCGGCTACACCTAGTTTTAGCCGGTTAGAACTAGGTGTAGCCACTTAGTCTTGGTAAACCTAGTACGAGCCGATTGTTTTCGGGTAAAACTAGGTCTCAAGTCCTGTTGTAGTGCAAGTGTGGTTTTAAAGGTTTTATATCTCTGTCGATATAAGCAAGTAAAAAAAAATACCAAACGGTCACACTTAGTGTACCTACTCTTAGTCACTAAGAAAAAAATATGCTTTATAAATTATTTATAATATATTAGCATAACATACGAACGATTTATCATTTTATTTTATTAAAACGCACACATTCGTGAAATGAACCAACATAACAAAACAAAAAACTACGCATCTCCTTTGTATGAAATGAAACCTTAGAGTTACAAAGAGTACGTTCCGTTAAGCGCAACTTTACATTTTCTAAAGCAAAGCCCCTTTTCCACTGGCTTTGCTTGGTTCCGCTGACTTGCCTTTAACCGGGGGATTATTCAGCCGGCCTCCGCGCTGGTGCTGGCTCGCTGCAAATTATTTTATTGTGCTCTTTTTTCTCTTTCAGCACTTAATCTCTGCGATATTCTTGGAGTGAGCAGCTCTTGTACTTTATGTCGGGAGGTGGCGGTGCGTTTAGTTTTAAATTGTTATCAACGAAACAAGATAATATAACTAAAAAGAACGTATATACCTGTAGGCATCACACTGTTTATAGATACGGTGAACTAGCATAGAAGTAATAATTCTAAATCAATGATATATTAGCCGCCACGCTAGTCTGAACGACATCATTCGCCGGGCTTTTTCCACTGCCAATGTTGCAGCTATGCTCGAACCGAGCGGCGTGCACTAGCACGTGACGATGGAAAAAGACCTGACGGTATGACTCTTGTGCCCTGGAAGTTGGGTCGGCCCCTTGTGTGGGACGCAACTTGCGTCGACACATTGGCGCCGTCTCATCTGTCTTTGACACGGTGTCGGGCTGGAGCGGCGGCTATTATTGCCGAGCATCACAAGAGACGCAAATATGCTAACCACGGCCGAGGTTACATATTTGAGCCTTTTGGAGTCGAGACTTTGGGGCCGTGGGGTCCGGGAGCCCATACTATTTTCCAAAACCTCTCGGAGCGCTTGGTTGACGCGACGCATGACCAAAATGCTGGCCTTTTTCTGGCTCAACGTATCAGCATTGCCATCCAGCGTGGTAATGCAGCCAGTATGCTGGGCACGCTGCCCTCTGGTAGTGGGCTGGAGCACTTAGATTATCTTTAGGCTTTTCTAAAGATTTTCTAAGTGCCCCTATTTGTAGTAGTTAGAAGTAGTATGTTTAGTTTTTCTTCCCTTGTGTTTATATTTTATTATTGTAAATAAAGTTTCATGCTATAATATAAAATATTATTAATGCTATTTAATTAAGACATATTACTTTCGACGTATATTACACTTGATTGATAAGCGATTTTGCGTACCAGTGGTGTTTTTTATAATTGTACATGACTATATTTTACATAAATAGTGTTGTTTAAGTATACAAAAACGTACAACATCATAGACTACGTTTTCCCACCATCTTTCTCCTTACCTAAAGCGTTAATATTCTGCTCTCGTCGCGACTAAAATTAATTTTAATGAGGAAAAGTTGGAAGAGCTTAACAAAAAATGGTGGATTATGCATTTCGTAAAGTAAAAAGTTTCAAGGTAGATTTCAGTGGTAGGCGTCAAGTTAAGCAATTTGACGAAAGCATACCTTCAACTAAGATAAAAATAACACCGATAATAGGGGCACGTCTTGATAATCTATCTTCACTATGTCAATGAAGCTTTTTATAGCAATAAATGATCCAATACTGTTTAAATTGATATTAAATTGTTTAATAGGTTAGATTTATGGCAAAAGTACTTCATGTGTGTTCAGTTTTTGCCCGCGGCTTAGCACGAGTTATTATGAATCTCACCATCCATTAAAAAAAAACATCAAAATCTGTAGATCTAAGCATACATACAGACATAGGGACGGACGCGGGAAGCTTTGTTGACTTTGTTTTATACTATGCTAAGAAATGCTTTATTTAAAATTGTACTGCGGAAAATAAATGTCTTTGTAATTTATTATGATTTTTGTAACTAGTGACAGTATTAGGTATCTGCGTAAGTACGAGTATATTTCCATTTCTATATCTTGATATTATATTAACTATAACAAAATTATAAATACCTGACTGAGCATGTTTTTAGCGCGGTCGTTCGTGCTACAACATCGCAGTAAAAGTTAGAAAATATTTTGTTTATTAACGACGCAAACATTGCACAGGTACCTAATGAAGAGTTATGGCACTTTGTAATTACAGCTTTGACATTTTTTTGAACGTATTTGTAATTTTTTACAGACCCTACACTGCTACGGTTTGGTTTTGTTAGTAAATATGTGTTTTAAGGGATAATTGAAATTTGCATATAATTGTAAGCACACATATCCTGGGATCCCTGCCGCACAGCGACAACATGGACGGTGTGCTGAATTTTTTGTAAATATCTGTTATTTTTGGAAGTTTTTCTGTATGTTTAAGTCATTTTTGTATATACTTGTGAAATATATGTAAATATTAGTTAGTTATTTTCGTAAATATAAATTAAAGCACACATTGAATGATAAAACTATTTGACATTTATGATGTACCTAATTTTAATTGATTTTTTTGGCATTTAAATTTAAATTTATATTCATACTTTGTGAAACCAATTTGCACGCCCTATGGGTGAGAATGTAGCGGTCAATATCTTATTTTTGAACAACTCTGTAAAACCTATATACTGCAAATAAATGATTTTGATTTGATTTGATTTGATTTGATTGGAGTTTAGATGTGAAATGAAGTATTGATGTAGTACTGTCAAGCCAACCAAGCAGGTTTGGCTGATATTTATTACATAATATTTATACCTGCCTTCAAGATAACAAAATGACCATTATCATCATCATCATCATGAGCCCGTTATCGCCCACTCCTGAGCATAGGCCTCTCTTCTTGTACGCCACTCATCCCGGTCCTGCGCAGAGTGAATCCAGGTGCTCCCTGCGGTTATTCTAATGTCGTCAACCCACCGCATTTAAGAAGACGACCTCTGTTTCTATGGCCTGTCATGGGTCTCTAGTCCATTAACGTTTTGGTCTACCTGCCGTCCTTCCATCAACTATCCCTATCAATATATTCTATTTCTATTATTGCTTTTATAAATTAATTATTAAGTTTATTAAACTCAGTAGTCAGTCAGACAGACAACTGCTTACATTTTTGACGACCTACAAAACTTACCAAGCATGTAGGTTAATATTTTCACGTGACTAACACAGAAGTCATAAAATTATAACTAGGATGGATTCATAACCAAAACGTGTTATGGTATATACTTAGATATGTATTGTATAGATTGAAACTAAAATGTCATGTACTTAATATTGTGTAGCATAAAGAACATATTTTATTAAATTCTTTATCCAGACACTAGCATGGTGCGCGCGACTTCGTCCGCGTGGAATAGTTATTACCATAAAAACGGTTCTAGTGAGTTAACCTTAAAAGATAGACTTATACTGTTACGGACATTTTGTTAGATCATTTCAAGAGGAATAATTCTTTGATACACATTTTTTTGATATCTTGAACCGTTTTCGCAGCGCACGCAACGGAAGCCCTCAAAAATGAATAATTTTCTCCGTTTTTTCCACATTTTTCATTGTTTCTTAGCTCCTATTAGTTGCAGCGTGATGTTATATAGCCTAAAGCCTTCCTCGATAAATGGTCTATTCAACACAAAAAGTTTTTTTTCAATTCGCACCAGTAGTTCCTGAGATTAGCGCGTTCAAACAAACAAACTCTTCAGATTTATAATATTATATAAGTATAGATTAAGAAGTATTAAGATGCATACATTTTTTGATTAATATACTTAATTGATAACATCTATGTTTAGACATGACCAGTCCCCGTAGACAAGAGAAACTAATAGCGAACCATTTTCGTAAAGTTACAATTTATCTTATTGTTCCTAAACTTTTACTTTTACTACGTTTACCACTTCAAAATTTATGTACAGATTATACAACCCAAAACAAAAATAAGGCTACTTAATTTAACAAATAAGTTCATTAAAGTTTTCAACTTAAATAAACACATATGTAGGTACATACTAGAATATTAAAATCTGCGTTAAAGACTCTATTATAACAAAGCCTAAAGCTCACACAAGTTACCTTAATAACGTGTGCTTATAAAGCTGTTTGCCAAACAAACTTACTTCAAGCCAAGTTATTAGCTGCTATAAAAACTGAATTAAGATTGTATCGCATGTTATTATAAACTATGTGTTAGTTTTACTCGCCGGCTTAAATTTGAAATAGAGGCTCATTATTTCAAAACTGATTGGCGTAGCAGTAATGACAAATAAATAAACAAATATTTCGGGATATTTCGATACAGCGCCATCTAGCCTCACACTAAGCAAACACTTCTGTCATGGGTATTAAACTAATTTACTTATTAACAGCCTGGCTCGTAAATTAAGTACATACGACTGTTTCTAAAAGAATGTATATTTAGGATTATAGAAATAATGGCTAATCTTTTAATTTATTACTCTTCTCTGTTCTTGAGGTGATAATTATCTTACATACACCTTTTTTGTAATTAGAAATTTACTGGTGTCACAGCAGCCTTCTTTTCAAATTTACTGTTTCTTCGGCATCTTGATTCTCTCACTTGTTTTTTACAGAATAAAAAGCCAAATATATTTAATAGACATAATATAAGTAATTGTTTCTTTCCAAATAAAAATAATAATATTACTCAACAAATTCTTTTCCTAAGCCGAGGTGTGTCATTAGAAAAAAAAACTAAGAAAATGGTTTGAATGCAAAGTGCTGGTGATTCTTTTCCTTGCAATAATGACTAAGATGAGATATACTTATACAGAGGTAAAAGACATGGCTTGACGAAATGTTGTAGCTCCATATTATATTACTAGTGGACGCATGCGGCTTCGCTCGCATTATATCAGAAAAAGTAGTCTCTGTTACTCCCAGGATCTCATACTACCTAAATACAAAAAAACATGATAATATGTTTTGCGCACAAATAAACAGACAAAAATAAAATGCTTCTGAAAAATCGATTTAGAGTATACTTACTGTATTCAATAGTCTGTATATACAGATTATTGAATATGTTTAGTTTTATTATATTTACATACAGATACATTTAAATATAGACGGGAACAAATAAAATAAGCAAATGTTTTTAGAATGATGATAGATGTAAAGTTTTTTATTCTGTTCCAGTTTATTTGGACAAAAATTATAATTAAATTAATCACAAAAAGATAGTAAAAACTGCAATAAGCACTTCATACAATGATTACTACTACTAACACTTCTTTCTTTTTTTACAAGTCGGTTTAAATAGCTTTAAAGAAGCTCTAGAAAAGTCATATCTTTGGCATTTTCTTTCCTATACCAAGTGAGTTATGGCTTCTGCTGGAGGCCCGTAAACTTCGTTTTTGTGGCCTAATGAGAATGTCACTTTTTATGCCCGTTTTATTGGCGACAATTAAATTTCTTTTAATAAACCCAAGGAAGGCTGTGAAATTAAGGAATTCCGTCTGTTCAGTGGGCAGGCGCGATAAAATTGCGTGATGTTTGTTTGCTTTTTTTTAATTGTTTTGTGTACAAAACCCGCTGTTTGAGTGGTGAGTATTTATTTATTACTTGCGACACAATTAAACTAATTTTGACTGTTGATTGTGATGTATAAGTTTAGTATATGAATGCATCTATATGATCTGATCAACAAATAATCATCTCTAATACAGACGTGGTTTGAATTGTATTATGACTGTTATATTTTTCGTATATGTATTTTCAATGTCATTGACGCTCCTGTAGCTCATCTGGCGAAGGCAATCACAATCAGTAATGCAATTGTTGACGCAATCAGTCCTAGGATGGGTGACCGAAAAATGACATTCCATTTTGGCCGCTACAGTGGAGCGTGTGACAGGTTAAATTGTAAGTCCCGGCTGTTTGTTATAGTTTAGCAGTCGTTAAACCATGTCAGAAGCCCTTAAGGTGTTTTGAAAATTGACACCAGAGTTTGCTACTTTCATACGAACTTACTTTTTTATTTTATTGATAAGACTAGTTAAAATGAATACAAGTAATAATTTCCTTTGCAAAATGTAGGAACTAGTAATTAACTGGTTGTGCTGTGTTATTTTGTTATTCAGAGATACAATAAAAATACGAACTCTTCAAATAAGAGCCATATCAATGCAACGCAAGATAAAAGTTACTCACATCAAACCTGATATATATATAGAAATATTGTCAATAGGAGATGGTGAGATGGTTTGTTTGTCGACGATGGAACAAATAGGTCAATAGAGCGATTCCTATGGCTAGCGGAGTGTGACAAACAATCCGACCAAACCAAATTATCGCATACTCTGGGAATAATCCCGAGCAAATAGAAGCTTGCTTTCTGTTCTGGGATAGGGAATAAGTGAAAGATACCTATGAAACTAAACTTTAATATTCCGTAACAACAAAAGTTTTTTTTTCAAAATTTGATCTTTGATTTGATGTTTTTTTGCTAACCAGCCAGTTTCTGAAACCAAAGACACAATTTTGTTGAAAGAAAAGTAAGGGTTGAATTCAATTCTTTTCGTATCTTACTTTACCAGACGCTTGCACTAAAATACAAAAATGTGCAACAGATTTTATAAATTATTCATAGTTTAGAAAAAAAATAACTATACTTACCTATAAACATCAATTTATTTAACATTGCAAAACTTTATATATGTATATATATATATTAATACAACATTGATCTGAACAATATATAACACATAAATTTAGGTCTTGTTTTAAATTTAGGCCAAGAACGCTGGATTGCTATAGAAATCCTTTGCGCAAGGAACCAGCCAGCGTTCTTGTCTCTAGTGACTAGTGAGTCTCATTAAACCTTTTATTTATTTTTTTACTATACCTATTACTTGTAATAGAAAATATATTATATTATTTACTAACACACGATTAAAAATTGCAATCAAGTGATTGGAATAGTACTATTTTGTTTTAGTTTAATATTAAAACTTTCGTGAGACATTTTATCAATATATTAACTAAACGGTTTTCACTCACGTGTAAATCGCGTAAGTTGTTTACGCGTTTCGGATGTTATGACATCCATCTTCAGAACGTATGTTCTGGGACCGCGGCAGCACGCAGACTGCGCGCCGGCACGTGTAAATCGCGTAAACAACTATCACTAATACACTATAATCACTCACGCGATTTACACGTGAGTGAAAACCGTTTAGTTAATATATTTTGTTTTAGTTTTCTATATGACTGCACTATTTGGCTGTGCTTGGAAACCCTGTAGAAGCTTATTCGTAATTCGAGAGCAAACAAGGGTAAAGAGGTCACGGCGCAATGATTTTTGGAGCTCTATTTATACTCGTAGGGCGGGCTGATACGGGGTATACTATTATTACACCTGGCCAGGATTTTTGCCACAGAATAGTACTTGATCGAGCGCTAAAAGGACACATGTTTTAATATAATTTGGGTTTGCACTTGACCATAGTTTGCCTGATGGTACACAAAGGCTATGGCCTAAGATGGAGCGTGCTTACCCGATAAAAACCGATTCACTCTCGCTTTGAAGATCGCTGGAACTGGTTCTATAGAACTATGCTTCCAGACCTGTTTCCTCATACAAAATTGTAAATTCCAATTCAAAGTAAACACAGATAACAAAACAAACTTTACATTCACAAAAGTAGGTAACCAAAATACAGTGTGACCGGGTTGAATAACAAAAACCTTTGTTTTTCCCGATCAAAGCCTAATATACAGCAGTTGAACTACTTCTGCAGCTGGCTGCGCTCATAATGGCAACGGGGCTTAAACTCACAGGAATGTTCGGTTATAAATACTACTTTTAAAATTATTGAAAGTCATTTGAACTTATAACTTTATGAGAATAAACTGTCAAAATAAAGGTTGAAGGTCAAAGACACATTTATCATTTTCTAAACGGAAATAAAAAATTACACAAGCTGGTTGGTATACTACCTACTATTCTTTGTATAAAACTTCGTACTGCAAACCTCAAGGTGCGGTCGGCCGTGCGCTATTTCCATACAAACTGTTGTATAGTTAGACTCAAAAACCAAGTTAGATGGTTTATTTCTCAAATTGTTGGTATCCAAACAAAGATCTCACCTCTAGAAAACCAAAAGAATAGATTTTCTAGATTTATTTAAAAAGAAAAGCAAGAAGAAAACTTCGCTGACCCCGTGAAGTCGCAAACAACTGACTGCATTCAAAACTTGTCTGAGCAAAGTAACAAATTATCACCCCAGCTCAAACTTATAAACTACCTGTATTTCCGTTAAATAGAATATTCCGATTCAGTCTCCTCTGTTACAAGATTAGTAAACGTAATACTATCCCAAGTTGAAAAGTCGCAGTAGCTGCTCTCCGCTAGGTGGCGCTTTACCACAACTCGCACGAACTCGCAAGTTTGTGAGAACTAACTTATTTCGATAGCCTTGGCACCGGCTATGTAGCCTACAGGGTTACTGCGAAATAACAATAATGTACAAACTGCATTTAGTGAAGTAAGCTTTATTTTATTAAACATGTTCGTCTTACTCGTTGGATAGAATTTCTAATGACTATTCCAGCTGTTTACTCCGGATTTTGTTTTTTTAATAAACTAGATTTTGTTTTATATCTTGTAGTGTGTGGCCTAGGTGTAGACTAATATAACATGGCATGGATGCTTAATATCGTGTCGGTTTATGATACATAGACATAATGAATTTAAATGTTAAATCGTATAACACAAGAACAAGAATAAACTAAAATGCTCAGGTGCCTTCGTTTTAGGCGTTGTGGTAGAACAGAAAATTACTGCAAAAGTATATCGTATAAGTATAATGTTACATAAATTTTATGTAACCCTGTATAGTTTAGCAAGAGCTGGCTGTTTTTAACGGTTAAATTCGAAGGCGATTTGAAAATGGAACGAAGTGAAAAAGTATATTATTTTTTTTTAATTGTAACTATGCTAGTTTAAGTTCAGTTTAGTTTAGTTTTAAGCCAAATTAGTTGATTTATTAGACGGACTGAAGTGATTCAGCATTAAATTGTAGTAAAAGAACACCTTTTTAATGATACTTAATTGATACAGTAACTTAGTTAACATGATGATTATTAGCACGCATCCAAAACAAAACATCGCAAATTGCTGTAAGTACTTAAAAATAATTTTGATAGGTAGGTGGGTGAAGTTTAACTTATTTACTTAATCTAATTAATTTTATTTTATTTTTTATTATTTTATTTTATTTAATTCACTTTTTTTACCTATTAAAATTATTTTTAAGTACTTACAGCCATTTGCGATTGAAGGAAAATTCATACATCTAAAAGGTAGGTTTCTTCGACACATTTACATCCATAAAATAAACGTGCAATAAGTATGTTATTATGTAACTGGCCCATTATTCTGAAGCCTACTCTCAATGTATCACTCTCCTGTTACAATTATTATTATTTTTTCCGCCAATAGCAGATGCTGTCTCCCATCAATTTCTTTGAAACGAAGAAGAAGTTATAAAATTTCTTGAAACAAATTTGTTATGGTCAAATAATTGACCATTAAGTATTTTTACGAGCTACCAATTATTTATTTATTTATCAAAGGTATTGAAATGATTAAAATGCCGTCTGATTTGACCGTCGCGTGAGTAATACGAGTATTATCCTACGAGGATGTGCCAATTGATCGCTAAGAATTTTTTTTTTTTTAGTTTTTTTTGGACGTAGCTAACTTAAATCATTATAACATGTATTATGATAAAATGAATATTACTATGATACCTACCTTCTGATACTTATACCTAATACACTATGATATTATACAGTCCATACCACATACGAAAAAAGTATGTTTGATTTCAATAATGCTATCTAAGGAGTTGAGAATGTTATAAACTCTGCGTCTCGGCCATTTGAATGCTTTGTAAAGTATCGTCTTTATGTCCCTGCCTGAACGAAACAAGCAATGGTACGTCAATTTTGTGTATAATTTATTTCGCTTGCGCAAAATCAATATTTGGAATATTTACAATCTTTATAAATAGATACTACATTAAGTATATTGTATTTCTTTCAGTAACAGATAGCCTATAATGAAGAACTTAACCCTGAATATCTATTTAGTATCATTACTAACATTTCCCGTTTAGCATTAAACGTCAAGAAATGGAATAATTACCCCCTCTAGTGAGCGTAAATCCAAGTTGGTGTAACATTGTCTGAATTACCCCAATTTCACCCCGAAGGGCAATTCGGCGCGAGTTACGTGTATAGTAAGATATATCGCTAACTTGTTGTAAAAGCTGAATTGCTGGCCGTTTAGGATGACCAGATTTACGAGTATAAATGGTCAATGTCATATACTGTAATACCTTCAGAATGTTTGACGTGTCGTAATATGCTGGTGCTTGCAATACAAAATATGTTTCATTGAATGTACTTATTTATTTTAAAGCTAATTCCATGTTAAGCACACTATTTGACCGTACTTTTATGTTTGACTCATAGTATCTGTAAAGAGGCGGAGTTGTCACCAACAAAAATATTACAATTCGATATTGTAATTTCCCCCAAACTGTCCAAATTTTTACATATTCACACAAGTAATTTTAGTCGTAAACGGTTGGTCTTAAAACTAAAAAAAAACTAGATCGTAAACATCAACATTGTTAAAGTAGCACAAGTGGTTAAATCTAAGTTATTTAAAACCTACCTATGTATCTATTTTAGTGTTTCCTTGTTTTAAATAGTGTTTTATTTTTGTGTCCAATTAAGTAAATATTAATATATCGATCTATCCAGCCCGTATTATTATTATCAGTCCAATAATACTTCGTCTGTGGGGAAGTCACGACCCTCGATAAGGAGGAATAGAGGGGCCCCACCGTCAAAAATGACTACAAAAAATTTAACTTTTGTCAGTATGTTTTATCATAAATGTTTTGGTTAATAATGACTCACCATAATCATTTAAAAAAATGGGTAAAACGAGTCATATCAGCTAGATTATAGTAACCGTAATAAACACGCGAATTAATTATTATCTTCGGGCAAATGACCTTTGGCCGACAGAAATGAATAGCTCTCAGTATTTGTCATAGGATGCGTTCATAAGCTTTGATAATAATATCCGGTGGGAACAGAGAGTAGTGGAGTAGCATTGATTAGTTACCTATTTTTTTTTTTCTAATAGGCTTATTTATTATTTAATTTTAATAACCAGCCAGCACTAAAATCAGTAATTATGTCGAAAAATAATAATAATTAATTAATAATGAAATTAATTTACTAAATTCAATTGATAATATAAGTATTATTTTGTTACAATAATATTTTTTTAACTCAGAGCCGAATTGGACATTTCACTAGTTTAATTTGAGGTTTAAATAAAACTGAATATTTTTACCCATATATGTATAACACAAGTAGGTACAACCTTAATTATGTAACGATAGTTGCAAGTTATGGAATGATTATACAAAACAATATAGTTATTTTATTAATCAATACCAGTTCGAAGAATTTGGGTTCAGGTTGACCGAAAAAAGGCTTAGCCATATCATAACTATTCAAATTTTAGTCTTATCACATTTTGATAAGACTGGCTAAAACATTTTAATTTATTTTATGTACACTTTGTAGGCAGACCTTTAACCCTAAGTCACTGAAGCGATACCCTCACAAACGAATACTGTGGCCCTAGCTGGACAATGCCTATATTTAATAACAGAAAAAGGTAAAACATGACTCCACGAAGCGCTGTTCTTAATTGATTAAATATAAACAAAAGTTAGCATTTATTTATTGCTATCCATTGTCAGAATAAGTTCATGTCTTCCGTTAAGTGGCCGCTAAAAATATAACAAGTTATTAATAATTATTATGTTTTTGTTGAATATTCTGTTGTGTTAGTGGGAGAATTCGATGTAGTTGAACAAAATGAGTTTTAACAAAGCTTTTGGTGAGTGATAGTTACTTTTTTAAATTTGTTTATTAATTTTTAAAAAGATATTGAGTAAGTAATTTAAATTGGGTCAACCTATTAATTAAATATATTTATTTAAACTAGCGATCAATTTGGATGATTTTGTGGGTCAAAAAACACAATTCATTATAGATCTTGGCTGTTTAGAACGGTTGTCATACGTATGTGTTGTGTTTCTGCTGCTTCGAAAACACTATAGGTAATACAGTAAAAAGAAACCGGCCAAGTGCGAGTCGGACTCGCGCACGAAGGGTTCCGTACAATCATCTAATTTATGTATTAGTTTAGGTATTTATTTTTATAGTTCATATATTTCTAAATATTTACTTACAAATATTCAAGTTTCTACCTGTTTATTAAGATCGAGTAAAAATTGCTTATAAATTACGTTTGTTGCCCCCTTTAATATATACTTTATTGGTATTTAATTATTTGTTTTGAAAGGTAATATACAAGTAATTATTCTGTAAAATTTGAAGCGTCTATCTGTTACCGTTTTTAATATTGAGCAAAGAATATTTTTATTTAATATTTTTTTTAATTTTTAGTATTTGTTGTTGTGGTGGCAATGAATATACATCATTTGTGAAAATTTCAGCTTTCTAGCTATCACCGTTTATGAGATACAGCCTGGAGACAGACAAACAGACAGACAGACCGACAGCGTAGGCTTAGTAATAGGGTCCCGTTTTACCTTTTAGGTCCGGAACCCTAAAAAGGATTAATATTCGGTGAAAAACTCTTTCTAACTGTATGAGTCACGTTCCTACTAAATATAATATTGTTTACTGTGGTTACAATGATTCATATCGACAACATTAATTAAAAATAGTTAGGTCTTTTTACAACTTAGAAATGAGTCATTATTACACATACCAAGTAAGTAATTGATATCGCGTAGATATATTATAATAGTCCATTATGTAGTAAGTGTGTTTATAATATCTGTACACAAATATGCTCCAAGGGTCAGCCCTGTACCTACTTAATAATTACCTATATTTGTTTCTTGTCTCATACTAACTACACGGATTGGTCAGTAGGTACCGTTGTAATTATATAAAGAAACTGCCATCATCATTTTACTTTTACTTTTGATTGTAAACAATACAATAGATATTTTTCCAATTACAGCGTTTCTGATCCTCTTCTCCTCATTCAAGAGGAGTACAAGTACGAACTCCTGTGACGTGGAAGGTGGCAGCTGCGTGTACAAGGTGACCTGCTACTACCACCCCGGCAGTGCCTCTATTTCCTCCTGCAGTGAGGACCCCAACGTTACTTTCGTCATCAAGTCGTCCACAGCCAACATAGTCACCACCAGCTTCTTCGGAGCCACCAACTTCGACTCCCGCGTCCGAGCCATAGAAGCAGTCAACAACACCTGGATGACCCTCGGGACCCTCGCCTTCAGATACTACCACAAAGTGAAACGGATGGACCTCTCCGGCAACTTCATCAACGAAATCCAAGAAGAAACATTCAGAACCCTCGTCCCTCTCAACCACCTAAATCTCTCAAACAACATGCTGGCGGAACTCAAACCTAAAACATTCCTGATCACGGATTCCAAAAACACAGACTTAGAAACGTTAGACGTATCCTACAACAAATTATCGTTTCTCAGCGATGAAGTCATGATGCAGTTACCGAATCTTATCGCTCTATATTTGCAAGGAAATAAACTGAAAACTTTGTCCGATAACTGCTTTGGCAATCAAAAATACTTAGTCTGGTTATACATGCAGCATAACTACATAGAGAGATTGAACATGAGTCTCATCAATTTGAAGAATTTGAAATATTTAGACTTGTCCCATAATTATTTGAGAACCATATCTGGCTACGAAACCAATCATCTGCAGGCTTTGGAGAAGATAAACATGTCGAATAATGTGTTGCAACACATTGAGAGTAATTGTTTTGTGCAGTCTCCTAATCTGGAAGTCGTGGACTTGAGTATCAATATGATCACATCAGCTATCGAGAATTTGCTGTTTTCTGCCAACTTGAGACTTCAATATCTAGACCTCAGTTACAATCGCATAACTGGGATAGAAGGAAACAGCTTCAAACACAACAGACTGACCTACATAGATTTGACACAAAATAAACTCACGGGTGAAATAATAGATAGCACATTCGCTGGCCTAGAAAATATAACGGATCTAGATCTTTCAAGGCAAAATCTAACCGTTATTAGAAACAATTCATTCGTAGACATGAAAAGTTTGCTTAAATTAAATTTGAGCAGAAATCATTTAAATCTTATTGAATATTCTTCGTTTTACAACACATTAATTGAGACATGTGATCTTTCCTATAATAATATTTCAAGTCTTAATTTCTTAACCAATTCTCTAACTATGGTGGTTGAACTGTATTTAAACAATAACAATTTAACAATCATTTACAAAAAATCGTTTGAGAAACAGTCATTGCTCGAAATATTAGACTTGTCCAGCAACAATATAATGACTATTGAAGCAAATTCACTGCCACTGACTAACTTAAAATATTTAAGCTTGTTCAATAATCGAATCACCGGTGAATTACTACCTCAAACAATTAGTCCAGCAAAGTTTTTGAAAAGCTTAGATTTCTGCAATTTTAATATAACAAAAATCAAAAACTCCAGCTTTGTAGATATGCCTGTATTGGCCAAACTCAATATATCCCACAATAACCTAGAACATATCGAACTAGACAATTTCAAACGTATGAATAACCTGTACGCTTTAGATATTTCATTCAACAACTTGACGGATCTGCGGCTGAACATCAGTCTGCTAACGAAATTGAAAGCAATTTATTTGAACAACAACAAGTTGACAAACATCTCCCGCGTGTTTCCGACAACTTCAGATATATTGTACCTTGATATGTCTTACAACGGAGTCTCACATCTTACGAACGTTGATTCCAAATTGTTTCCTGAACTCCAAACTTTGCATCTGTCGCACAATAACATTGAAAAGTTTAATGGCCCCGGGACGAACACGCTCTCGAACTTAGTGGATCTAGGACTCTCTTCCAACAGGATCAAGGGCATTGATCTCAGTTACTTCAAGGAGCTCATTATTATCGATCTCAGCAACAATCACCTAGACAACATAAACGTGACGTTTTTCAAAAACATTCAATTCGTGCAGTCGTTGGATTTGAGCCGAAACAACATCACCGACGTATCTCCCGGAACTTTTCAAAACATGCTTAATCTGAAATTATTGAATTTATCCTCGAATTACATATCGAAATTGCGTTACGGGAGTCTCAAAGGGCTCCAGAGAGCCGAGTTATTGGACGTTTCCAACAACAAACTGGAATCGCTGGACGTACACATTTTCCACGAATGTGCGGCGCTCAAAACTCTTATAATTGATTACAATCGAATAAAGGTCGTCGATATCGAAAGGTTGGTGCTCGTAACACAAAGGACTCTGAAGACTTTGAGCCTCGGAGGCAATCCGATTTCTTGTCAAGAAATTATACGGAACGCTACACTCAAGGACCGTTCGATCTTGCTTCATCAGATTGAAGTGACGTCAGTACACAAAATATATCACGAGGATAATGTTTACGGGGTGAAGTGTGGTGAGGAACAAGTTACGACAACCACTAGTAAGAGTGAAAGATTGAAGTCTGGAGACGATACTGCAGGTAGCTCCTCTTATGTAGTTGTGTTAGCTTGGTGTGCGTTACTAACAGTGATTATAATAAGCTTCGGTGTCGGTTACATCATGAAGGTGAAGCGGGACAGCGGAGGGCCTGTTTATTATAGCGAGTCTAGAGTACGTTTGAGCAATTCTTTAGATTTGGACACTCCGGAATATAATGTGATCAATTGAGAAGACAATGTTGATTTTGTGAGCACACGTGTTACGATGTGATTAAAAACCGTAATGGAAAAGATACTGTTTTCAGGTTAAGTTTCGCTTCTTACTGTAACGAAAGAGTAAGTAACACAACAAAATCAGAATATAATGCAGGTTTTATACCTAAAGTATAGAATTCAAACACGAAATTAGGTTGTTTCTAACAAAAAAGAAAATCTGTGCCCATGGAACAGTTTAGTATATAGGATAACGCATAATTTAAGTACAGCTAAGAATGTAATAAATGTATTTTAGTCAAACTAAATGCTTTGTGATTATTGTTACTTGAGATTAAATATTTTATAATCTGTCAATTCCTTTTTATTATAACACACTCACTCATGAACTTCTTTAAAATAAATAAAAAATAAATATTTAATAAAAAACTTTATTGTCAGGTACATAACCTATAGAATTATGACTATGATTAATTACTTGTACAATATAATATTTTTACACTAGTATAGTGATATAAGATAATTTCCAGCACAAAATATAACTTTAAATTAATAAATACCTAAATAAATATTACAAGACATATCACACAGCGCCATCTAGGCCCATACTAAGCAAAAGCTAGTGTACCGAATAAAAACGATAATCTTGGCTGTAGGAGGATGCATGACAAGCCCAAATAACCAAGTTAATATAGAGCAGCACGCGACTCCGGCCCCCTTTCGTTTGATTTGTGGCAATCATGGAAAACAATTTGTCTATTTTATGGTGACAAGGTTTTGGCAAACTTTACCTCTATTTATTTCATTTTCTTGTCAATGGAGTTTAAATCTGAGTTTGTATCAGGGCATGATCGTACAGGACCGAGACTGATGGCACGACAAGAGAGAGGCCTATACTCAGTAGTGGGCAAAAATCGGTGGATGATGATGATGATGAGGTTTGTATCATTAGAGGCGCATTGCGATGTTACTCGCTTTAAGCTTCGGTAAAATAAAGCCTACACGCGGCTTTAGTTGCGTTAATTCGGGATGAAAATGCTCATTTAACCTTTCTTCATATAAAATTTCCTTCAAAAAAATAATATTATTACTACATATTAGTGTAATAGTGAGATCTGAATTAGTCTATTAACTGTTGAAGAAATAACGTAATATTTATTTTTCCGTACTTTAAATTACAGGCAAAAATAAACTTATCCTGTACACGTTTTGTAATCACAAGACTTGTCACAAAGTTTAACTTAACTCTAAAATCCGTGCAAGTTAACATTAATTTAACGAAAAGCACATGTAACTTGGAGCAAGGCTAGCTCAAAGCGAAACTTGGTTTAAGCCAAGTTTGTACATTAACACCTCAGCGGTCGTCAACTGCTGTATAGGTTTCTGGGTTCAATAAAAGCTTTTGTTTTTTAGAAATAAAATAAGGAGGAAATCTATTTTGGCTAAAGGTCCAATATAGTAGTGAAATACACTGAGGTTAGATATACAAAACTCAGAATAAAAGCATGTCAAACTTGCTCACTCGTGTCTTAATAATTTCGTTTTATGTGTTAGCAAAATACAATTTTTTATCTCTAGTTTTTGTAGACCCCGTAAATAATCGTAATTGATAAAAGATAAAGATAAAGATATTGTAAACAAAACAATATGTTACACTTTACAAATAGCTCTGCCTCTTACATTAGTAAAAAACTGTGTCGTAGAGAGGCAGGTTCTTCCGGGGGTTCTAGTTTACAACTTAGTTTTATATTAACTATGATGTTGAGATGTTTTTGTAGTAAAAATAATTAACATAACCACCCGAAAAAAATAGTACAAACGAAGTCTGCAAGAAGCTACTTTAATTGATGAAAACTAAAACCTGTCTAAATAATGTCCTATATCTTTGAAACCACGTTGTATAAATCTCGCAGAACGTCAAACAAAACCCACAAATTACCTCTATCGTATCGATTTATCACAAAAACGAAGAAATACGGAACAAAAAACACAAATATACGTCGAGATAACGCAGAACCAAATTGTAATATATCAACCGAGAAAATACATATTTATACGCTTTTCGAGTATTAGACGTATTACGTATATGCGAGACATTCAGCGATGACGTCATACATACTAGACAACTAGGTAGATGAGAAAACTTCGAAATATATACTATCATACTTACGCTTTATACAGTATCATTTTTTGTGCGACAAAATACTTTATTTTTCAGCAAACTTAAATGACAACCTATAGAAGTATATCATACTTAAAAAAACATTTCTTTTGTAATTCCCAAAAGATAAGAGGTCAACTTTTTAAATAGTTTGTGTTTTTATTTGTTACAGGTAACCCTCTAAAATTAAATATGCTTGTATGTGTATTAGTTGGTTCAATAGTTTGTTAATGTGTCACGTTGCGATAGAGCAACGGATCGTCGTGACTATAGTCATAGACTACATTTTTTATCATAAAATTAATTATGAATGAAGATGCAGACTGCCACTAAAAATGTCACAATACCTCCATGAATTGACCCATCGCTGTATTTGGATACTTATCCACGCAAGACATATGCCTGACGGAAAGGTCTATAAAAAGTAAACAGGAAAGATTAATTAGGAGCTTCTAGTAATATTGTCTATGAAAAAGGGTAAATATACGGATATAAGCGAATGAAAGAGCGTGATTATGATTCTGACTCCTTTCGCGCCGCCACGGCTGAGCAGGTGATTTTAATGATGTTTTCAATACCTGCGTAATAACATACATACCATCTGAAACGTTTTAATATGTTAAGAAATAGAATAATTAACAATTGAAAAAAAAAACACCATAAATAAATTATAGTTATGATGAATATTATAACACATAAAATAGCTCAATTTTTTGTGAGATAACGTCATATCAAACAAAGCAAACATCTGCCATTTTTGCAGAATATTTAACTGTTATTTTACTCGTATTTTTCGATTACACAATAAATAAAAGTGTGTCTGTGTTTTTAGTTAGTTTTTATGTAGAAATCATAATGTTTCTTTCTATGATTATACATGATATAAAAATAAATAAATAAATAAATATTCCGGGACATTGCACACAGCGCCATCTAGCCCCACACTAAGCAAACGCTTGTGTCGTGGGTACTAGATGACGGATATAATACTTATATACTTTGATATGGTATGTATACCTATATTTTAACTTAATAACAATATTTTCCATACTAAAATTATACACAATAGAAATAATAACTTCTAACTAAACATTAACTGGCAAAACAATATTCAATCACTTTGTAAAACATGCACAGTTTAATTTCGTAAAATTAATTAATAATATTCAACGGAAACCATGTTACTGACAGTAATATTAGCAAATAATGAATGTTCAGGTAATTGACCGCTAATAAACCCGCTATCGCCAGTATTTAAATTAAATATACCAAATTTCAAAGGAAAATTCAATAATTTGATTTAACTTATCATTTTGCGTGTAATTTGGCTAGTCAGTTACGTAAACAAATCGTAATATTCTTGGAATTATAGCCGACGCGATAAATTAACATTAATTATAAATCCAAACACACTCGACAATTCTATTTCTATGAGAAATGTATTTTTAAAGTGAAGCTTATAATTTTGTCTGAGGTAACTACTCCACGGCATCCCAACATAGCCATGTAAATTTTTATATTTTGGAACTAAAGATTTTCTGTCGTAATAGTTATGTCTTTTATGAGACTGTTTTTTTTCTCTAAAGGTATCGTGCTGCAATATAGTTAACTGCAATGTGTCTATCATTAATCACTGTTAATGTATTCAGCAAAACATGAAATTAAGCTAATTTAAAGTTAAGACACGTGTTTTTTTCCATCATCATCATCGGTGCCATCTTCATATAAAAACAAAACAGTTATCAAATCGATAAAACCCATGAGAGAGTAAATGATAAAAGGTAGAAACAGAAGAACAGAAGCTACCTTAATCGACATATTTATAAAACTGGCTCTCTCGGGCCCGCGCTTTGAAACGATACTGATATTATGCTAATTTCGCGTATTACGTCAGCAAAAGGAATTATTTACATCTGTTTGAATCCGCGCCACCTCGTACGGGAATATGTGGAGACGTCATTTTAATAAAATGAAACAAAACCGACAAAGAACCGAGTGTGATAATCGTCATCTTTGAGGGAAAAAGGAAAATATTTTGCGGTTTAGTGAAATCATCGGTTTCGATGTATCATCGGTATACCTACTATATATTTCTCTCGTTTCCTTCACTTAAAATTTCCTGACTTTAGCCATCCCAATCTCTACTATCACTCCTCTTTCACTGTGCAAGCGGTTCGCTTGTGGAATGACCTGCCACTTAATATCAAGCAGGCTAAATCCTTGCCCATATTTCAGAGCTTGGTTTTTAATCATTACAATTCTACTTTGTGATGTTAATTGGTTTGTGTAAGTCTTTTTATTTGAATTATATTCTGCTTTCTTTTATTTTTGTGTGATTTCCTTCAATGTAATATATTTCCTTTAAATATCAGTAATATGTAGTTCTGTGTGTAATTATGTTTGTATGTTGTTACTTTGAATGTTATATTTGTTATTGTGTTTTATTTTTAAATTATCTAATATTGTGTTAAGTACGCCAGCTTTACGGATTTCCTCTAGTGTTGTCCAAACTAGGTTACCTGGAAGAGATCACTTTAGTGATAAGGTCGCCCAATGTCCCTGGTTACCTTCCACCTTTATGTAAAATATGTTCTTTTTATTTGGTGTACAATAAAGTATATTTGATTTGATTTGATATATTTGAAAAAAAAAAACTCTACAATAATAACTGATACAAGACACTCACAAAATAAAAATTATATTTGTATGATCACTTGACACAAAACCAGTCCTTGTTAGAAATTTTAAATAGCTTAGAGGCTTCTGACATACTACTTCCCATTTAAAATAAAATCTGTAATTTACTACCTACTTTTGTAAAACAATAGCCTTATCATCTGTTAAATTTAATTCATATGAGTCTGTCCACCCGATGTAACTTATATCATAATAATAATTCTAGAGAACTTACTTGTACAAAATGTGTAATATAATGAGTTTAACTTTTACCTTAGTTTCCTTATGCTATTCAGGAAGAACAAATCATTAGAGTTCTAAACATTCAAAAACATTATTCCATTCGATTTCTCAACACCACACCAGTCGATCCTAACAGTCCTAAAACAACAAACCGCGAAGTTATTTGCGTAAAAAGACGTAACTCTATAGCGTTACAAACTACAAATTAAGACGGTCGGAGCTCACTCCACTCCCTTATTGTATCCGCTGTCCGTCCCACGTCCTATCCATGTTAAATAATTCTTATTTGGGGGCCTTAGGGCGATCACTGAAGCTTCGATTAGAAAGAAGAAAAGAGAGAAAACCTTTTATTGTTTTTTTTTTTACAAGGAGTGGGTTTGCACTTGGCCGTAATTCGCCTGAATTTTACAATACTAACAACAGTCAAACTACACAGTAAAAATAAAATAAATAAATATAAATTTATATATATATATAAATATATAAATATATAAATATATATTTATATATTGTTTAGATAGTATTTATATTTGGATTTGTATTAGGTATAAATTGCTTAAGATGTCGTGTGCCGGAGTCTAGGAAAATTATCTACACTTTTGTCAGTCTTCTAGTAGACAAGTAAAAAAACTACAATTTAATAAATACTTTCATTGTAATTATTGGGCAACAAAACTAAACGGTATTGTTTTACAATTATGAGGCTAATACTGATATGTAGTTTTATTAAATTGGAATATTTTTATTACTGTAGCTCCAATTCATATTTTATTTCAAGGTCACAACTAAGTTATACTAAAAAAGCTATACTTATTTTGTTTATAAGTAAGTCTCTTAAATAATCGTAGACAGATTACCGAACTCTCGTAGCATCGCTATGAAGCTACGGAGTATGTAATGCAAGCTACGATAATGTCTACGAAACATATTCTTTGTATTTGAAGAGGAACTACAGTTTTGTTCAAGGTAACTCTGTGTACGACAAATAATGTCAACACTTAGAGCAAAGTACAACAGCCCAAAATGTTATTATTATAATCATTGTAACACTGGTTATAATAACATTTTGGGCGCTTCTGTGGGTCGGACGACACGTTAAATTAGGTCCCTTAGGCTGTAACAGAAGGACGAGCTGAAGCTTCCCGAGACGGGGCCCGATGCATGGGCCAGCATCGCCAGGGCTGCGGATAAATGCATCGCGCCCCCGTGGCTCTGGACCTGTGATGCGGAGGAGGAACACCCCAGGTTTTTAGTGGGTATGCCGCCCAGGGCGGTGACTCCCACATAAAAAAAGGTCCCGGCTGTTTGTCTAGTACAGCAGTCTAGTTAAGCCATGTCAGATGCATGATAAACTCTTGACACCAGAGTTGGCTACTCTCATTCGATAAGAAGAAGAAGACTGGTAACAATCTATTAATTTACATTTTCCGGTTGAAATATTTTGCTATCGTGCTATCTAAAAATGTTTCTGTATTTGGCGGTGTTGGTAACTTACCATAAGAAGAAACTTTCTATAATTTGGTACGGAACACCGATGCAAACCAGCAAACCACACTTACGGCCTCTTTTATTACCATCGGACCAAACTTAATACAATTTGGCTGAACTGCAAATACCGAATTCTTTATAAGTTTAGGGATCTCGCCCGTTGCGTCGGAGTTTGTTCTCTCCCTTTGATCTTATATTTATATGGCCGAGAGTTTTTATGAAGTTGCCCTCAGCTTCGTTTTATTTTACTTCATGTCTTTATTAAATGAACCGTGTTATTAATATTGGGACGGTTTCTGGAACTTTCTGTTGGTTTAGTGACTGACTTGTAATTCTTGAAGTTTTAGCTGGATGTTTATTTTGTGCCAGTTTTTTGGTAGAACGTTTTCAAAAGTGTTCTATGAATGTCAAATGAATAGGTCAAGCAAAAATTTACAATAGATAAACAATTTTATACTGTATTTATACATACTTGTAAGTTTATACTGATGTCCAGTGACCGAGAGCGACTTTAATTTTGAAGCTTGACCGTAGCCAAGGTTGAATTTGTCATCAAAAATGGCTTCAGAGGCCATTGTACAAGTACATCACATATTTATTTATTTATATTTTCACACTTACTGAAACTTCAGTAAGTGTGAAAATATGTGATGACAAACAATTATCCGTATTTCGCAAGCGAACTATAGCTGGTTGTATCGTCCCAACATAGCACCGACTTCCGATTTGTTCCCATTTTCTTCTATGTAGTTATTCTGCAAATTACCTAAAACAAAATAAAACATGTATGTACCTACAATATGTACATACATAAACAAAGTATTATTCATTTTAAGTCGAATACCATTTAAAATAACATATCTGCTTTAAAAGAGCAGGCAGTTAAAAGAACAAATAATATATGGCTTTGAAAACCAAGGTGGGACATATTTCGCGATTTTCATGATTTCGCGCCGATTACCGTGACATTTGCGCACAAACGCAAGTAACACAATAAAATGTCGCAAACACTTTCCACAGCCACACCACGAAAGTTCCAAAAGCTCGTATAAATAAAGCTGCGTTGAAGCTTCCAAGTCAACAAGCAGCATCGTTGGTTAAGTTGTCTTCACATGACTGATCACTCACTCTATGGTGCGAGTTGTTACTTAACGGACCATGAACATAACTTAGCTTACATGAGAGAAAATAAATTTATGTAAAAATGGAGAGCATTGGTGTTGAGAAATTTTAAACAATTTGACAAGACTTTTTATTTTTTTAATTTTACTAAGTGTGGAGCTTGTGTCTTTTACTTAAAATATATTGTTATATATTTGAGCCACTCTCATTGCAATAAATTCATTAATATTTCAAAGTAATTATTATTTTTCTCAATAAAACTAAGTTATAAAAACTTAAAAATCAGACGCATTTCTTTTCCCGGTCAAAATATTATTTTCACGTGGATATTTTTTAGTGTATATAATTGTGTTCCTTCTTATATAGGGTTGTGGTGAAATAATACTTGAAGTTGTTGTTCTGAAATAATAGAGTATTTATTAATAATTATTAACCTATATCAAACACAATTATGACCACTTAAACTACACTTATCAAAATGAACCCACCTGAAATAATAGAGAAACAACATTCAAAGTTACTACTTCACAAGTAAAAGTACTAATTTTATCAATATCTTTAAAATAAATCTCAATTCACAATCAAACTATGTATGCGTTGTTCTCCATAATAAAATGTAACCTCCAAACTGTGAGCTTCAACAGTGAGCGCGGCAAATTCAAAATATGTATAGGCGGTACATTTAAATAAGCATAGACAGAGTATGTACATTGTACATATATCATACTTTGTTTACATGTATAAGAAGTTTTAACATTTTAATTAAGTAATTTAGAACTCGTCTGTGCTTTATTGAAATAAAGAGCCTTTATCTCCAACACATTTCCAAGTCTTTTGTTATTCTTTACATAAATGAATACGTAGGTAGGTACGTATATGTAGGATATTGTTTTTAGTTCAGATTTCTAGAGAGCGCTTCAATCTGATTGGCATTAGAAAGACACAATGGGGATTTCTATTCCTGATATTACTCTAAGCTTTACGTATATGAATTAAAATCAAATCTCTGTAACCTTCAACTAGGTTCGGAATACTTAGGCATGTAGTACCTTATACTCATAATTCATACAAAAATTAACATGAATAGTTTAATTAAATAGTAATTTTTAAAAAACAATTTTTTAGCACATCATGTTTACTCCACAAATAATTTGATTGGGTATCCATAAATAACACTATCGACTATATTTCGATGACTCTTAATGATTTTATAAATTTAAAACAACATTAAATATTTAAAAATTCTACCAAATACGGTTACGATTTTTTTTCAATACGGCAATCTAGCTAGCATTTTCACGGACTATTTATATAGATTTAAACATAAGATGCTTCTAATTTGACTTAGTGTTTTTTTGTAACAGTAACATCATCTATCTGTATGGTAATTAAGTATGTCTGTATTCATTATTAATTATTTTAATACATTACATTTCACCAGTTTGTATTAACCATCAAGCTAAATTTAGAGGCAGGTCGAGTTTCAACGAAATGCCGGCCGAAGCAGTAAATTTATTATTGAAGGAAGGCGAGGTAGAAAAACCTTTTGAATAAAGTATAACTAATGCATAATTGAGAAAGTTAGACCATCCATTTACAACAGTTTAGTGGTAGTAATTTAATTAAAATAGTTTTACTGTTAGGAATTTGTAAATTTTTTCCGTGTGTTGTTTTTAGGCCAAGCTTATGTACATATATAATAATTATTTCTGATACTTAACTAATGCAAATATTGGCAACTCAACTAGATCCTTACACAAAATATCAACAAACGTAAGGTTTGATTATCGGATATTTAGAATTAATCAAATTATCCGATACATAGATTTATTTTTTATTATTTCCAAACGTATTTTTTTTCAAACCTTTGAAATGTAAGCAGTCCAGTCATACTATCAAGCCACTCTAAAATATTTGGTATCAGTTTATTCCCACTATGTTTCACTTCTTCTTCTTCTTCGTATGAGAGTAGACTACTCTGGTGTCAAGTTTTCAAAGTTTTTTATCTTCCAGTAGTAAGTCTCACTTATCAAAATTCGAGAGCCTTAAATAGCAAGCTTAAATCATGCATCATAATCCTCTGATACAATTTATAACATCGCGATATCTACGAGCATTTATCACCGTAACCACCCTTAACTAGGTGCGCTTCGGAGATTGCGCCGCCTTAATATATGGCCCTGCAGGCCTACCATAACGTTTTTAAAAGCAGTGTCATTGCCGCTCCGCTGCGATTCCGCTGAAATTCAATGCTGCTAATATTCGTACCACAAGCTTATGACGTAATATCGCGTTCCAGCGGATTTCAAGCGGATTAGGGATGAGACACTGAACGAATGATTTCGCTAAAACTGCATAAAATGAAAGAGTTTGTGATAAAATATAGCACAACCTATAGTAGTTTTGCTTTCAAAATTTGTCACTGTCACTGATTCGAAAACAGTTCAATATTTTCTTTGAAACTATCGTACTTGCGTGTTGCCAGATATCGGCTTCAACCGTATTTAGCTCTTTTCAAATACATAATGTAGTAAAAAAGCACAATAACAATTATAAATAATCATGCAAGTATGCAGTATGCAAGGGGTACATGCAGTATGCAAGGAATATTTTTTTTATTTTTTTATTTATTAAATTTCGTAAAATGTACATAGCTATTGCGACTGGAGTTGGTATACATTGTTTTATGTACATTTTATGCCGAAAAAAGTATCCTGTATTATTTTCCTAACCATTTATTTTATTTAAATTTGAGCCCGGCTTTCAGCTGGTGTACATTTTCAAACTTTTTTCCAAAGAGTTCGTGCTTATTTGTATACAGAAATGGTACGAACTGCCAGATCACTATGTCTTATTCTCTTTTTTGCTTGTGTGTGTATAAAAAATGTCATGTACGGTATAAAAAAATATTCTGGTAGCACTCAATGATTTTGTAAACAAACTACCATAACAAACTGCCTATAAATTATAACTGTTTTATATATAGAAATGCATTGGGTCCCCGATTTAGAGGTGATACATTTGGTGCTGTATGAATACTACACAGTATGATGGACAGAATACCGCATGAATGTGTTCATGCACAGTGAAAAACTTATCTAGATAAACCAAACACTTTGGATACGCTTCTTAACAAAAAGTTGATTTCTTCAAGCGGCTTTTTGTTCTCGATACAAGCTGATGGAACGTGGTGGATCACCATGACTGTGATCACGATACCAAGACGGTGACAAACCATCATCAACTTCTTACGAGCAAGCAAGGCTGCAGTCGGATATACTCCATCTATTGGAGCTGGAAGATGATCAAATTCCTCTGCAAGCAGTATAACCACTTCGTAGACGAACGTTTACTCGTGTAAATTACTTTTCTGTGTGAATACTCTAAACATACGATGTGGATACATAAACTTAAAAGTTTTTTTCAATAAATTGATGTTATAAGCTTGAATTTATTTTTACTGGACGACAGTTATTATGTTGGGGAACATAAACATATAACACAGAAGTTAGCTCTAATTAGTCATCCTTTTTAACTCTAAGATATCATTTAGGTTGTTAGCTTATGCGTTCTATATTGTGTCTCAACTATACTAATTTATAAAATAGGTTTGTGTGGTGTAGGCATAGTGTGTCGTACATAGTCTAACTATACTGCTACTTTATACCTTTAAGCACAAGATGGGACCTATTTAAGATTTATGTTTAAATTAAACAAATAGTTATTGTACATTTTGTCTTATTAACAGTTAATTTAATACCCTATTCACAATAGTATATATAGAAGGGCACTGAGCAAGTCACTGTTCTCAAAGCTAGGGTACACCAACATTCTGCATAACGATGCCCTGCTGCGGTACTGAATCATCGTTATATTGCCACCTCATCTGCTGTGGCGGTAGTGTGATCTCGAACTGGGTCCCTGCTGTAGTTTTGGGTCGTGATAGTTGGCTCTTTAGCTTGCTGTTGGCTGATGAATAATAAATAGCTGCAGCTTGAGATTTATTTTCGTTGCTCCACATATTCACTGGTGTTCGGTATTTTCGCAAAAATTGTGCCGAACCACACACACATAACCATTGTATATCAATTAAATTCAGTTTTCTTTCATATTTTCAATAATTCAAAGGATTTAAATGGAAAAATATCTCAAATACGCAAGCAGATAGCAGCGTTTTTAGCATCTCAAAATAATGTCAAATTGACAGCTCAGCGATAATGATTCCGCTGGCAATTAGACGTTATGGTACCGATTTAGGCAAAACGCCTAGGAAATGAATGAACAAAATCGCGTGACGTCATCAAAACCTCGACGCGCCGCGACACTGATTCCACCTTATTTAAACGTCAGAAACTAGACGTTGTAGTACCGATTATCGCAGCAGCACTGCTGCAGTACTGCTATAAGACGTTGTGGTAGGCCTGCTGATAGCTTTAATGTTCTTTCATATATTATATTTTTAAAAGTCTTTGTTCAAACCTACTGTAAGACAGACAGTGAGAAAGTGGCTATTTCTGCTATCAGAGTTGGTTACCTACGACTAATATGGTAGAATCATAGACAAAATTTGCGTTTAATTAGTATGGGGCTAGATGGCGCTGTGTGCAATGTCCCGGAGCATTTTTATTTGTTTTGTACATAGGTACGGGCTCACAACCGTCTTAGAGACTGATGAGATTATATACATGTTACAGCGAAAGTAATAAATCCAGATATTATATATACTATCCAGCTATTATAAATAATATCTAATCATTTTGGACAAAGTAATAATTGAGACAGAATTAATCACGTTAACTAGCTATTTTATAAAATATCTTGGAACACTTGGATAATGTAATAAAAGTAAGTTATAGGTGAAGATAATAAAGTTTTATATAAATTTTCCTGAAGCATTAATATGTAGTAAGCATGTAGTCTTATTTTAAATGGTAATTATTATATTTTTTATAATAATAAAACATTATAATCTCGTCAATTAACTTTGTTTATTGTTTTTTTTTTTAGAAAATAACCTTACCTAACTTCCGAGCCTTTTTATGCCATGTTCATATTTTGAGGTCAACCGCGAGATCATGCCACGTGGCAACGGAATGGCGGGACCCCTCCCGCTCCTCATTTCGTTGCCACGTGCAAGTCGGACCATATATTTTATTACTTTGACTGACTTTCGCCTGCTATTATAAATAATATCTGGATAAGGTGATAAATATAGCTGGATGCTTCCACACAACCAGCATTATGCTGAGTTGGGGCTGTGTTGTGGCAGATTTTTATGTTTGTTTATTATGTTTTTACTCCTGTGTGTTCTTCTGTTAAATCTGTCACAATAAATGTTTTCTTTCTTTCTTTCTTTCTTTCTATATCACATTATCTAGACAATTTAGTCATTATATATAATGACCAGTCATTATGTATAATAGCTATTTAATCACTATGACTGTAACATATATACCAAAATAGTCGGTGGCAGATAAAACAATTTTTTGCTAGAATGTGCTACTCTCTATGTTATATGAATTTACTTACTATCAGGTTCACATTATTACATATTTTTATAACATAGGTACGTTAATATTATGTCAGTGGCATGTAAGGCGGTTCAAAAACTCCGACACCAGAGTCGCCAACTCTCATACGAACTTACTTTTTATTATTTCATCCAAAGACAAGTACTCGTAAATACGAGTATAGTCTCGAGCCTTCCAACCATCGATCAGCAAATTACAGGTTGGATAAACAGACTGCTTGTTTCCGGACACGTAGAGACAGTGATAATAAAAACAATTGATGGCTGATATATATCTCTATATATACACAATTTTTCATTATGAAACGAGCCATTGCTACGGTATAAGGAATGGGTATCAAATCTTAAATTAAAAGTAAAGTTTTAATTTCAGGCAATAGATCCATAATCAGTCATAGTGACTTAGTTTGCATCACATCGATGCAAACTAAGCTATAATTGTTGCATTGACATTTGTAATTGTGTTATATGAGTACATAAAATAAATCACTTTTTTATTAATCGTAATGACATATATTTTCTACATATCTGTTTGTCGAATTATGATAATATATTCATTTATTGCGTGATACACATTTCTTTGTGAATGGCCGATCAGAGAAATAATGTGAGATGACGTACGCACTACGCTATAAGAACTAGTAAAGGAGAGAGCTATGTAGAGTATTTGTTGGGTAGAGCAGTACGGACAGTACATTTAGTTTAGAAGATAAAGAATTATAAGTCGATAATTGTTTCGGAAAATTGCTGATCCTATTCGCCATCAAGTTATTATCATTGCATGGAGTAAAGCATTAAGTTTTGAAAACGACCGTTAGCCAGCCACTTGGAAAACATTATGAATTATTTTCCGGGAAGCTTGCTTGATAGACATGCAATAATTGAAACTATAGAAACGTAACGTAAACGTCAACATATTTTTTGAAACAAGTGTTGTAAAATAAAATGTTTTTGAGTGCGAGTAATTGCTCAAAAGTGTAAAATAATGATAATGATAGATTTCACACCACAAGTGTTATAAAAATATGATTAGCAAAGTCCTCATAGTTATTTTTCAAAAAGAAATTTAGCATACAGGTAGATGTAGAAACAAAGCATCCGCTAAAAAAATTTTGGAAATGCCACTCTTATTGGGGTGAAATAGGAGATATAAGGGAGTTTTATTTCTTAATGCGAGCGAGGCTAGCACCCACTAGTTTACTTATAGATTTTTTTCTGACGATTTCTAAAAGTATCAGGACGAAAATAGTTGCTCCTGTTGAAAAAAAATTGTTACTGAAAATATTTCAACAAAAGAACCTAAAAAGGTTGAGCGTTAGGGTCTCTAACGCTTAAGCTTTTGCGTAACTGCTAAATAATATTGTTGATTTTATATTTTTTGTAATTGTAAAAGTAACTTTAGCACTAAAAGCACAGGTCCATAACTGAAATTTGAGTCTGTAACAAACATTACATAGAAGTCAGTCGTTACATAGCCGTAGTAAGTAATTAAGTATATAATTACTCGGTCGAGTAGTTTTTACGGTCGCTATAAGCGCTCACTTAATTAAACTTAAAGCTCGTGGCTCAGCTTAGCAAGTTAAAGTTGCTTCGTTTGCTAATGCACCTGCGGAATTAGATTCGGATTGAGGATCTAGCTCAATATTTTATTGGTTAAGTTAAAATTATTAAAACTGTTTTGTTTTTGTGTATTTGTTATGTGAGATATTTATATACATAATTTATTTATACATAGGTAAATATAATAAAGCTGAAGAGGGTCAAAAGTCTGAACATTACAGATATTAAAAAAATATTTTCATCTTCAGTACGATACAATACTATGACGATCGATTACGTGTTATCCGACTCACAAAAGCACCAACTAGATGGAAATCTATCCCATACTGTATTTTAGCCATTTTACATAATAGAAAACGAACCCTAACTAATGTTGTTTATTATAAAATAATAATATTTATAATATATACTACATGACCACGACCACTCTGCCAAGAGTGTTACGACTGAGAAGAAGATAATATGTTGTATTGGTTAGCTGATTAAGCAACACAGTAGTCTAACCATTTAAGTACTTATAAAATAAATTTATTCACTTGAGCTACTTTGTAGTTTTTATTTACATTATCTATACTAATATTATAAAGCTGAAGAGTTTGTTTGTTTGTTTGTTTGAACGCGCTATCTCAGGAACTACTGGTGCGATATGAAAAATTGTTTTTGTGTTGAATAGACCATTTATCGAGGAAGGCGGAAGGCTATATAACATCACGCTGCAACTAATAGGAGCGAGGAAACAATTGAAAATCTGAAAAAAACGGGGTAAATTATTCATCTTTGAGGGCTTCCGTTGCGTGCGCTGCGAAAACGGTTCAAGTCGTGGGTAACAGCTATAATTTATAAATCTGAAGAGGTTGTTTGCAAAAATAAATATGATGCCCAAAATAACTATTCCACGCGAACGAAGTCGCGAGCACAGCTAGTTATTAATACCACGTTACTGAGCTATAAAAAATCACGTCTATACCTACCTAATTAGGTACGTTATGAAATCAAATATCATGCAAAACGTTTGAAAACGATGTAAAGTTAATAAAGCTGATATAATAGGAGCTCAAAAACGATGCTTGTGAAATGTTATCAATTCTGTGGCACAGCACGAATGAGGTAAATCGGTGCACTTGCATGTTCAATGTCATTCTATCTTTGTATGTGATTGTACCAACGCCATATTACTGTATAGACTGGACAAAGCACAAACATACACTTTATAAATGCACAAACCTCTTCCAAGTTCTAACTGACCTACAACAACATGCGGATAGTAAGTTATTGACTTATTTTTATGGTATTTTTTTGGCTACAGAATTACCTATATTTGACGACCACTGTTTTCCGCCACAATACACCAATGACGGCTTTTAAATTTTTGTGTGAATTTTCTTCCGCTTAGCGCTATAAGAAACCATCTTTAAAAATCTGACATATTTGAGACTCATCTACGAATGGACGTGGCACCTGCCGCAAACTATTTGTCCAAGAAAACTGTCAAAGGTAAAAATTCTGCAGGGAATCACAATCCTTAGAAATATGACTAAAGTAGAGGTTACTGGCCTGGAAGATATCGCATTGGTAAAGTAAGGTTAATTAAGACACTGGTTTTAATTTTTGTGTGTTTGGTTTGTATTTATTCTTGTGTTTTGATGTTCAAGATCTATCTTTAGGCAAGACTTGTCTGTTACTGTATAAAGTGTACTTAAGTGTCGTAGCAACGTACTCGTACTCTAGGCAGTTACAAATTGAAATGTCAGGGACAGTAGTATCATGGAGCTTGAACAGATACTAACATTCTGTTTCTAAGAATATTTTAAAGAAAATAAGTGAACACTTTAAATTATATAAGCTTGTTGTTGTATATTTATTTATTTTAATAGTAATTTATTCAATTCAATTTTGTTTTATAAATTATTAATTTAATTGATCGTTTCTGACAAGAAATGACGCAACCGAAGTTAAAATATTCCCCATGGCTTTTTATGTTAATTGATAGCATAAAAAGCACTTTTTTACAGCTAAAATATGCCTTTTCTTAGTACTTCATTATCACAATTTCGCTATGTTGCGGAAATAAAAATTGATTTTCTATACAACAAAGTTGACCCACAACAACGTGCCTAAACTATGTTCCTATCGCAAAATTCGGTACGTAAATACCTTGAAAAAATTAAATATGTTATAACCACCTGTAACAAATACGTAAATAATCATTAAGCCTAAATAATTACAATATAAATGTATTTTAACTATAACTGGAAGCGTACCCTCGTCTGTTGGGCGGCTCTCTCAGACATCTTACACGGAACCCGACCTCCCTTGTTACTTGCTAGGGTTATCTAACCACCCCAAGGGCCCCTAATTGATGGGTACCTTGGTAACCATACCTTGTTATGTACTCCGGACTAAGTTATAGGATGAGATATTTGGTCAGCAACTTTTTAAAATGGTCAGCTAGTCTTTCTATAATTTTATTGTTTCATCGAAACGTTGATAGGAAAGTTGAAACGAATTGTAGAATTTATTTTTTACTTATTTATTTCTTCATTTGGGTTAAAACTAAACTTAGTTTTGCACACTTATGAAAAAAAATGCATTCAAATTATAAAAACAAATTCAATTAGAATTGTAAATAAAATAAAAAATATCTTAACTGCAATACCAAAATAAATTGAATACAATATAATATAATAACAATCACAATACAATTACAAACGTTCAACAGGCTTTATTTATTCAATGCAGCCGTGTCAATATACAGATAATGCCATGTCTTTTTGTCTTTCAAAAAGTCTCCCGTTGAATAATATGCTTTTTCAATTAAAAGTTTTTTTACTATTTTTTTAAAGTTTCTGTCATTCATTTCCGTTATACAATTTGGAAGAACGTTATAAAATTTGATAGCATTAATTTTATATGATTTACCAGTCTTTGTTAGTCTGGATTTAGATATATTATTTAGATATATATTATTGGATAGAATTAAATTAAGACCATAATTCTTGATATTTCATTACATTTAAGAAGCTTACTAAAATAGTATTGCAATGTAATTCTGTGATTTACATCAGAAATAATAATTATTCCGACCTCAGCAGTTTATCATAATTCTGTTTGGTAAATAGATGACATCGAGTTTTTATTTTGTACTACTAAATAATAGTCGACCAAAATCGTTTCAGTATAATAATACTAAATGTTGTTATAATAATTGAAAGTAATTAGTACATAAATAAGAATAAGAAAAAAAAAACATTTATTGGGACACGAAACAACAAGAGATACAGAACAATACAAGATAAAGATATATACAAGTAGGTACACGTTTCATGTCACAATCCGGCCCCAACTCAGCATGTGCTGGATGCAAGCATCCAGCGCTGGTCTTCCGTTGGAACATGTTAGTACATGGTATGAACTGTATTTCGATACTCAATAAGCTGTTAACCAATAAATCATTTGTTGTTATTTTCTTCACATGAGGCTACTTAAGCCTACAAAAACTAATTAAAATTAGCTGGCCAATTAATCCAAGCTCCAAAGTTACGTGAAACTTCAAGATATATATTTGCGGGTATGTTTGGAAAGGCACGTTTGGCGTGTTCTTGTAAACAAATTCTTGCACAAGTATGTTACAGAGCTGACGTGTATTGGATCATCCTTGTGATGAAATTGGGCTCGAATTCACGAGTTGGGTGAAAATGTGATATACAATGTAACAAAATCGTTTTATGTGAAACCATTTCGTTAGCCGTGGGTTTGGATAAGATTTTTTCCTAATATTTGACACCATTTTTGGTACACAACTGAACACTACCTCACCCACTTCTACCTCGCATTGGTGGTGGCCTTAACTCTTTCAATGAATTCCAACAAATTATTTTCAAATTGTTATTTTTTTCGTTCTATAACCAAACACAAATAAAGAAAACTTTTGAACAATATGATTCAAGGTTCACTCATCCGTCTATGTTAAAAGTAGTATTATTGTTACAATATTTTTATAATAATTAAGAATCATAAAAAAAATACTAAGCATAATAAAATTCCTAAAAAAGCTTAATTTCCAGTGTAACCAACCAGTTTGCTACATTCTCGTAACACGAAAAATTGTAGGAAAAGCACAGCAGAAAAGTCTTGAAAAAATTTCACACACGCACCAACGAAAAAAGCTTTAAATTTCGGCACCCAAACGCAGAATTCCAACATTTCCAACCGTAAGTATCTTTCACAACATTAATTTTGTACTCGCTTCGGGTCTTACAAAAATAGACCTTCCATTGAAAAATGAATGCCTAAAATCTACGGCGTAGGTTAAAAGGCCGACCCCTCTTTTTAATTTGAAAAATGCTTAACGCGTGCCCTTTTCAAGTGCTGCTTTAGAATTAGGTTATCGCAATGGATTAAGTCTGTCTGGATGAAAGTAAAGTACGCTTTACACCTCGACACCTCGCTGAACCTGCAGACAGGTGTATATTAATAACTAACGTTAATTCACTTAGTATTTTACATGTTAAGTTTACTGAAAAGAGTGTGTCTTGCCTTAAAGGAAAAACTGTAACGAAAAATATAATTACACTTTTAATTGTAGGCCATACATAAAAATATATGTATAGGTGACTTCTTTCTAATCATGTATTGACTCAAGTATTTTTTATAGTAAAGCATAATATATATAATACGTGGAAGCTAATAATATATTATAAGCTTATTTGGGAACACATTCTGTTTTGTGTACCATTATAAATAAATAAATAAATAAATTTGTTAATATTTTATTTTGTCAATATAAAGATAATAATAACTCTCATCCATTTGAAACAAAAGTGACTTTACACATAAAAACACACACACTAAAAAAGCTCTGATACGAGTAAATGTCACTGCATTCAAATCTCCTTAAGAGACATGCATTTAAACGTCACTACTCCCTACACTTGCAAATGAAACAGCGCAACCCTCATTAACGTCTGCGGTAAGGTATTTGAAGCTTAATTATTGCTAAGCAAGTTTAATTATTGCTTAGCAAGTTTAATTATTCCTTAGCAAGTTCCAACTGTTCAAATAAACCTTTTGTATACAAATTAAGCGGAGCAAGTTAACTGCGCGATCTGAATGCAGCAACGCGATGCCACCGCATTCAGAACTAGTAGGGCTGGCTTATCTACTTAGCTGGAGTTTATTTTTTTTATTACATTTACGTAATCTTAATTTATAAAACTCAAAGGTGACTGACTGACTGACTGACTGACTGACTGACTGACTGACTGATATAGTGATCTATCAACTCATAGCCCAAACCACTGGACGGATCGGGCTGAAATTTGGCATGCAGGTAGATGTTATGACGTAGGCCAAGAAGGATTTTTGAAATATCACTTTCAAAGAGGTGAAATAGGGGTTATACAAGTTAGGTTATACAAGTTTTACATCTTAATGCGAGTGAAGCCGCGAGCACCCATTAGTGTTATATATATTTAATTACAGACTTATTAACAATAATGATTAAATAAGACCATGGGAAAGCACATCATCATTGCTATCCACCGTGGTAATACAGCCGGTTTTTTTTAAATATCAACGTTGAACAACCAAGATAAAAATATCCCGATAGTTAGAAAAATTGCTAGCCATGTTAATTATTTATTCGGAACTACAGAACAGTATACGGGCTGAGCTATGACAGTGAAGTGATGGTTATTTTTCATGTTTACTATACGTCTGATGCTAAGCAACAATATTGAGCACACATTTTCGAATCGACTCGCTTCGAATCAAAATAATTATCTAATTTTATTAAAAGGTCATTTGACGTTGAGGGCCTATATGTCTTCTGTGAAAGGACCTGAGCGCCCACCACGATGTATCTGCCCAAGAGAACTCCTCTAACAAATTCATTCTCCGGGGGTTACGATACTCAGATATGAGGAAAAATGGTTCAAAGAGAGAGAGATAGAGAGAGAGAGAGTAAGAAATGTCCTCGAAAGCTTACTAAAAAAAAAATAAGTCTCATTTAAATTGTAAGCTAGTCACAGCTCTACAATAGTAGCATTCTAGCATGCCCCCTTACACCATTACAATGCTAAGTCAGCGATCCAGTGCGTTCCATCGCAGCGCAGGCGGGTCATAAACAAGGGCTTGTGCGAACTGAACACCAGCTAGCGAATACAAATCAGTTCTGGAATAGGATTACGTTTGATTATAACAGACACCTGTTATTAAACAACGCTATAGTACAATGTACGCTTGCCTAGAAGAAATCTTGACTGAATTTGAAGATCTCTGCGTCTTAATTTTTAGGAAACAGGACTCAGATTGTACGAGGCTAACGTGAAATGACTTTTTTACTGTTTTCGTTAAAAAAACGTATGCGTTATTTCTGTATCTTGATATATTAGTGTCGGTAAGAAAGAACCAACTATAGTAGTTAAATATGGCCGTTTGAGTTTGAAGAAATTACCAATACGCACACAAAAAACTCAGTAATCTGTATAATAATTAATTTTTCGATTACAATAAGTAGTAAGTAGGTGTAATGTTTGTAAAATTGAAGTTCTGGCGACCTCTGCCCAGTGTTAATGTCCACTAGTACCTTAAATGTTTCATTAGAAAGGGACTGAAGAAGATATTCTTCACTCACTTCATTCCCTCAGTTCTTACTCAGCAATAACGCACAATTTGGAGTGATACGCGCGATGGCCAAATAGCAGCCGTTGATTTGTGTTGAATTTACATTGAACGCTCGAACAAGCGGAGTTGCAAATAACGTGTCGGTAAGAGATAGTGTTATGTGACTGCAGATAGCAGCTGAAATTTGTGACTAGATAGACAGTTTTAGCTTATTTAGTTTCACAATATCACGGAGATATACACGATTACAAAATAAATGCTTTTTACCAATAATTATATTTTACGAATTTAAATTAACGGAAATCTAATTTGGTGTTATGAGTTGAGAGGTTATCTCGTCCTCATACCAAAACATTAGTAAAGTCTACATTGACACATACACCTAAAAGGTACATTCTTAGGTACTTATTTTACAATGAAGTTAAAGCGCATATATCTAAATATATAAAACTCAAGGGTGACTGACTGATTGACTGACTTACTGACTGATATAGTGATCTATTAACGCACAGCCCAAACCACTGGACGGATTGGGCTGAAATTTAGAGTGAAGGTAGATGTTATGACGTAAGCATGCGCTAAGGAAGGAATTTTGGAAATGCCACTTTTAAAGGGGTGAAATAGGGGATGCAAGTTTCACTTCTTAATGCGAGCGAAGCCGCGAGCACCCACTAGTTAGCTATAAAATCCAGATTTAGTAACAATAATTTTCAAAGAGAATATACTCGTACATTAAATTTATCTTATAGTTTTAATCCAAAAGGTCTCTATATTATGTTGTAGTTTAATCCAAAAGCTTCCTAGCCGCTTAAGGTTACTCCAGTAAACCTGTTTCACAAAAGCCAGCTAAATAGGAACACAGCTCTAGCCTTGCTGCAGTATTATTTACTGCCTGTGAGCTAACGACATACAACAGATATGGACTGGCCTGAGCGCAACATACCTATTAACAACTAAAAAAATTACATACATGGATTGTTATCGAACGAATGCTTCATTAGGTGCCTGTATGTCGTGTATGAATTAGCCTTTATTTAATAATAAAAATCTAGAGTCTTCATAATTTTGATAATGTTCCGTGGTAAAGGGTAGTTGCTAATTTATATTATCGGGAAGGCGTACACACTCCAGCTTTTCTGTCTACAGTCGTGAGGTATTGCCTTTCTCGAGGCATTTAAGCTGACAATTATTGTGAAACATTTGTTTGTATATTTACTATTTACACATTATTTAAGCATGATTCATGGACTATCGTTTTGAATTACGTGTGTACACGTTTTGACTTATTAACATTGAGTGAAATGCATAACCGAGGCTTGTCTTTCAGAGTACAATGTCCCTGCACTGAGCTTGCTCGCTTCAAAAGCGAAGAGAAGTGACCTTAATCTCAGTACAATATTCTGAAGCCTGAAAATCTCAAATTCAAGCGGTTTACCAATATTAGCCGCTGAATGAAATTGGATACGCATTTAAAATGTAAAGTGAACCAAAAGGGGAAATTTAAAATTTCATGAATAATTGGTACTCGTAATGCGTTTAATTTGGACAGGGAAGTGAGATTGTTTTGTACGAGTTTTAAACATCATGATAATTTTATACCAGACTAGTGGGTTCTCGCTGCTTTGCTCGCATTAAGGAGTAAAAATAGGGGTATTTACCCCTTTTAAAGTGGCATTTCTAAAAATCTTTTCTTACCAGATGCCTACCTCATAACTTCAACCTGCATGACAAATTTCAACCCGATCCGTCTGGTGGTTTGGGATGTGCGTTGATAGATCACTATGTTAGTCAGTCAGTCAGTCACCTTTGAGTTTTACTTATATATTTAAATATAGCAAAGGAAAAGTCGCTGTTATTTTTCAGGTTATGGTTCTAACCCTATATAGTCATCCAGCCACCGCATATATTTGTATACTCACCGTCTCTGAAAAATTATTAAACACACATGACTAACTAACAGTTTTAAAATCATAAAATTTGTAGCGTGCCCTGATATTCAACTATACAAAAAATAGGTGTTGATTGGTTTGAATAGGATTTTTCCACGAAAAAAATAATCAGCTGTGTGCCTGGCAGACATTTTTAGTCATTAAGCAATAGTAATTAAGATTACAGTTCCAGTAGGCATGGCAAGATCTAAAAACAGAATAAACAACGAAGCCGAAAAGTCACTCACGACTCACACAATCACGACTTTGAATTACAAAACATAACACTGAACTCTATATATATCTAAGACCTAGATAAGATACACAGTATCACAATGTCCAGTTTCCAAGACCATCATCATTAGCTGGAAACTTGTATATTGTAACTTTAGACTATCTTAATCACTGTAACACTATATATTGAAGCTACATTCAGACTCCACTAATTTGCTAACATTGCAGCTTGCAGCTCGTGGGAGGTTAGTAAGTGTATGACTTTGTATTACGTAGACATCTAAATACTTAGCACCCTAACGAATACCATATTGTTTATATTTTGGTTTTGAAAGCAAAAATAATGTGAACGTACATACATACACAAATACAATAATATAGGAACTGCCATTAACGTTTCTTGTATTCTACTTGGATTTCTATAAGTACTATTTATTTTATCTTGTTTGATAATGTAGGCGAGTTTTAGAAAAAATGGATTCTGAAATTTTTATGGCGTCCTTGGGGAGTTTGATTATATTATTTTATGGTGTATAATTATTTCTGACTAGCTGTCCCGGCAGACTTCGTACTGCGACCAAAACTTTTTTTTTTTTTCCTTTTAAACCTTCCCTAGACCTCCACGAACATTTCAAGACTAAGATAAGATAAATCCGTTCAGCCGTTCTCGAGTTTTAATCAGACTAACGAACAACAATTCATTTTTATTTATAAAAAGATACAGAAAAAGCTATTGACAAACTCTTGCTTGATTTTAAGCACCTTTGGAGCATTAGATGTAGCACGCTTACATTTAGCTTACTTACATATTATTTACTTTGAATTTGAAGATATTTTCGATTGCAAAAGACCGTAAGTCAAATAGATAGGATGGTCAAAAGTCCATTCAAAATATATGCACTGTCTATTGTTAATGTTGTAAGATAGTACATATACTGTACAAGTGCATAGTAGGTCCTAGCTACATTGTAGAACAGTGTGAATATTCTGTATACTGCATTGCGACTATGAATGAATAGACTAACACTATACATAGGTATACATAAGTATGTGTGGAGTAATTGTGGTCGGTCTTGTTATTCATAAACGTACGCCATTCATATTTAGCAAGCCATTATAATGTAGTGTTATATGAAGTGTTATAACAACCCCTGCGGTTACTTGTGGAGGAAATGGTATGTGGTACATTTTGGTTGTAGGCTAATCGATCGGTAATTTTCGAGCTTTAACGTAAGTTTACTATCACGTATTTTTTTGTGAAACAGAATTACTGATTTTATCAGTACCTACCTACTACTTTTAATTATAATGCTTTGTATAAGTACATATTTATCGAGAACTATTAAAGCGATTACAATAAAATTGGACTTTGGACATGAACACTTAATAAAACCACTTTATAGTTGATTAAACAAATAGTCTGATTGCTTGCAAGCGTACGATATTTCTCGTTTAAAAATAAACTATTTTTCATTCCCATTTTTTTTCTAAATTATATGAACGCCAAAAAAATTACCATGCACTAAATCAGGGAAAAGAAGGGAGACGGGAAGAGGGACGGGAACAGCGTATAAAATAAAAAGAAACTCCAGTCCAGTACCCACCCAGCTGTCGTCGAGAGAGTACGCGTCGCTCCGCAGAAATGGGCACGGACAGCTTAGAAACCGGCCCAGCAACCGAACAACTGTTAGAATTAACTCGTAAGTGGCGCTTAATAAATATTTCCTTACTACTAGTTGTATTATTGATATACCTAGATTACATTACATGGATAAGGAATCTTTGTTCACTGTTGACCTTGACACTATCGATTTGCCGAATTTACATACCTACTCGTAGTTGTGTGGTTTGAGTGAAAGGAAACGAGGTAAAATTTGATTGTAAGGATTACTTACTTGCATTCGTAGGGACGTAACGGAAATTTAGCTAGATAATGTTTTGAGGTTGTTAAAATCAAAAAAGTAATACTTAGAGGATAAATCTTTAACAATAGAAACCGTAAAGAATAATTCTATATCTGAAAGCGACTCTTTTGCAATGTTTTCTTACTCGAGATGTCAAAACAGTACACATTCACTTTTATTGATATAAAGTTATTTTGCGACGATAAAATCAATGATCAAGACATATACGTTAACTGTCAGCCAAATTAATAAGCAAATTTCAAAATATACCATATAAGTACTCTATAATTAATCAATATATATATCTATATGGCTGTCAATGCTGGCCTCTGACCAAACAAATAGTAGACAAAATTGCCATATTTCAGAGAGCCACAGAACGCTCTCTTCTAAACATAAAACTGAGGGACAGAGTTCGGAACGAAGACATAAGAAAGAAAACTAAATTAACCGATGCGATAGAGTCACTCTGTCGGCTGAAGTGGAAATGGGCGGGCCATGTCGCACGGTCCACCGATGGTCGATGGAGTGAAAGAAAACTTCACTGGTACCCGGCGGAAGACCAAAGATCCAGAGGTAGACCACGAAGACGGTGGCGAGACGATATTGTTGAGGCAGCAGGCAGTACCTGGACAAGACAAGCACACGACCGAAAACACTGGCAGCGCATGGAGGAGGCCTATGCTCAAATTTGGGTGCCCAATAAAACATCAAGAGAAAGTGAAATTTAATATTAACTAATAATGCTTACTAACCTAGAACCAATAACTCCAGAATGTTATTTAAGTTGGGAAATAAATGGCTTTATTTATTTATTTATTTATTTTTTTATAATTAATCAATGTATACGTGCATCGATCAAAGTAAATAGCACTTGTATAAGATGAAATAACACATAATTACGTCAACACATGCTAATCACAATTACTGATGCGCGCTAACATACTGAATTATATGTGTAGGTTTATATATGGACATATATACAAGTTCATTGACCTATCAACTATATTATTTGTTATAGTTTAAACATATACCTATATATGTAGCGCACACCAATGAAACTGGTATTTAAAAGCGTTTTAATATCACAACAACGAATAAAATAACGAAGCAAGAAATAAAGTCTTTGATGAATCAATAAAACCCATAAAAAAATAGTAATAATATTAGAATTCTGAGTGAATACGTGCGTTAAATAATCATTAATTGTAATTCATAGCCTTTCTCACGGCAGTCGTAAACCATAAATATGTCAAAAGACACCGGGGCAGCTTAAAAACTCTTGCCATCGCTAAAGTGAGTTTGTATGACAGGCGACTCTCATATAAAATTACTTTTAGTTCGCCGTTGTCATACATCATTCACTTACTAGATAATCTTCAAAATACCTACCCGTAATGGTATATCTTATAAAATACATCACCTTTATATCTTAAAACCAGTTCATGAAGCCAAGCTACGCCAGAATCCTCGCGATGTTTCCATCGCATGCATTTTCTAAGAGCCAGCTGTCGCTTGAGCTTATTGCTATTATAAATTCTTTAAGTTTAATCCAGCCTCCGAGTTAGTATGCAAGAAGTTGGCGCGGCTCTGATTTAAGAAATGGAATGGGGTCGGATTGTTAATGAATCGCATGCAGGAACTGAAGGAATAGTATGTGTTGGTATCTTAGTTATGTTTAGGTACATAGGGTGTTCGCGGCTTCGCTCGCATTAAGAAGTAAAACTTGCATCCCATATGTCACTCTTTTAAAATTGGCATTTCCAAAAATCCTCTCTTAGCGGCTACCTACGTCATATCATCGACCTGCAATACCTGCATGCCAAATTTCAGCCCGATCCGTTTAGTGGTTTGGGCTGTGCGTTGATAGATCACTATGTCAGTGAGCCAGTCAGTCACCGTTAAGTATCATATATTTAAATTTATTCATTCTTGCATACGTACAATTTAATAAAAAAATCATGTGCCCCGAGGTATTGGAGCTTAGCTAGAGAGACTGGTCGTATGCTAGGCAGTGTCTTTACAAATCTGCTTTGTGGGTATTTGTTATTGTTATTTGTATGTGCAGCTTTAGAAATAGCTGTAGTTTACTAGCTGAAAGCTGATGATTAAGTTTAATTCTTTTGTTAATAAGTTGAGCAATTTTGAAAACTTTTTCTTTTGGTTAGGAAAAATGATAGTTTGTTAAATGGAAAGCGATCGGGGGAAAGTTTATATTGACAGTTATTAATATAATTAATTGTTTTAGTATGGTTCAGTTACAATGACAAATTATTTATACCTAATTATTTACTAAAGTACAAACAAGATATAAGTAATCACAATATATTAATGAAATCATCTGCGATAAAATCTTGTACTATTTTAAAAATAAATAGAATAGCTTTATCAAAACATCCCCAGAAACCTTTGAAGCTGCCCTGCAGCTAAAAGCTGCACTTTCATAACTCCCTCTCCACGAGCTTTAAAACTCTCTATTTGCGCAAAGTTGCTGCTGTCAGAATACTAAATGACGAGTCTACCAAGAGTTTGATCTATTGACTTTATTATGGGGATACTCCTAATGATTACTGAGTAACTAATGTGTGTAACTAATTTAGTGGTGGCTTTAAGTCACAAGTTATAACTTTTGTACTACGTTTTTTAGGAATTAAACAAAAAGAAATTTCGGTCCTCCATACATTTTAGATCGATAAACTTTTTGTATGGAAAGCCGTAGACAGTCGTAAATCGAGAGTTATTGCTTTTGAAGCACTAAAACTGCCTTTAAAATCCTACGCGCTGGTAACCAGAAACCCCTGTAATCAAACGCACATACTAACATTTTCGTTGTAAATATATTAAAACACAAAATATTATTGTGTGAGTATAATTATATTTTGACGTAACCGTATTTGGTTATGTATGTCATGAATCAAATTGGTCATAAGGATATTCCATTATTATAAACGATAGCATGAAAATCAGGAGTCTATAAGCAACTATATCTGGTGAGATCGATCGTGAGAACTGCGCCTTATTGGTCATTTGAATTTCAAATTGCAGCCGACTGAAGTTAGCGATAGTTCTGTATTAGGAGCCTCGTTTGTTGATCGACTCCAACGGATTCAACCGTTCACTTTATTTTCAGACTAGATTGAAAGTTTCTAAAGCTTTTCAAGTGTTTCTGCTCAAAAATCAAAGCTTATTAGTTTATTACTGTCCATAATACTTATATAATAATAATATAAAATATCTTCGGACGAGGCCAAGATTCTGCTAGATATATATAGTAATTTTATGGATAGTATGTAATTGTATATTGTATAAGCCTTATGGGCTTACATAGTCGGCTTCGACAAAACTCCCTCTTAAAATATATTAGGTATATTAAAAAAAAAATAAAAAAAAAATATATATAAAATATGAAGTGTTTTTCTGCTGCCACACTGCTATTCCATGCTATGCTATGCTATTTCTCCACACTTATATTAAAAATGAATTTTCTCAAACAAACGCCTGACTATATCAATATAAAATATATAAATAACAATAATTAATAGTGAAATTTACTTCTCGGTGCTTCTCTGGTCAGATAAAACGTTAAATAGAATGTCCCGGCCGAAATAGTAAAACCATGGTCAGTAAATTGTGACTATGATGTACTCCGTATTTTTTTAATATTATGTAACCTTACATATGCATATATTGTGTAGATTGTTGATACCAATCATACAACTAGGTACTTCATACACGAAAATAAAATAAAAAATGTGCCACAAGCAGAGTGTTATCGCTGTAAGCATTATTGCTTATAGGCATATAAATAAAATCACAACAAAATAAAATACTGCTCTAGCAACGCAGTGGAAGTGCTACTTGTCTATGTAATCGTGACAAAATGAAAATCAGGAATACAATTAGAACTAACTATATTTCATATTCATTGAATTAGTACTGTTTTAGACGACAGTACTAATTCAAAGCATATCCAGGTCCCATAGAACTTACCCCCTGAGACACCAAACTTCATAAACCTACACTTCAGAACCAAACCCCTAAAATTCAAATAAGCCCAGAATCTCATAAATAGCCTCACTCTACTCCTAATTAAATACCTCAAGTGTACCTTCTTAAATTACTTTAAGCTCGACCGTACTCAATTGTGCCAAACCCTTTAACTTACACTTTTGTATCTCAATTTCCGGTTTTTTCCGGTCCGTTCCGGTTTTTTCCGGTTGAAAGGAACCTTTTGGGAGGTCCGTCGTTTTGCTCGACGTCGGTTCAGGGCGGAATGTTTTGTTGAGCTAATGGTGATGAGTTATTTCTTCAATTTGGTGCAGTGGGAGCTGAATAGCGACGTGACGTCAGAGCGTGCAACATTCTGTGGAACGTTTCGAGTTCGAGGTGGTGTAGCAGGTCGGAGAAAGGTTAATGCTAATTGTTTGCGGCATGGTTTATGTTTCTTTTAAACATCTACTAGTCGAATAATTTCTATCCTGTTATTTAATATTACTTGTTGGTGTGAAAATATTCGCATTCTGGTTGATACGGCCTATTGTTTGATCTAGCCTTATAATGCCAGTTTTCGAGAATTGTAGATTTGCTCTCACTTAAACTACCATAAAGATAGATAGATAGATAGAATATTCTTTATTGTAACACACGAAATAAAAATAAAATACAAAGAAATAGATCAAACATAAACTTATACTAGTGCCACAAGTGGCGGCCTTATCGCTAAAAGCGATCTCTTCCAGGCAACCATTGAAAGATGTTATACTATGGTAATAATAATATTATAATAATACTATGGTTTACATATTTTCTTCATACTTGTGTTCTTTTGCTATTGGTGTACAATAAAGAATTCTTCATTGATTGATTGATAAAGAAACTGCCATATTTTAAGGGCAACACAATTTGAAAAATGAAAAGTCATCTGTATTGTGTTAAATGTCCAATAAAACGATAATATTTCTATCTTTCTACCTGTTGTGTCTAATTCGAATTATTGTTAATTTATCTATAACATTCTCATCTCAGTGCTAATGATGATGAACATATGCCTAAATATAGCCTTCAAGATCGATAACACTCAAAACAACATCCTCTAAAACCTTCCATAGCAAAGTCCAGTGACTCAATTCCGAAGGGCTTCGTGATATCAATCTGATCCCGTATGTAAAGTTAATGGGACATGTTTGATCCCCTAACTCTATTCAAGGGGTCCCAAATATCGTACGAAAAATGCTGTTACAGAAAATAGATTGTAGTTTTGAAAGTTCAAAATGGGTTAAGATTGTATGTTTATGTAAACGTTATCAGCCTTTTTGTTTTAAGGAAGAATATTTCAAAATAGTCGTTTCTCGTTTTTCATGCTTGATAAGTTTAACTCTACTGTATTTTAGTAACGTTCTTTGAAATCATTAATTGAATTGAAATTATATTTGAAATTTTGTACTTTACCAATAAAATTACAAAAGATTTGAAAAAGCAGTATCTAGCGCTTAGAAAAAAAGTTCTCTTTAGAATTGAAATAAAATAGAGTAAGTAAATCTATACTAATATTATAAAGCTGTAGAGTTTGTTCGTTCGTTTGAACGCGCTAATCTCAGGATCTATTGGTGCGAATTGAAAAATTCTTTTTGTGTTGAATAGACCATTGATCGAGGAAGGCTATATAACATCACGCTGCAACTAATAGGAGCGAAGAAACAATGAAAAATCTGGAAAAAACGGGGAAATATAATCATCTTTGAGGGCTTCCGTTGCGTGCGCTGCGAAAACGGTTCAAGTCGTGGGTAACAGCTATAATATATAAAGCTAAAGAGGTTGTTTGCAAAAATAAATATGATGCCCAAAATAACTATTCCACGCGGACGAAGTCGCAGGCACAGCTAGTATATTAGATACACTTTAGAAAGTTTTTAGTGTAATGCAGTAAAACTCTGTCATTTAAAGACCGACATTTTTTTACTGGTTGGGTAAACATAAATATATTTGTTGAAAGACTTAATTTTATTAACCCATTCCGAAAACGTTTTTGTGGCCAAAACATCGTTTTGTGCCAAAATATGTAGATTCATATGTGTGAACTGTACAATTAACTGGTCTGAATTGGTTTTCATGTACACAGTTTTATTAAATCGAATTTTAATCGTATCGACAATACTTTTTAAATCCCTACAAAAGTATATTTAGATACGAGAGATGTTTTTCAAAGACTAGCCAAGTTTGCAATAAGTTTGCAAAACCAGTCGAGCTCTGATACAGCATTGATACGAAAAGTTGAGAAGTTTTCACATTATTTGGCAGATGCGGCTTTTGATGGGAAATGTATGAGTAAGTGTGCAGTCCGAAGTTTATGTGTACAACTTATATCGAGTCCATTTTCAATGAATTTGTTTTTTTTTTTTAACTTGAACGCGTTTGCACTTGGCCATAGTTAACCTGATAAAAAGCAAAGGCTATGGCCTAAGATGGAGCGTCTGTCAAATATTAATTATTGTTATTAGTATGTTGAATAACGTCTAAACACGCGCAAAATGATCGAGAATCTTAGCTTTATTTTAGAAACTAATTTATTAATTAATAATTAATTTATTATTATTTTTTATTTATACATATGTGAAGTGAATCAATTTTTTTTTTTTAGGTAAATTGTTTTCGACCCCATGTATCATGGTTTAATTTAAACCCTAATAAACAAATGAAAAAAATAAGCTTAGATCAGTAACTTCAGCCACGTTCTAAAAGTTACAACATCATATAATCAGAAAATATGTACAAAAATACACACTTAAATCCTTCCAATCCTTCCACAACATCCTAACTATTACTCTAAAGCCTATACTATATCCCCAGCGCTTCAGCCGCGTTAGTCCGCGAATGAATCATTGTGTAATAGCCGCCTATTACAGCACCTGCGTTACCTGGGTCTATTACAAGAACGTACGCGATATTATTCAAGCTGCTTCAACCGATTTAAAGGGATTGTTTGAGCGGCGCGGCGCCACCGTTGCTGATTTTTGCTGATTTTTTTAACCGAATTCAAAAATAGAGATTATCAATACTTTTGAAAGTTTTTTTAATCAGATATCAAGCTGCAATTCTAATAAACACGATATTGATTTTGTAGTTTGCTATTGAATGTTCTATGTGTGCCTTAGTTGTATCTAAGGTTTTACACAAAGTCTAATCACATTCGCTAAAAGGTATTCAAAATGGCCGCTTTCATTATACGCAATGAATACATTGTGTAATAACGATTAAAATGTAGGTGCAACTTACGTACATGTGCCTATTTTACAATATTACGATTTAACTAAGAATATCGTACATACTTCTACTAACAAGCTACCACACCTAGCAAGATATTGAAAGTAAATTACGTACACACAGTAAAATCACGTCTATATTTCATGAAGATTTATCAATATATTTGACAGCACAGTATAGTTTATAGTTCTATATAACTGTCGTGACGTTGGAAACCTCCGTTTTATCTTACGACAACACATTAATAACGTGTACCTACCGTTTCACGCATAAAATGAAACACCAACATAACAAGACCTGCTTACAACAACATTCCAAAACAAATTGCGGGTCATTGTAAACTGGTGCAGTAAATGTAACTCCAAAGTAACAAGACCGGCCAAATATAACTTTAGCAAACGTATAAGAGGTCATTGTTAACTGGTGCCGCAATTTCATAATATTTACACTGCAGATAACTATGGCAATAGATCATAATTAAATATGGACCAGTTTGTTAAATAATTTCAGGAACAGCTGACTTGAAATTTGAGTTTTGTTTTATTTGTAATTTTGGTTTTATTTGCTTTGAATATAATGAGAGGTAACTAATTTTATTGTAATATTTTTTAAGTGAACATGGTTGATAATGATGTACACGATACAGTTGCTGAGCAAAGTAAGTGATTTCTTTTTATTTAATTAATGTTAGTATCAAAATAACCGCAAATTAAAGCCTGAAAAACTATGTGTTTTATGACAATCTTAAAAAACAGTTCCACTGGTAAAATATAGGTATATTGAAAAAGGCAAGATACAAAAGTATTGCCAGACGAAAAAAGAAGCCTTTTACCAAAATAAATGCGAAACTTCAGTTTCATACATTACGATTCTTACAGTCCAATAGTTTTTACGTTGATACCATTACGAAATAAGTAAAAAGTTACGACACAGTAAACTTGTGAAGCGTTAAAGTATGACAAAAAATATCGATTATTCTCACAACATTACGTCAAACTATCATATTTTGTGAGTACTAAAATCAACTAGTAAAAGCGGCCCATTTTAATCATGCAAATATACAAGCTAAAGTAGACTTTAAGTCATCTAGATAAGGTTGAAATGGTCTTTACATAAATAGTTCAGAATTTTCATTATAAGGTCGGTCGGTAGTGACGACGAGGCAAGTCCCCAGTAATTATGTATGAACCATCAATATGTTCCGGAATGTTGTTTATTTTCCCATAATGAATGGTGTTATGACAAACATGGCCATAGTTCGACTCGGGAGGTAAATGAATGTGCTTTGAGGTTAGGAGTTTGAATAGGGCGTAAAAATGGATATTACAATGTCAATAGCTAGGTATTTTGACTTGTTATTTGTGTCAATAGGTTTTGTGGACAGACTATTATGTATTTACTTTTTTTTTTGTATTTTTACCGTTATATACAGTTAAGGTTCAAAATACCTGCTTCGACTTTCATCGTGCGTACTGCCAAACTGTGGAACTCCTTGCCCGAATCTCTATTCCCCTTGAACTACAAAAATTATTCGATCTTCAAGGTGAGAGTAAACCGGCTTCTTCTAGGCAAGCGCGCTAGATCGTAGATTATAACGTTGCTTAACATCAGGCAAGTTGTAGTCAAGCGTAAGCCTATCTCATGTAAAAAAAAAGTGAAAATGTAGAAATAGGGTTCTAAGTTTCTATTTACTTATGCTAAGGTTTCTTTATAACCTGTTTGAACCTGAGTATCTCTGTAAGCTACGCTTTCTTTTTAACCGACTTCATAAAATGGGACACGTAATTCGCCTAAATATTGTTTTACTTTAATAAGGCCAAGGTTAGTTTAGCACGGATACATTTTGTAGCTTCCAAAAATAATTATGTTTTTTCTGCAGAAAATGTCCAACCCACATTGAGCCCGATGCAAGAGATCGAAGAGGCGTACAAAGCGTGTGGCTTCGGCCGGTTCCACTTCAAGCTGATCCTGGTCAGTTTCCTGGGAAGCACCGCCGGGGTGCTGGTCTCTCACACCACCTCCTACTTGCTGCCGACTGCTGAATGTGACCTGAACATGGATCTGGTGCAGAAGGGGTTCCTCAATGCTGCTCCTTTTATAGGTACGTTTAACTCTAATCTTATATGAGTACTAGTGACAGTAACAGACAAAATTAACAAAAATGGTTGGAACGTGTTCTGCTATCAATTCGAATTATCTCCAAACATTTTTAAAATATCTTTAATGTTCAGACTGTCAACCCTCTTCAGTTTTATTATATGTATAGATAGATAGAAAATAACTCCTTGCTTCGCTAAATTGTTCAATCAATTTTGGGTTCCAGACTCCAACATTGGACATTGCCAATTGTATTATACTCGTAGCTTACAAACACAGGTTTCAATTGAAGGCCAATGTACATACAGTGAAATTACAGGGCTTGCTGACAGACCTAACAATTGACTGGCCGCTCGCCAAACACATGGCTAGGTTACCTGACCATCTATTTAATACCCTTGTCTAATTGATCTTTATTAGATTGATGTTGGATTGAGTTCTAAGGAAATGTCACATGTCAGAACGGTGTATTGTACGTACCATATGTATAATGTAGTAATACTTTTGCCACAAAGTCACACACAAGTTTTGTGTGTAAGTATTCGATGTTTTTTTTTCTTCTTGGATAGGTTTATGTTTGACTACAGACTGCCTGATGCTAAGCATTGCTGCAGCCTAGGTTATAACACGCTGTGAGACAAAGACCTCGAAACTTGAGGGATTCAAATCGCAAATTGTATCAAATAGTGTTTGAACGAACACTACTTTCCCCGGAAGAACCCTGTCTACTGCAACACAGGGAATCCCACAGCGGGACGGGAATTGCGGAGGAGTATTGCTCGCTTGCCCGCGAACCCCGTCCTTACCAAGGTGAAGGGACATCGTGGAGGTTTTAGTCGGTAGTGGAGTAGCTCCGAGCCCGACATACCCCGCTGCCCCCCCCCCCCCCGGGGAGAGTGTGGGGATGCGCAAATGCATTTCCTCCACGGAAAAAAAAAAAAGGGAATCCCACAGCAGTACCCAGGACACACAATGTAACTATTCTGTGCATCCTAATTTAAATTGTATTGTATTTAGAATACTCTGTTTATGAAATGTGTGTTTAAATAAATGATTATGAAAAAAAAAAAACTAAACTGTAACAAGTTGTGAGCGTTTAGAGCGTTAGTGCGTAACACGTACTTGAAGTACCTCCATCACGCAAGCTTAAAATATCCCGTAACGGGAAGCAAGTTGAGCCAGCAGTATCCACTTCAAAGATTACGCCGACATCACAAGAACACGGCTATTTCTCGGTAAATTCCTTGCTTAAAGGTGGACAGGTGACGACGGTAGGTTCAAATACCTCGGACGTACCACAATACAGGACTGAAAGCGGTTAAATATTTGCTTAACCATGCCTGAGTTGGTTTTGAAACGACTTCAAAAAGGAATGGAGGGGTTTTTGTATGTTTGTTGCGCGATTAATAGTCAAGTACCTAATATTAAGTAAGAAAAATGTTATTATGTAATGAATTATTATAATGATAACAATGTAGTTAAAAAAATACCGGGCGTATGACCTGTGGTTCTAGAAAGAACAATGTAGTTCGTACCAAAAACTCTTTATAATAATGCCTTCAGAAAATAATACTGTAACTGCAACATAATAAAGTTGTAAAGTCGTTCAGTAATATCTAGAACTACTACGTTATGCTAATACTAAGCATAATATCAACCCATCGTGTGTAAACTTTAATAAATGTAGTCAAAGTAAATTTTGCATACATTGTTATGCATGGCCCAATGTAGGTATTATATTTTTCATGCAATATTTTTGTCTGTACAATGTACCGATACCTATCAGTTATTCAATTTTCATGTATTCCAGCGATTCATAAAATAAATCTTAGTTTCAAATTTTCGTGTAACAGAATACAAAATACTAGAATACCCTTCAATCTCAATTCGGGCGTCAATTTATATCAAAGCCACAACACTAGTTATATCCTGCGGCTTGACTCGTTTCAGATCAAATAAAAACATAAAATTAATCTAAACTGATGTCTGCTACTTATGATTCAGACAAAAAAATAGATTTTAAAATTAGAATCGAGTGTTATCTTTGTGAGATTTTAGTTTCTTAACATTAACAATATTAGACATATGGGGAGATAATATTTTGTATCGTATAGTTTAAGTGCATCATGTACCTACCCGAAAACGGATGGCTCAGTTTTTAAATAAAAACAAACAAACATACAACCATAAATTGTTATAGTGATACATGTTGTAACGTGGTAATTTATACTACTAACCCCATCTAGTATGTTAGAGCAGAACTAACCATTTAAATTGAATAGAATTTGTTCATCGAGCCGCTCGGCGAAGAGAAGCGGAGGCGCAAAGATGGCAGGCTGATGAAATAATTCTGCTCACGGCCGCAAGAGGGCGGTCTAAAAAGCAGAAGGGTAAAATGATATATTCGGACTAATATCGTAAAGATCAATGGGTTTAGACATCGTCTCAATTCAAAGATAAATTCCAGATTTTCTGATGTTCCAGGCGTCACCTTCCATTCGACTAGAAGAAAGTTCATTCCTCTCGATTCCGATTTAAAGCGCCATCTACCGGAGTGAAGAGAAATAGCCGAATAGCTTCCAAAGCGTATATGGAGGGAGTGTGTGACGTTTGAAATAGAAAGTTCGAGATCAAAATCGATTTGTAATATAACAAGCCGCGAAGCGGGTTTCCAGCCATTCTCTGCCCGAGCTGCTTCAAAGGACAAACAATAGTCCAACAGTGTGTTTTCATCCGCGGTGTGTGGGTAAGTACCAAGCGCAAGCGGTGGTAGTCATGTAAAATTGGTTGGAAGTGCATTTCTTCATATTGACGGCGTTTTTCAGACGGAGATCTTGCTGTACGCGGGTTTTTATTATCAGCGAAGCGGAGAATCCGGCAAGAGGCGGCAAGCATTAAGTGGGTCAAATATCAGGTATGTGCGTGTGGAATTTTATAAATTCACCTCCCAGAGATAGGATGGTTTCTAATCGTTCCAATGTGATAATTTCCAGGGGTCATCGAAAGCCGCCGCTCCGTCCACACACACCGGGAACGAGATCAGCCACCGTCGGGTGACGCATGAGCTGATCTATGCTGAGTCCAGCTCGTGAACTGCTCCAGCTGGGCGGGTTGCTGCTTCGTGTGGTCTAGCGAGGCTGCGCAGTCGTAGCCCTGGCTTTTCAAGTAAGATCCAACCGATTTCTGTGCGTCGAAACTGACGCCACCCTCTTTTCGGATTTAAATGTATGCTGACCGTGAATTTGAGTGAAATCCTTCTTATCTGATAATACGAAATCCTGCCTCAGTTTTACTCGCCTATTGCGGGTAACCTTCGTCGTGAAGATCATAAAGATAAACCTAAAATTGTGATATCATCGTATGTGATTACCATTTAATTTTATGTGCGTTAAGTGCTGGTCGTTGGTCGTTTTTCTTTTAGATATTTCGTGTATAGAATCAAGTTATTTCTATTGATTGATCTCTACCTTCAAGTAGGAAATTTAAACAAGATCGTACCTAGACTTTATTGTTCCGTCTAATGTTTAAACCAAATTAGTTTGGGGTAGTTAGTAATAATATTTTTATTTCGATCTTTGTCGTGTGATTGGAAATTAATGTGCAAGTAAAAGAAGGAAACAATAGCAGATAGCTCAGACAGAAGCTATTCATTGTGTAGTTAATGTAAATTAACCGTTCGAGTGTCTTGTGAATATCGCTGAGTAATTTGCACCTCTACCTACAAATCCAACTTGTGAAATTGTTAAAGAATTCAACCTATTCATGCCCCAAATAAGTATTAATAACCCACACTAACATCTTAGAACTGTAATTTTTCTTTTGTAACGATATTTCCTTGGTTTTAGTGATCATATAATGAACTTGTAACCGATCACCTAGAATTTAGAAATACCTCAGTCTAACTTGTTGAGATCTTACAGTTTGGTTGATAATTAGGTTTAAGAACATAATAGCTTCTTGGTTCATGCGATAATGGACCAACATAACAAAATATAAAATCATATTCCTCTGTAAAAGCTAAACAGTTAAACTTTGGTGTGATCTTAGACTACCATCATCTTAGTACCATGGTTGAGTTTACAGTCAAGCTTAGGAATGTTTAACATTCAAGTTAGTTAGACATTGTTCTACTTCATTCTATATTTAAAATAAATAAACAATTAATATGTGTGTTCTAATCAACTAAATTTGTGTAACTTGAACAATTCTTTATGAATAGAAAGATATTTATAACTTAATATAAAAGTTTTATTTTTACCTTCCTTAGTTTACAATTAATAATAGGTAGGTTTTTGTAGCCCTATATAGCCGGGGGGTTACAATGTTGATACAGCCAAGGTTGCCCAGCCCTTGAACTTATAAAGCTCTGGACATGCGAGTATATAAATAATGCATGAGTAGTAAAAAGCCTCCCTGTTCCAGATTATTTTATTTCTGAAAAGCGTAGATTTGTTTGGTGTGAGAATTTCGCGCATATGTTTATGCAAATAAATAAATAAGATTTTAGTTTCAAATCAAAGCTCACGCTTCACCACATCTCGCCTGATGGTAAGCCTCAGCTTTTAAGACGTATTTTAGGTCTAAAATTGGCTTTTGTAACTTGATAAACAGTACATTAATTTAATTACAATCAATGAGATACCAATAAACAAATACAAAAAGCTCTGCTTGTACTCAAATATATACAACAATTTTTTAGTGCTTTGTTCATGTTTATCTCACTCATAACATATTTTATTATCTTTTCAAGAAAACAGCGTTCAGTTATTTCTCTGATCGGCATCGCTGGAGACATTTTTCTGAAGAAATCTTAGAACCACGATTCTCAGTAATGACGTCCAATTATAAAGAAAGACTTATTTCCCACTTCATATACTAAGTAGGTAAATCACATTTGGGCACGAAACAAATATGTGCCCAAAGTGGACCGAACATTCAATACCAGCTCATCTTCGCGAACGATGTTCCTTTTTGCAAAGGATCGTTTGAATATTCAGGCAGGAAGATAAATGGAGTCAGTACCCTGCTCCTATGACTCGGCGAATACGAAAGATTAGAGCCTAAAAAGGTCTTTGGATTTATCTTACGTATAGCTTTAGAGTCTTCTTTATAGTGTTGTGATTAATCGTGTTAAATTTTGTGAAAATGCTATTTGAGTACCTTAGGTCATTGTCCGGAACGAATTAACTAGAACTAATTAGTTAGCTATCTTATATTATGTTAAAGCTTATTTTTAAGATTCAACCGTGGAAGGATCTTGCCTGGAATGGTTCGTAAAAACATTTCTTACCTAACACAGAAAGAAACGTATATCTATATTATTTCCACTTTTAGGTATAAAGACCATATAAATGTATTCCATACAAACTTATGTGTAAAATATGGCAAACGTATATCAGAGTAAAAAAGATCATACTCAAATTTAATTTAGACAATATTGAATACGTACAGAGCTCACTAATCTTTTTTTGAGGAAATCAGTTAAAACTGCTACTAATATAATGACATAATCTCTCAGTATTTATGTATCCATACATATTACTATACAAGTGGACGCCCGCGCCTTCGCTCACATTGCTATGAGATAAAAAGTAGCCTATGACACTTCTAAGTACTCATACTACCTACATACCAAAAGTCATGAAGTTCCGTCCAACCGTTTTGCATGATGAGCGTTTAAATAAACAGTTAAACGTGTTTTTATTATAGATTTATAATAGTACACCCAAACTTTTTTTTTTAATATCTTCTACGTTCGGATTTTTGACCCCCTTCAGGTTTATTATATGTAGGTATATAAGATTTCGAAAACTGTTTCTCGAAAATTGGCAAATAAACTCGCTTATTATATGAATTCACAAGATAATCTCTCAGTATTAACGTGTCCATACAACTGGTCCTATTATGTCTAAATTAGCGTAAAAGCTACGCCACTGTTCAACCGAGCGTGAGTCCCTTCCCCCGCCGGAAGCAGTCCGAACTGGGTGTGTTACTACAAAGACCTTTTATCAAGTATGTGGAATCAAAGAAATACTTCATGTATTATGCTAAAGTGAAAAAAACATATTTTTTCCCGTAAACAGTTTGTGCCTTGTTTTAACAGATAATAGATAAACAATTTATTTGTAAACAAAAGATTACACGGCAATGAGAAATATCACAATTCAACTTAATATAAATGACAACTTATATAAAAAAAAAATTACATACGTTATAACTATTATTTATTTTACTACTTCAAATTGGGAAGTTGATTTTATCATTGGCAACATTTTGACAGTTTTATTATTATGACAGTAGACATACAAATTTCGAACAATAAAAACGGACTTGGTATTTTCATAGTTCTGGACTAATAGTTAAAACCACGTTTTGTAATAAGGCCCATAGAACATAATAATATGCTGTTGTCTGAGTTTTGAAATTCAAAACTCATCATGCATAGCTTTTACATCAATAAATTTTATCTAATACTGATTGACTAGAACCGTATTTTATTCATTTTCAATATCAACATCAACCAATGTTCAAAGTAGTGAGAACATGGAATTATTGATACTCAACTTTGTTCCGAATGTTAAACATCAAGTTGATCTGTTGACTGGCCTGTTAGCTTAGTTGGTAGTGGCTCTGCCTTCTAATCTAGAGGCCGCGGGTTCGATTCCCGCCTGACACAAGTATTTATGTAACTTTAAAAATGTATAATTACTTGTGTTGTGTCTGGTCGTTTGTATGTATAATAAGTATGTATTTACAAAAGAAAAGTATATATAGGTAAGTATTATATCCGTTATCTAGTACCCACGACACAAGCGTTTGCTTAGTGTGGGGCTAGATGGCGCTGTGTGCAATGTCCCGGAATATTTATTTATTTATTTTATTTATTCATCTTAGGGATGGCAATAGAAAAAATGAGAATAAAAAATACATTCCTATTACTTTGTCTACTGATGGAATTGAGATTTAGATGCATCCTCAAAATATACAAATTTTAAGCAATAAATTTATACCTAAATACGTTTTCCTCCTTTGTTTCACTTGTAGTAGAATGATAACAATAAAACATTCAAATATAGACGTACAATACAAGCTTAACACTTCTAAAAATATTATTTGACATTATCAAAATGGCACAAAGGTTACAGAAAGTTAGAAAACGTTTCCAGTAATCCGTGGGAAAGGTGAAAAACAGCTATTCTGATAGCTGTCTTAACTTTTTGTGAAACGAACCAAAATAATATCTTATACAGGGTAACTATATATATCTATACATACGATAAAACTGAAGAGGGTCGAAAGTCTGAACATTAAAGATTAAAAACAAAATGTTTGGAAATGCTTAAAATGAGGCTTTTTCTGACAGCTGAGTTAAAAAATAAAAAATGGTGTTAAAAATGCTCAACAGGTGGCGTTGTACTTGTATGTTAACAACTGTGGTGAAGCCAATCAATGATTTAGATTAATATTATATTTTTCATATTCTATTATTTATATTTCCTACGCATTTTATCCTCATTTCTTAATATCACCTTTCAAATGGACCGCTTCCTGTATTCCTAATGGTATGGATCAACGAGTACGGTTCATTTGTATGCGCGCAACTAGATGGCGCTAGTAGTCCACAAATGACGCTAACTTGCGGACTGCATGATTGTTTCGCTCTTGCCATTGGCAAATAAATATTCACACCGCATTCGTCTTTCGGCGTTTCCATCGGTGTGGTCAAGATAGTTTCGCGACCCCGGTGACACGCATCCTACAAACTGAATATAACTATAATAACAAACCGTGATGGTGAACTATAAAAATCTTTAAAGTGCAGAACTTCAGATAGGTGCTGACTATTATCTGTGCATCAGTGTGGCCTCTGCAGAACCTGGACCCTCACCCAGGTCATTCGTTGGCCGCCAGGAGGACTTCAGGAATTCATTGCCGTGCGCTGTGCGCCGGCTCAGAGGTTTGTACCATAGGGACATATTTGAGCGGTCTGTTTTTTTATTCTTATTTTTCCTTGCACCCATTGTGGTATTCCCGCGCTGGAGTCAGGCTATTTACACGCCACTCCAAACTGTACAAGCGAGTTCTTAATAGTACGTGAAACGGTATATAACATAAACTTTACAATGCAATTTTATTTATATTCAGTATGAGTGAGACAAGTTTTTGGTAAAATTAATTTATTCTGGTAATCAATTTACAAAATAACTAATATAAAAGTTAGACAACGTCTTTAAATATATTCCACATTTTTTTTTGTAAGAAATGGAACGTTTTCATCTGACATGACATTTATTTTGACATCCCACCACCCATGATATGTGTTGTGTTTGTAAAAGTCCAAGATCCATAATCCTTGCTCATAATTGTCAACAAGTAAGTAACCAAAATCCGAATGGGTTTTTTGTGGTAAACTTTCGACGTAATTCAATTTTTTTATTTTTTTTTTCAACCTAATTTCTTGCCTTCTTCTTCTTAATGGAGGAGGCCTTTGTCGACGGACAAGCTGTCTAATGTAAATAGTTATTAATAGAATAGATAATAATCAATTGTATATAAACAGTAATAAAGGCTTATTTTATTTTATTTTTTTATTTTTATTTAAGTAACCAAAACAATAAAAACGAACAACAAAGTAACAACAGTACCTAGCAGGTGAAAAACTTAACAAAACCAAAATAACAAGATAACAAATTTGAGCAACGAAAGATGAAAACAGTGCACCGAGATTGAGATTCAAGAGCAATGTGAGTGATGTGAGTGATATGACGACACGCCACACTAGTTGTCAAAAAAATGTCAACCAGCAACGAAATGACAACAAAAACCATAAATTTTACTTGGTCTTTGGTGTATTTTCACAGTATACAGCGACATCTATTGAACTTATTTTAAACTATTTTTTTTTAATTGGCTCCCGGTAAAAGCCTCATTGAGAACAGAACACGTTCCAACAATTTATACGGCTAAACGGATCTTCATGATTTTTGGTATGTATACGTTACTTTTTATTCCGAAATAAAGCGAGCGAAGCGGCGGGCGTCCATTAGTATGATATAAGGGGAGATTTATTACGTCAAAAATAACAAAATAATATAATATTTTGTTTAATGATTTTTGACAAATCATCAAAAAAAACCTTTCTTTTAATTGTTTTTTTTTTTATGTATTTACCAAAGTCGTATAACAAATTCGTTGCTTTTGTCTTACCAAAGTAAGTCTTAAAAGGTTATGTGTTAGTTACGAATAACCCTATATTGCGGAATCTGGCCTTTACCTTTATTCGGAAATAAGTTAGCACACGACCTCATCTCTAATCCAGTTGATAAGTAAGTGTAGCTTCCCACGAGTTATACGCGTTATTTACCTTCTAGTCATACTCTTCTTTGCAGATATATTTCAACTGTACAAGAATGTGATGTTAATGCTATTTTTAATTAAAATTGTAGGTCCCGGCTTTATGTATAGTACCTACGGCAGTCGTTAAGCCATGTCAGAGGCCACTCTCATAGATAACATAAAAATAAAGACTTACGGTAATCTTCAAAATTTTCATAATTGAAAAGTTTTATTTGTTAGTAGGTTTTTAAGTGTCAGTTCTTATTAAATAAGCGTAACTTGCATGTAGTTAGGGGCTAGAAGATTCCGTATTAAATTTTACGCTTTTTATTCATGTTAGTAAACAGTTAGCCAATTTCTACATATTTATGAAAAACATAACAACCAGATATGAACCTATACCCAAACCGCGAAAATAAAAAAAAAACATACCCACCTACCTTTAATATTATTACCAAACCACGTTGTACAGACTTGTACATTCACTATATAATATAATTCCAGGTATGTTCGTGACGTCACTGATCGCTGGATTCCTCACAGACAACTTCGGGAGGAAGTTGTTCTTGAAGATTGGCTTCGGAGGCATCTTTATATTCTGCGTGCTGGGGGGGACCAGCCAGACGTATGAGCTGCTTGTTACTGCCAAGTTCTTTGAGGGGATGCTGTGAGTATACTTTGTCCTTTTTTTCTCTATTTCTAAGTCAAAATCCGTAAAAGATAAATTATTTCGTCATGAATTTTAAATTTTTACATGACATTGGGTCACGCTAGAAGCTAGATTGAAAATAATTAGCTGATTTGTTTCAAAATAATATTACTTTCATAAAAATAATGTAATGTAATTTATTTGTCTAGTTAGCTTGTCAAGAAGACTTTGTCAAAAATAAATAAAATCCTTAACAATTTATGAACCGTGGCACAAAAATAAATGGAATGCATATAATAGCTGTAAATGGGCTAGAACAGTTAGATAAAAAATCTTAAAGCCTATAAGAAATGGATAGCAAGACATAATTAGATAATAAACCGTCTCCATCTCCTTAGCCTATAAACCCTATTTAAAAAACGACTGCTAAACTTTTTTTTCAGTTTCTCCACGTCAATCAGCGCTCACGTGACGTTCCTCTCTGAGTTCTGCCACAAAGGCATCCGAGACCGCATGCTGCTCTGCCAGGCCTCCTCCGTGGCTATCGCACAGATCATGTCACCCGCCATGGCGCTGGCCATCCTCACACAGGACTGGAATTGGACTGCTTTTGGGGGACGATTTGGTAAGAAATAACTTCTAGAATGGCCTCTGGTAATAATATACTACGAGAAGATCCAGAGTAGGAACAATTGACGTGAAAGTTTCTGAGCACAAGATATTCCATTTTTCTTGAAACAGACAGATATAATAACGTAAACTCAGGTGTTGTAAGAGAGTGGCCGACTTTGGTGTCGAGAGTATTCAAACCACTCCAGGGAATTCTGACATACTTTAACGAGTGTTCATGTAACGGTTCTAATTTGAGGTGGCATCCGAATTATTGGAGCTAATACAACTTAATGACAATATAGCAACTGTATCTTTAAAAAAATGTATAATGATATTATAATATGGATTTATTGATATCTTTATATTCCAGTCCTCCACTCGTGGAACTTCTACCTGTTCTTCATGTCCCTGTGGTCCCTGGGTGCCTGGACCCTTTACTGCACCCTGCCAGAGAGCCCCAAGTATCTGGTCGCCCAGCAGAGGTACGACGACGCCAGGGAAATACTGATACAAGTGTACAGGGAAAATACTGGAAACCCGCCCGAGAGCTTCCCGGTGAGATGGCTGATGTCTTTAGAGCAGTGATGTTAGATGATTTAGAGGAGTCTTTAAATCGTTAGTTATGTGATACATATGGTAAAAAAGGCATATTTGGTCAGGTGGAATGAACTACTACGAGTATGTCCTGGATTTCAAAGACCATGAATATGCAGGGAACAGACATCAACAAACCAACAAACTTTCTCTGTACCTACTGCACTCTGCCAGAGAGCCCCAAGTTCCTCGTCGCCCAGCAGAGGTACGACGACGCCAGGGAAATACTGATACGAGTGTACAGGGAAAATACTGGCAATTTGCCCGAGAGCTTCCCGGCGAGATCACCGATTTCGTGTGATCGATTGTGTCGGATATGGTACAAAAATTTCATGATTGGTCAGTCAGTATAACATTTTCAAGCGTCTTCTCACGGGCAACTACGAAGTTGGCCTGTTTCCATGGCAATGAAGCTTGCAAACTTACATATGAATGATAACGGGGAAAGAAAGATCCAAAGTTAACAATTACAATGGATCACAATAAAATACGCTATCAAAATAAAACGCTGGGTTCAGTAATGGTGCAAGAAGGAGCAGTGGCCTCTCCAAGTTACATAGTCTATGCTCAAGCTATTCACGGTATTTGAGATGTTTGCGAGAGGCATTTTATGAGAGATATAATGTATTTTTAAAGTCCTGTTACAAAGTGCCCGACATGACTGATGGTTATGCATGAAACGGGAGGTAGGGGACTATAAAGGCTTTTAAAATGTGAATTCTTGCAGTAGATATTTTAGTTGGATATTCTTAGAACGTTCTTCTTCTTTGAGACCTTTGCCCAGGAGTGGGACAGTATAGGTTAACAAAAAAAACTTAGAACGTCAAATGATATGAGATTATTTATTTATAATTTAATTCTTATTTGAGGAAGTGAGTGTGTTCTTAATTAGATTTGTAATTTGTGAAATTGATCAAATTATTGATTGAATGATTTGATCAAAGCAGGTCCGAGACTGGCAGATAGACATATAGGCTGATGTTGATGATGACATTAGATTTACGAAAAGACTGTACTTATTGTATTATGTTTCATGGTTAAAGTATTCACTCACTCACATAGTTTCGATTAGTGAGTTGTTTTTGATATAGTTTTAAACCACGCTGGTTCTGATTTTCTTTACACTCACAAAATAAGTAGATAACACAAATTAAGCTATACAAAACTAAACTAAGTAATATCAGTTTTTTCCTTCACAGTTTATGGACATCTGGAAACAGACGCAGAGCCAAGAAGTAATAGAAGAGAAGAGAAGTGTTACGGAACAGATCGCAGCAGGCTTGAAGAAAGCAAAGCCACTGTTTCGCAAACCATTGATCGTATACGTTACAATGCTGGGAACTGTATCTTTCTTCGTTTTGTCACTGTGAGTTTTTTTTCCATACATACATATACTGGGTGTCTAAACGTTTCAAATTAATAAATTTATACATATAATAGATATATAGATTAATTAAAGATCCAATCGTATAGAATTCCGTTGCTTTATTGTAGATTGAGGAGGAACAAAAGTCAGGAAACACATTATCACTCTAATAGCGTGCTTTAATTTCTTCACGTTCACATTGTTCAATGTAATCCTAGAGATAAGGTATAGAACAGTCTGAGCTAGAATGAATAAGATTAATCTATTTTGTTTGACAGACAGGATTTCAGCTCTGTCTGGACACCCACGTATGTTAAGAAAACATCTAATTATTTACCAATGAACCTAAGAAAATCATTTTATGATAACGTTGTAGGTTTAGTATGTTTTATACATTGAAATAATGGTTTTATACCTAGTCAAAATAAATGGAGACTGAATAGTTTGTTTCACTGGTATTGCGTCTTTTCTTTCTAAAAACTTTCAATGTTGTATTATCATATTTCATAAATTAGGTTTCAGTTAAGTACCTACGTAGTCAATACGATACTTTATTGTGACTCTTGTACCATTTGAACACGCAAAATACATAGTTTGTCATATTTAAAACGCCGGTTTATTTTAAGAACCTTATTTTACTAGAAAATATAAAACTTATTTAGTACGTTAATATTCCAGTATTTCTCTGACACCAGAGTTGACTACTCTCACTTACTTTGTTTTTGCAGCTACAACATAGTCCGTCTCTGGTTCCCTCAATTATCCACCATAGTGGAACACTACACCATCGACTCTGAGAACGACCTCTGTGTGATGTTAGATCTATACACGAGCGACTTGAAGGCTAGAACCAACGCCACCAACTCTGCTGGGTGTGTGCCGGTATGTATAACAATGTTTTTATAAAGATCTATCTTCTTATATATAAAAATGAATCGCAAAATGTGTTGGTAAGCGCATAACTCAACAACGCCTGTACCGATTTGGCCAATTCTTTTTTTTTTTTTAGAATAGCATTATTGCTTCAAAGTACCCCTACTACCCCTAGTAGGGGTAGAATTAAGGTATTACGATTCGTCAATGAACTTGAGCGTTTGACGCCTAACTAGTATAATACGCCATCTAGTGATCAACGGTCACAGCTCGTGAACACCGAGCTAGCTGTTGTCAAGCAATAAACGAAATTCAGATAGGACTGATTGAAAAACTTTCTTTGCCTACAATGTTATACTTACTAGGTGATGTTCTGTCGGTTAAATTATTTATGGGACTTGGTATGGTAATTATAAATGGTTTAATATAACACACATAAATATACTTTTTAGCGGAACTGACCCCTAATATCTGTTTTCCTGCGTAGACACAGAATCCCTTATATATAAATGTCTTAAAAAGAATGCATAAATATGCTTTAGGTAAGCACAGCATTCAAATTTAAAAGACAGTTATTTATTTATATTTTATGTTAGAAAATAGAAGAAAGAGAAACTTAGCTGCATGAGAAATAACGCTAGGTAAGATTGTATAAGTTGGCAAAAGAATATACCTACAAGAGTGACTTAAATGAAATTTAGGAGTAACGCGACCAACTCTGCAGTGTCTGGGCCGGTATGTAGAACAACTTTTGGTTCTAAGTTTGCTTGGTAGTGTATTCTGAAAGACAGTGATATAGCTTTGATAATAATATGTTTAAATTAAATTGGTTATTTGCGAAGCTCGATCTATTTGGTATTTTAAGAAAAAAAAGTAGGAAAACCTTATTAAGGAGGTAAAATTAGTCTAGATACGATAGGTTAATTTAACATACTCACTTTATAATATCATTTACATATATTCAGGTTCAGCTTATCTTCTTATTGGCACATTGATGACAGTTCTTACCTGAAAATCGAAAAAGAAAGTCTTTACTCTTGTACAATATTTGTCTAAATTAGAGTAAATAGAAAGACAATATAAATATTATTAAGAGTAAACTAAGGTATATTAAAGTAAATGTAATCTTACGAAAAATGTATCCATGATCAAGGTGATTATAAGATAAAATAAGTTTATTTTGCAAAGTTTATGTACTGGCAACTATCTCTACTGTAACCAGAGTCTCTGTAATCAAATAACGCGGACAGAGTTCAGGCAAGTTCAGTGTTTGGGATTGATTTGTCACATCGCAACTTCTTACTTACACTAGTTGGAAGTTTACTCGTATTTCGGATTAAAGCTGTTATAGCTGTAACTAGTGAAGTCACTGATTACTTCTACAGTTGTCCATACTAGGTTGCCTGGGAGATATTTAATTACTCAAGTTAAAGGATATCCTATTTCTTTCTATTGTTATTGATTGTTCCATTTCTTTGTTACTTAATAATTGCATAAATTTATAGCAATGAGGTCAGATTTTTCTGAAAAATAAATCAAAATACTATGTGTAACAGATAGATGCAAGCAACGTTACAAAAAAAGCAAGCAACTATAAATATAGCCTACAGCTTTATTGTTTTATGTCATTGTTGGAATTATCTGCAATTTTATTGAAAGTTACACTTGATTTTTTTATCCTTTTATTATGTACCTGTTGGTCGTTAAAGTGATAATATATGTGTTGTATATATGGAAGATTTAAAAGAACTGAGTAACTGTACGACTATTAGGGAGTATACCTAAAATTTTATTTATTTTCAGAATAAGGCCGGTACAGAGACGTACATAAACAGCATGATAGTGGGCCTAGTGTGTCTCGTGCCTTACTTCATCACCGGCGCGCTTGTTAACAAAGTGGGCAAGAAGTGGCTGCAAGTCGCTCTGGCGCTTATTGGTAAGAAAATAGAGTATATTTTAGCATGTACTGGTGATTCATAGTGTCAACGATTAATCCGTGATAAACAGTCGTATTTAATTTAAATCGGATAAGCCAAAGAGAAACAAACGTTCATAAATTATGTAACTACATACGATCAAATTTTGGTATTATGTGACTAGTATGTGATTAGTCAGTTTATAGTAGCACGGTTGGTGATTCTTGTAGAAAATAATTGAGAATGGAGAGAAAACTTGGAGAATGTACTTTTTATAAAGCTTGTGTGTGATTGGCTGAGAGCCATTGTGAGTGCGCGTAACAAACTTGGAGAATGTACTTTTTATAAAGCTCGTGTGTGATTGGCTGAGAGCCATTGTATCATATGGGTCCGCGAGTATCTTCAGTGAACGCGATGGAGATATCCTTGCATCTCTTTCGCACGCGGCATTTGTTGTATATTTTGATTAGTAATGATTTTTCTTATCTAAATCCAATAAGATTTGTATTGAAACAGATGCTGCGTGACGAGACCTAACTAGAATGGTATGATACTCGCGGATCCTGACTGTAATTAGCCCGTAACTAACGAAAATGTATGATGAAAGTTGCGTTTTGTGCAAATATTCCACCATTTTATGTTAATTTCTCCTAAAGCCCTTGGTCGATTTGTGTGAATTATATATGTGTAAATAGAGTTTTGCAAGGGCTTTCTAATGGTGTAAATATTATGTGTGTAACTTTAAGATCAATAAAGATATGGGCGGGGAACGGTGCCACTCATAGTGAAATTTGCGAGGAAATAACTAAATATTAATAGGGCGCTCTCTGAGGTCACGATAGATTTTAGAGTCTCGGCCGAAAACCGAGATTGAAACATGTAGTAGTTCCTGCCAACGTCTAACTCAAGAAAAGAAGAAGTGATCTCAAGACCCAGCCAAGAAGGATTCCAGCCTGCAGATTGCTCGGAGAAGTGAGCACCGCGGCGACATCGAGGGGCCGACAAGAGGCACGCACCGCGGGCGGCTGTGGACCTGGGCTGGGATCGCGAGCGTAGGGTGTTAGGTGGTGGTACTGTTCCTCGTACATAGTTTTCGTAAATTCAACACATTGGTTTCGCTTATTCAACCCACAATAGTCTTAGTACCCTTATCTAGGCCTCCTCAAGGCATCTCACACAACTAGGCCTCCTCAAGGCATCTCACACAAGTTAAAGTTAAAGCTCCGCGACGTAGGGACGGTTCGCACCGGCGCAAAGCGTCTTTTTCAAGACGAGAACTGCGAGCCGTCCACCCACCCAGGGGCACAGCGCCACACCGTGCGCGCTTGTGTCCGCCACAATAATTGAGTTTCTCCAAAAAATAATTATATATAAAAGCATAAAATGCGTTATAACGCCTACAGAAAAAAGTGCGCAACCTTACAGAAACGACAAGGCACAACTTTTAATAACAGTTTTATGGTCACTTCACGTTATAACTGCCTTTTTACTAAAATTTGCGCACGTAGTCGTTTTTGAACTTAAATAATTATGTGTGTCTAATGTATATTTTATTGTTTACCAGGTGTTGGCACAACTCTAGCCCTGCGCTGGGCTAACTCCAAAGTGGCGATGGTTGGTTTGTTTGCGGTAGACACGGCTGTGTTTCAAGTCATGAAAAGCCTCAACCAAGCTATGGCTATCGAGTTCTTTCCTACTACCATTAGGTATGTCTTTAATAGACTTGCAGAATTTGATCGTTTAATATATTTTTAAATGGACATGTTTAATGATTTGTTTTGTTCTTTGGTGCGTATGCTTGCGTTGTGTGCTTTTAATCTAGGATTGATTTGCAGATTTTAACTCATTGCGGAAGTTTTCTTGGGCAAGTACATCATTGTGGGCGCCCAGATCCAGTGTTCTTAGAAGTTTCTCAGATTTATATATAACTAGCGGGTGCTCGCGGCTTCGCTCGCAATAAGAAGTAAAACTTGAACCCCCTATTTCACCCCTTTTATAGTGGCATTTTCAAAAATCCGTTCTTAGCGGATTCCTCATAGCGGTCATAACATCTACATGCATGCTAAGTTTTAGCCAGATCCGTCCAGTGGTTTTGGCTGAGCGTTGATAGATCACTCTGTCAGTCAGTCAGACCTTTGAGTTTTATAAATATAGATTGCCCGCTAGTTATCAAATAAAAATGTGTGTGATGTACCTAACTGTGTAGTGTGACATTGTAGTTGTTGAAAATAACTCTGAGTATTTCCTGCACTATTACATACTGTTTCAGATCCTTTGCCCTAGCCTGTACCATGATGACAAGCAGGCTCGGTACTCTGAGCGGGAACGTGGCCTTTCCCATACTGCTGGACGTGGGGTGTGTGCTGCCCTTCTACACCATGGCGGGAATGCTCGTAGGTTTGTTGGTTTTTTGGTCCCTAGCCTGCATTATTTATCATGGTTTACTGTAATAATGTGAAAGCCAGTGCCTACTATCTAAAATGTTATTCAACCTGGCGGTAGGAGCTAGATGTAATTGCCAGTATATATTTTTAATTGATCTTGTATAAACTTAGTCCAATGTCCATCTACTAAACTTCAGGCACTCCAATATAACTTGTTTAATCCATATGTTTTTGTTTCAGTGGTCACAACCATCTCCGTATTTATGCCGAAGAAGAAGCAGCCTCAATAGTTAGGAATGGCTTGTGTTGGTTTAAATGCGTTATATATTACATTAACGCAAATAGGTATATGTAATAAAACGTTTGGAATTTATACTAGCAAGTTATATAAGATTAGACAGTAACAATTTGTAGTGAAATGGTGCTAAAGTTTGTAATAGTTTCATAAGCTAAGTCTTTAAATATGACTTATTTTGTTCATAAAGGCTGATTAGGCATTTTGTAAGTGAATCAGGGGGATATTGTATTATTAATATATTATAATAAGGTTAATAAATAGTCACTATTTTACAGCAACAAAATCATCTATTTTCCTTCTTTTCAAAATAAGGCAGTAGACAATAGTGTCGAGAGTTCTCATCCGCTTTTAGGGCTTCTGACACGGCTTAACAACTGCCACTGGTTACAGCTATTTTTCGAATTTGACATGAATGAAACTAGAGCAATAACCTTTTGTTCAAAATATTCCACATTAAGAAAGTGCGGTGGCTTCGGAACCAGTAGACCATTGATAAATGTTATCTCTCGCAAACATCATTAACGTCGCCAATGTAACATGGCCTACGCATATCTCTGTTTTGCACAGGTTTTATCGTAATAAATAAATTATTACAGTGGGCTGTAAAAAAGTTTGTTAGTTTGTCTGTAAGATTTTTATGTGATATGAAACTGTAATAAATCTAACCATTCATCTCTGTGTATGTTTCATATACCAGTCAAACAAGAGATATGTCTATTGGAGACTATTTACAAGAAGTACATAGCTTTACAAATACACAGATAATGGGTAAACAATCCGTGATTGGCACCTCATGAACCACAATTAGGATTACTCAGTGATGGGTTTATAACTATTAGTCTCAAGCAAAGTTTTTTATACCTACAACATAATTATCCACTAGGCTTACTGTAAAAAACTCGTTAAAATAATTATGCTATTTAAAAAACTGCAATTTATGGACCTACATTACATGTGAATCCAAAGAAAACTACTAGTTTTCCCCGCAGATCAACATAAGCTGGTTATCTCCAGCGTAGTAGCAAGCAAGGTCTTGATAATGATTTCGTCACAATTATAAAAGTAAGACGTTTTAGCAGAGTAACAGCTGATATGAAAAGGTGTGTTCAGTTCTACAAGATTATAGTTTTCGGGTTCAAAGCCACAGTAAGGTGAAAATGAGTGAGCTAAGTTTATCGGCGTTAGCTGAATCGGGTAAGTGGTTAATTTATAATTATAAATATGCATATAGGTACAACCCTATAATTTATATTGATATACATAACAGTCAATTAGTACCCTAACATATTTTAATCACTGTCCATTTTTAACCTCTTTACAAAAAAAACAAGGTTTATCATGTCATTGTATCTGTATATCTTTATATTGAATATCTGTCTTTGCAACGGTAGCTCCCACAGAACAACGATCGGACCACATCGCCCCCACCGCGCGTGACAAGCATGGACTTCAAAGCTCTGTGGGTAGCTCCCAAACGGGTTGAATGATTTTTTTCCGTAGATAGACGAGTCAACCAGAATTATTATTTGCTATATCTCTTTAAAACTGGTTTAGCCGTCACAAATTATCAGCTTTTTAGAGTTAATAAAACTACATACATAAACAACTTCCATTACAGATTCAATTCCTCGTATTCTGTATCTTTTAAAACTTTTGTACATGTCTATATGTGTAGAAACTTAGACTTTAAATTAAAATAAAATAATCAGATATGGATAAATATGTCATCCTAGTGCTTGTTTGACTAGTTTTAATAAATAAAATAAAAAGAAAGTGACCTGTGCCACCGTATAATATATCCGATTTGCATCTCGGTTTGATTATTTATTTTAACCTCTTTGCGTTTAATGTTAATATAAAGGCTTAATAAATGCAAATCAAAAACCATTGTGTCTATACACTTGTGGAAGTGGTGCCTCTGAGATACAAGCCCAGCTTAGTTTAGAGGCACCAGTTTATTATGAAATTGTAGCATTTAATTTAATTGTAAGCTTAATTATATTAGTCTTAAGCTACAAGTTTTGTAAGTCAGTAGATTTAAGTACAACAAAAAAAAAATTAAAAAAGTTTAATAATCCAGTTGATTATTAAAAGATATTACTAAGATACAAAGAAACAACCAACAAAAACCCGACATGAAAATCCGCTGTCATTTAAAATAATATTACTCAACGTATTCCAAATCAGCTTCTAATAACCGTTTCACCGAGCAAGTTTAACAAGCAAGCACAGTGTACTAAGGTTCCTACACTCGTACATTCGAGGTCCTACTTTTAATTAAAAGTAATATCTAATTTAATCCCCTACCGTACGTACAAGAGAAAGCAATTTAGACTCGAATAATGTCCTTTCCCTTCAAATGGGTGTTAGAATAGGTATAACGTAATACGTAAAATTGGTTTTATGTTTTGTATTTAAGCACGTGTGTTTAAATAGTAGCAGTTTAGGTGAAGAGTCTAAGTGGCGAATCTAATTCTAAATTTAAAGTTTAAAGCTTAGGTTTGTTATTCGAATGCATACTTAGTTTTGTAGTAGCTTCATGTTTTCATACAATGATGTGTAAATGTAATTTCTCGCCATTTTACACGGATTAATGCTGATATTGATGTTTGACTGTATTCAAAGCTACCTTGACTCAAAATTGATCTTTAATTACTTCAGGAATATGAACTAAAACATAATATACGTTACCGTACTTTTACACAATTTTGCTGGTCTTATAAATTATAAGCTCTGAGGGTAAAATTATGTGTCAAGATGTCAGTGTATTCTATACATGAATGCATCTTTTTCATAAATACATGGGAACTCGAATTTTTAAAACGTTTTGTGCGTTTTCATTTCATTCAACTCCTGACTAGTAAAATTCAAAATCAAAAAAGATTTATCAAAAAATAATACTTTAAAATAATGTACATTGTAACGTCGTATTTTGACATTTGCGTCTTTTTGGCTGAATGTAGTCTCGCACGAAGCCAAAGAACTGTTATTGGCAATTTGAGTTGACAGTGACAGTTGATAGGTGATCTGTCTTTTAGTTTTCAGCATGGTTGTGAAAATCATTTTTTAATCTCAGAGTGGGTACCTATCTACCCACCTATTACAATTGAAAATTGTGAGGAGGTTGGAGATTCTTCCCACAGACTTGTAGCAAAAGTGACGTCCTACAAGCAGTCCTAAATTTCATAAGACATATTGTGGAGTCGAAGTCGATTCGGTCGAGTGTCTACCGGCGCTGCGTGGCAGGGTGTCAGGTGCATTTATCGAGGAAGATTTTCCTTGTCTGGTTGGAAGCTGCCTAGGAAAACCCCTATAATTGATTAGGGTTTTTTTTATTATTAAGTGGACTCTTTGATGGTACTCCCTCCTTTCGGAGTACCAAGCCAACATGGTAGGGCTGATATCCTACTCTGGGGTTCGTCCTGCCTCTACTCGTCGTGGTTGGATCGCTCACTCCGGAGCGGATCCGGGGAGCGGTTGGCCCTCCGTCCACCCGTTTCCTCAGTTGCTGTGTCTGCCACCTAACCACACCCTGTGATGCACGGTAACGCTGGTCACCCGACAGGGCTGGTGTATTTTTTTCTTTATGTGCTGTCTTACTAATACCTTCCATTTTGACTGATGATACATAATCCTCAATTACATGTATAGTACTGATGGTTGCAACTTGTCCTATGTAGGCTCGATGTGGTGTATCATTCAATTATTATTTTTATCAAATATCACCAATCTCTATTAATAACATTATATTGAATTTATCAAAAACCTTATAATATAAAACAGTACTGTATTATTTTGAAATACCATTATTAATATCTACTAGTCTGTTACGTACTTATGTAGGTAGTATGTAACTACTCGTCTACACTTACTACGCTGTGTGCAATGTCCCGGAATATAAAAAAAAAAAAAGTAATAACATTTTTTTTCACATTGCTTCTTAAATTCTTATGCCGGCCATGATATATTTTCTAAATAATTGTGTAGTGAAAAGGACAATGTATTTATTCAATACATAATATTTCATTTTGTTCATCTACAGTGACATGAAATACACAATCACATCTTTGTCTCCTATAAATAAAGATAATTTATTAACCTTCTGACATAATTCCGTGAAATTTGCTAAAGAAAACGGCCAGAACATTTCAAATTCCTAGAATGAATCTGAAACGGTTAATATTTCTACAATGAATTGGAATGGTTGAGAAACGACTTTCAATCATTTGAAGTATTGTTGAAATAAGATGCCTCTCTCTGTATTTATTCACGTTATAAGTTACGTTGGTAACACAGTTGCTATGTTGGGTACAATTTAATTTGTTATGTAGCAGCTGTATTGCTAAGAAGTTTGGAGTTCAATATAAATGACTTTTGTTTATAATAAAAAGTAACCTAAACACGTCAGCAACCTTTAAGGACTAGGTAGTCTAGACTAGGTAGTATTTCATCATGGGACCTAAGTTTTTGACATATACTAGTCTGCAAATTTGTGATAGACATTGTAAACTAGCAGCACCCAGCAGGTGCATTAATCCAGGATAAAAAGAAGCATATGTGTTACTCCAGGGATTAATCTACGTCCATATCTAATATCATCCAAACCAGATCAGCGTGAAAAATATGTAAACATACACACACCCACGCAAAAATTTTGCATTTATTTTACTGGTTCACTCCACCAGTTAAGTTTATTTAATTTTACAGGTCGGCCAGTGCCCGCGAAGTCTCGGTTACCCATCCAAGAACTGAACTCTGCTTACAAAGAATGCAAGTTTGGCCTGTTCCACATCAAGCTTCTATTTACAGCGTTCACTGGATTTATAGCAGGTACGATTTTTAATAATTAGGGGAAAATCTTTGAATTTTGTTTGTCTTAATTTAACTTTATTTACAATAATAAAACAATAAAACAAGGGGAGAAAAATTAAACATACTACTTTTACAACATAAAAAGGGACATTTAGAATATCTTTTAAAGAGCATAGAGGTAATCTAAGTGCTCCAGCCCACTGAAAAATAAACTTAAACTGCATATTGTGAAACAACAACAGACGGTTCTCATAGACCTCAACGTGACATTATTTTCTATTGACACTTAACATATCTATACTAATATTATAAAGCTGATGAGTTTGTTTGTTTGAACGCGCTAATCTCAGGTACTTCTGGTCTGATTTGAAAAATTATTTTTGTGTTGAAGAGACTATTTATCGAGGAAGGCTTTAAGCTATATAACATCACACTGCAACTAATAGGAGCGAAGAAACAATGGAAAAAATCGGGGAAAATTATTCATCTTTAAGGGCTTTCGTTGCGAGCGCTGCGAAAACGGTTCAAGTCGTGGGTAACAGCTATAATTTATACTGCTGAAGTGGTTGTTTGCAAAAATAAATATGATGCCCAAAATAACTATTCCACGCGGACGAAGTCGCGAGCACAGCTAGTGAAACTATAATAAAGATGATGCAAATTACTTAGTTCATGATAGTATATGCGTAATTTCAGTCTCACCAAGTATTCAGCGAGCGAAAACGCCCTAGCAATGACATCCATCAGAGGTTTCCATAAGACAAGTTATGGGTGCTTCCCATAACTTGTCTTATGGAAACCTCTCCTCAATTCATTTATTTGTTTATCTGCAGGCTTTTTAATATTATTTAAAACTAGTCTGTGTTTGCAGCTTCGCTTGCACTAAGAAAAGTAACTTTCACCCCTTTAAAAGTGGAATTTCCAAAAATCCTTTCTTACATTTTTTATCTTATAATCTACATCATAACATCTACCTGCATGCCAAATTTCAGCCTGATCCATCCAGTGGTTTGGGCTGTGCGTTGATAGACCACCATGCCAGTCAGTCAGTCAGTCACCTTTGAGTTTTATATATTTAGATTTAATATACTTGCTTGTTAATTACTTTTTATGTTTTTTTTTTTCAGGTGTTTTAGTAAGCAATACGACGTCGTATCTACTCCCCATGGCCGAATGCGACCTCAACATGAGTTTGATTCAGAAAGGCTTGCTCAATGCTATACCTTATTTAGGTGAGTATCTTTACACTTATTTACTCTTATTATTATATAAGATCACCCAATGTATATTAAATTCGTTTGCAGGTTTTGACATATTTTTGGCGTGCATTCTATTCACAGATCTTTGAAGTCTATGCTTGTCGGGGGGGCGCGCGCGGGGGCGATGTGGCCTGATCGTTGTTCTGTGATTCTATTCAATAGCAAAAATGTTTTTAATGCTTTTGAAACACTCCAATACCGCAACGGAGCAATGGTTAACACAAAAATAATATTAGGTCTAAACAGTGACATAGACTACTTTTTAAACAATATCACACTGGCCAAAGTCACGGGAAGCACTAGTACCCTAGTATATTTTTACGTTACATTATGATTACAACTTGCCATATATTCAGCAGCAATGCAGCTAAAAATAATATTATATTAATGTTATAAAATTATATAAAATATATTTTTAGGACCTTAATAGCAGTTATAAAATTAAAAATCAGTTTAGTTTACTTACAAACTAATCACGGGCTGACAATTTCCAATTTGAAACTTTCAAAGTTTAATAAGAAAACTCTGAAGAGAAATTGACATTTACTTAAAAGTTGAACCTTGAAAACAGTAGGTAGTACCTATATAGAGAATATTTAGAAAAAGTAAAAGATCACATCATTATTTAACCTTCATAAGGAAATTTCTGAAGCATGGAGGAGGCCTTCACTCAACATTGAGTGCCCTGACGTCACACAGTAAATTGAAGAAAAAGTATACATATTTCGTGATTAAGTAGTATTAATTTTGTTTTAAAATAAGTTTTATATTATGTCAAGGCAAATAAAGGCTTTTTTATTTTTTATTTTATTTTATTTATTTAAGGAAATTTCTAAAAAATAAAAAAAAAACATAAAGAACTTTAAAGAATGCGGTAGATTTTTTTGAAATCAGTAAATATTTGACTCAAACTATTTTTAACAAATTTTTAAATTAAATTAAAATTCATTTATTTCGGGTTACTGAGACCCATATCGGAAAATCACATTACATTACATTCAATTCAATTTTGTGGTTGTAACTTTGTGCCACAAAGAGTGATAAAATAAATAAAATGAATATTAAAAAATCTACCTAATCAATGTCAAAATACAGTTTCAACTGCATAAAGTAACGTTTGACAAGCTATTGGTACTACTAATTGAAATGAAGTAAGTACACAAATTGCGGTATTAATCAAGCAGTAAAGCTGGATTATTATGCAGCTTAGTTTAAGGTCGCATTGCAATCATGCGATTTGTAAATGCATTTATATCTAAATGATGCACTCATTTGTGCGTTAACACAACCAGAATTTATAGAAATATATTATTTTGCTTGAAAACTAGTTATGAGTGATTCAAATAAAAAAATATGTTTTAAAATAGCTCTGAAAATTTTACTGTTATTGAGTATCGGCATTTTAAAAAATACATTTCTTTACACACCTTGACCTCAGCAAAAAATTAACAACTTATCAGCCCTGACTTCGCATTTCTATAAGTTATTAAAACATATTATTATGCCCTAATCTACGTCAGTAAACTAAAGAAAAAATTCATAATATGACTAGATATTCAGTTTATCTCTTTCACTCATATTCAAAACGCTTAATGTTAGAACGAAACAACATATTAATCATGTCATGCGAGATTCGTTTCTCGGTTAGTTCTCGTAGGCAATAAGTATAGTGACGTTCGTAGCACGTCTACGCCACTACGGCGTAGCGTGGTCAGATAATTTCGTCGTGGATAAATTTACTTCACATATCGTTGGATTAGATATAAATGTATAATGGTGATGGTTTCTTTATATTGTAAGTTACGCATTTGACACAGTTTTTTTCGTGTTTTTTGGATGCAAGTAACACACAAACCAACTAATCACGTTTGAAATTTCGAACATAATATCATTCAAACATATTATAATAATTGACTCAAAAACTAAGCTGTCACATCACACTGCAACGTTGTTATAGTTCTTTTTAGGAAAATGGTCACAGGAAAGCATCTTAACATCATTCTGGGCATCTATGGATACGAATGAATAAATTCACATGACATCATTACACCTAGGGGAAGAGGCCTTTACCCAGCAGTGGGTCCGTTACAACTCATATAAAACTTCTAGCTATGAATGTACAAAGATAACCGATCAATATTCCGCCTTATATTCAAAACGTGCTTTAATTATATTAGTCCATAACTTTTCAGTTTCTAAGTCCGTTTTGTTGTTCGAAATTTGTCTGTCTACTGTCATAATGATCAAAATTGTCAAAATGTTACCAATGATAATCAACGTTCCAATTTGAATTTGACTTTTTGATTGTCTGTACCTAATGTTTAAACAACAAGAACCGACTTTACGGCAGTACTGCAGAGGCCATAAAAAAACCGACTTTTTTATTTTCAAAGTTCTAGACTAATATTTAAACCACGTTTCGTAATAAGACGGGTTAGGTAAAAGTTAATACTAATATCATAAAGTACCAGCAGCTTTGGCAACACATCAATACATTACCCGAGTACAATATGTCGTGTATATCGCAAGGCAAGCTCTGTCGGCGTTAATTAATTCATCCAGTGCAATCAATGGAAGGTAAATGATCTAATGTGATAATTGTGTCGCCTCGTTGTGTCAGTGAAGCTTAGTGCCATTGATTGAGAGCTAGAGCTTAGCATTTATTACAGTTGATATGTTGGTGTTTATGAAATAATGGAATTGTGAATGGCTTTTAATTTTTTAATTATATCTTATTTTTGAATGCTTTATTTCCACTTTCATAGTTTTTTTGACTTGGTTTCAATTCAATCCCTATGAAGTAAAAAACATGGTAGATATACCGATAAGTCAACAAGTTACTCATTTTTTATGAAGTAATTCGTTTTGGAAGTCTCTCGTATTCATAATAATTATACTTCTTGAAACTATAATAATATTATTAATTAGACATTGTCGTAAAATAAACTAACTGACGTACAAAAGTCACCGTTATTATTATTTATGTTATTTTTATTTTCTTAACAAGAGTACATAGTTTCAACATCAACGTGCAAAGTTACAAAGTTAACAGAAGAAAAACCAAACAACATTTTTAAGAAAGTAAGCTTTACAACTTTTATAAACCAAAACCAGTTTACCAGGTCGACGTCTAAAATAGCCATTTCAGTGTTTCTTATTCTTCCTTTTAAAAAAGGCTTCTCTCGGTTCTTCTTAAAAATAAATTAGGAATGCAAACAGACTGACCACAAATCTCTGCTGTATGTATGTCAGTTGCAGTTGCACTCTTTTTTTGCGCCGCGCCGGCAATTTGGCAGAAAAACAGGAGACTGGCAGGAACTCCAGGCATTTTAAAACGGGTGATGTCGGGAAGAGTTTGGATATTGATTGGTGTAGATTAAAGTTTTTTTATTTGAGTATTATTGAAATTAAATTTGTAATATATCTTTTAAGTTTTTATCAGTTGACCCTCTTATAATTTGATTAATAAATAACGGTATAAAAGATAAGAAACTACTACGTAGTGATAATTTAGAATTGGTGAACGCAAACAGTATACCGTAGAGTTGGTTTTTCTAACCGGGCACATAAATCTTTTTTGTGACTGAAACTAAATATAACTTACCTTGAACGAGTCTTGATCTAGACTTCACGTGATCTTGAAGTAATGAATGAATCTAGTTTTAAAATTAACCATTACTCTAGAAACACTATTTCGTGATCATTTTAAATTCCAACACCATTATTAAAGAATCGATCAGAATAAAACCCAGCCCTTCAACTAATCACACCAAACACCCCAATTTCATCGAGCCAACATTTCTATTGACCGATTTCAACTCAATTACTCGAAATTTTCAGCCTCTCGCAAAATTTACACATCACTCAACTTCTAGAAACATAACATTCAAGCCGGCTGGTGCTAGAAAAGCCTAAAACTTAACTAACAAGGCCCTTGTCCTCGTAATGTTGAGAGTAGATTATTGGTAGAAGTACAAGCAAGAAGTTAGCGATGTGAGATTAAAATAAGTAGTTATATTTAATCTGAATCTTATAATGTAGGTAAGACGGTTGCTGCATAAGCATATTAATTTTATTTTTAACAGATATCTAATTAATTTGCTACTTAAGTGTGTCGATAATTATTTTTTTATTTATTGTAATTGATGTTATCGTTGTGAATAAATAAATGTCTGATTTGGACTGCAGTAAAAAGTAAACCAATAGGTACATAAGAAAAAAAAACTACAAAGACTAATAGTAAGAATTGTATTTGCTTAGCTCGCCTCCATACTAATACCAATAATGTCTATAGAAAATAACTGAGTTATTTCTCTGCAGATGTCTACTCAATACTGATACACGAGAATCGCAAAAACTAATTAAGGTCTTCAAGGCTGTGAACTAAATGAGAGTGTAATATCTACTAACGGTTTAGTTTCCAGTAAGTTCCATTTAATTACTTAATTGGAAGCCTTAGGGACCTACTTTGTAGGATTAAATTTTAAATTCGTCGTTAAGGGGATTTTTGAAAATATGGTGACCATAGTTCAAGGGCAAAATGTCTATGTTGTTTTTTTGTTCGTTTAACGGTGAAGAAAGGAATAAAGTAAGGAAGTAAACATGTTTTGTGGACCAAAGTTAAAATATGAAAGTATTTACCCATAAAACTAATTTTGTAAGCAAATGATGTGTCTAAACGTTTCTCATACCTAAGCAAGTCTAGAAAAAAAATATATGCGTTGTATTGTTTTTACAACACAAGCGTTTGTTTAAGCACTGAATTCAGATGAAGTATAGGTCTAGGTAGCGCTGTGTGGTATATCTTGGAATATTCATACATTTTATTAATAGAAAACGTGTAACTTAACCATTCTCTCGTACGTGACGTCACAGCCAGTCCCAACAGAAGACCGGCGCTGATTGGTTCTAGTAGTCAGCATTATGCTGAGTTGGGGCAGAATTATTTATTTATTGTATATACAAATTATACATAATATATGTGTGTTTGTTTACCTATAAATGTTTGTAAATCTGTCTCAATAAATGTTATTCTATTCTAATAACTTCGTGCTTTGGAATCGGAATTTATATTTTTTTCTCTGTTCCCCAGGAATGCTGCTGTCATCGGTAGTAGCTGGGTTCCTCACAGACGCCTTCGGGAGGAAGATATTCGTAGTGGTCGGATACGCTGGCATCTTCTTCTTCAGCCTCATAGCGGGCTCCAGTCAGACGTACGAAGTGTTGATCACCGCTAAGTTCTTTGAGGGACTTTTGTAAGTATCTTTTATTAAACGAATAAAATATGAATAGAAAGTTTCATCGTTACAGGACACAATAAATTATTTAAATTATTTCTGTGTATTCACGCCAGTTTATTTCAATTTTATTAATACATGTAAGTAGGTTGTACTTTCCTACAAAATTTGATGGTGTATGTTGTTATTTTTCCAAGAACAAAAATCAAAATGTAAATTGTTACATTTTTGGTATGGAGATAGTGCAAGTAACATCATCAGAGTGCCGCATGTTATATTCAAATTTAATTACTTACAAAAAAACATAGTAATGTTTGTTTGAATAAACAAGGTATGTCTTCTTGACATTCCTAATATTTACTTTAATATCCAAAATCTAAACACTTCCAACATAATGTAACAGCAAAAAAGGTCAACTAGATACTCATCGTGTTATTACATAACGGATTTCAAATATTAGTCTAGAACTTTGGAAATCATAAGGCTGTTCTTGTTGTTCAAACATTAGATACAACCTATCAAAATGTCAACTTCAAATTGGAATGTTGATTATCATTGGTAACATTTTGACAGTTTGATTATCATGACAGTAGACAGACAAATTTCGAACTTCAAAAGCAGACTTGGTATTTTCTAAGTTTTGGACTAATAGTTAAGCCTCGTTTTGTAATAAGACCCTTAGTGTCTTATATAGTGTCTTATATATTGGCACATAGAACAATGACTCTTCAACAAGCTTACAATATACACATCAATAAAATTACAACAGTAGTCGTAAAATGTCTAGTTTACAAATAACAAAATGTCAACAAAATATTAACCGCGCAAAAACAAATTAAAGCGGCATGATCAACAAAAATACGCGTTATAAAATCAACCCAACTCGTGTTTTGTACTCACAAAATTAGTTTTACAACTGTAAGGGTGCTTTTACATTGCAGATGAAAGAATTCATTATAATTATAATTTGGTATAACATGCAAAGAGTATTTGGATCAGAAAACATGCAAATAAGAAACATGGAGTTGATAAAGAACGTCTTAGCAGGAAAAGATCATTTTCAAAACACAAAATAATATTACTGTGATATTATTGATGTCACTAACAGATAGAAAATTCTTTATTGCAACACATGATAATAATTACAAAGAAAGAAGAAAAAAATAATACTTATACTAGTGCTACAAGTGGCGGCCTTATTGCTAAAAACAATCTCTTCCAGGCAACCATAGGATGGAAAGGAATAAATAAGACATTAACTCACAACCTTATTTTTTAAATGGTATCCTCTTCTTTGAGCCGTTTTCTCTTTACTGAGGGTCGTAAGTAACTATATGCTCATATAAGTGAGAGAGTTTTTAAACCACCCCTAAGGATTTCTGACATGACAGGGTCGTGACCCGAAGAATTTACCTATATCGGAAAAAAACACACACAAAGTTTCCAGTATATATGTACCCTTATAATAAAACCACATTGTCATTGTTGATAGCCAGCAACCATTGTGCTAAGGTACGAATGAAAACGGTTTTATTATTTCCTTATCTGTATAAATGTTATGACAGACCACATTGTATTAAACGTAAAACGCTATAATAACTGAGTTGTTATTTGAACATTGGGGGAGCTAATATTGGTTTTTAGGTTTTTAGACCAAAAATACATTATTTATTCTGTCAATGTATAGTTTGATAGCTTCTGGTTCAGATATCTATAATTTTGTCTATTTCAAATTTTCAATTTACCTTAGTTTGTATTAAAAAATGCTAAAGTTCACGTCAAACCTAAGGGTCATTCCTCCTGTCTATAGTATTAATACTCGTGTAAAATTTTTCTGTATTGTTTTTTTCCAGGTTCGCAACATCCTTCAGCGCTGTCGTGACCCTGACCTCAGAGTTCTGTCATGACGGTATCCGCGACCGAGTGATGTTGGCTCAGTCGTCCTTCGCCGCCATAGCGCAGGTTCTAGTCCCGGCCATGTCATGGGGGATACTCACTCACGACTGGAAGGTCGTGCTGTTTGATGGGTGGTTGGGTGAGTGAAATACTCCATTTAAAAAAAACATAAAAGTTGTCATGGTGAGATTATTGTCAGCCATAATAGTAGAGCCGGCGTCAGAACAGAAGGTTTTGACAGGAACTAGCCCTAGGAGATTTTCGTAGCTAAGAGAAAGTAGCAGGGGGCGATGTGAACACTCAGAATGACTACAGCCCTACAGGGCTTTTGGCGGAAGCCCACTTAAATACTGACTATTGTAGTTTAAGTAACTTTATGTAGATGAAACAGACAAATCTAACACTCCTTTGTACCTGTATTCCTGTACCTAGAATTTAATTTCGACATTATAAACAGCTTTAGTTAAAAAACTACTTATTTTGGAAAGAGGTGTCATAAGACTCGCTCTTCCATTTCAGAAAGTTGCCAATCTAAATCTCTCAATATGTCTAATTTTCCAGTACTAAACACATGGAACATCTACCTCTACATAATGTCCCTCTGGTCCCTGGCTGCGGCGCTCCTCTATCTGTTCCTCATCCCGGAGAGCCCCAAGTTTCTCCTCACGAAGAACAGATACGACGAGGCCAGAGACATCCTCGTGCAAATGTACAGGCAGAATACTTGGAAACCTGCCAGTACCTTCCCTGTAAGTTTTTTCTACTTCTTATGAGACCTTTACGAATCTAATCTAATTGAAAATTTTCGAAGGGTAGAATATTTTGACTATGGCTATGACCTTGGGCATGACTTTGATCTCGACTATGACAATGACCTATGACATTTACCATCAGGTCATCTGAAGCGAAACTCATAATGCCCCTATGATCTCTGATGGCGTGTCTGCTCCAGCCTGAACTATTTTCTGTCTATTATTATAGAAATTAATAAGCGAGTGTGGCTCAGCGGTTCCAGTGTCTGCCTTTCAACCAGACGCACCCTGGTTCGAATCTGGCCCTACACCAATGACTTGTGTTTTGAAGTTATGTTTGGATTTGCACTCGCTTAACGGTGAAGGAAAACATCGTGAGGAAACCGACATGTTTGAGGACCACAATATCCGAGGACATGTGTCTTCCGTGGAAGGACCTGGGCGCCCACCACGATGTATCTGCCCAAGAGAAGTCCCCTAACGAATTCGTTCTGCGGGGGAGTCACGACCCTCAGTCATGAGGAAATACGACTCAAAGAGAGATTATAGAAATTATTTTTATACTCGTTTTATCGCCAACATTATATTATACGATGAAGCCACATTAATTATTTGTCAAGATGTACAAAGAAAATGTTTGGAAGCCATCTCGTACCTTACATGTAAGTCAGGATTGAGGAAGAAAATTACATGTTTTACTCATTTTTAGGGCTTCGTGAACTGTATGACTCGTAGTATTCTCATAGGATTTTTTTTTTTATTATGTCACAAAATGTTTGGAATCCTCTGACCTCGTGGTAGCCGTTAGGACGTCTTATGAGCTAGGTTACACAAACAATGCTTTTATTTTATTTCAATATCTAACTACCTATAATGAAAGATAAGTTTACAGAGTTCAGTATTTTAGATAGTGGCCCCTGTAAAAGTACTTATAACTAATTGTTCCAATTAAACTTCCAATGATAAATCATAAATATTTGTATGATATCATTTACTCAAATCATGCTGTTGATTCATAAATTTTTATCAAAATTTCACAGACCAATTTCAAAAAGAAATTCAATATTTGTAAAATGCTTAACAAGCAGTTGTCGTTTTATGCAAATATCAGATTTCAGATATAACGTAATTCGCAACCCTTTACAACTGAGATTAAAACTGAGTATCGAATTATTTTAACTCGATATTTTACGAGATGGATTCGATTTTACAATCTGTCTGAAGTGTCCAATAACTTGGATGGAAATTAATTTTTGAGTGAAAGAGTTATGAAGTCTTATATTTTTTGCAGTGAGGAATGTTCATTGTGATTTTGAAAACCATTTTATTTACTCCGAAAGAATGAACATTTGTCAATGTCTCGATTTTTTTTCTTTTGTTTGTTTGACAAAAATGAACATTGGTTTTCGTTTTTATCCGACTTAAAAAAGGAGGTTATCAATTTTTCTGAAACTTTTTTGGTAATAATAAATTTACTCAATTTTGCTGTTTATTGCCCTCCTTAAGGATACTGAACATAAAATGTGTTAACATCGATAGTTGATTGGTAATTATGCAAAACCATGAAGGTTATGACTATAGTTAAATTCACGTTTAACAACAACAAGATAACAAAAGTAATAAACGATTTATTTGTGCTAGACTTGAACTAACTAGAACTTTATCAATCAGTATTTTTTCTTAGAAATACTTGTCTGTATTTATACCGCCATATTAAATAAATCCTGCAGTTACATTATAGTAACTTTAGCACAACGTATCTCTCCCCACTATCTTATATTTCCCATCCCTATTTTTATCCGCACGTCGTTAAAGCTTTATATCTAAAAAAAAGTTTCGCTGTTCTTTTTCTCACGACGTGGTACAAAATTGAGTTTAACTTATATTACTGAAAGCTGTAATTCTATCTGAAATACTGAAAGGTTCGTAGCGAGTTGCTAATTGCGTTTTCTAAGGAGCAAAATAACATGAGGTTTTGTTGTGAGAGATGATATCATTACTCGGAGTTTTTACTTTTAAAATACTTTGGTTATAAAGTTGGTTAATGTCTTTTAACGAGAATAGTAGTGAATTCGTGTAAAAAGCTTAGTTTTGTTTTTGTAAGTTGTCATGCTTTTCGTTATGACCGTTGACATGACATTTTAACAGGCTTTGTATTTAATAAATCTAATGCATGGGCTGGACAGAACCGAGATGCAAATACCACGTTTTTATCACCAATATAATGACTGTGTATTTTATTGCCCGAAATTTTACTTTGTCAATTTTAGCCCGAAAAATTAAAATATCTATTTCTTGGCCCATGAACTAGTTATAATTGTTATATTTTATACACAAATCTTATTTACAATTTATAAGCCCAACTAATAAGTCACGGTCCGGTTTTTTTTTATTTGCAGTATTTGAACATCTGGCGCGACCGAGTGAAGCTGGTCCTCACAGAAGTGGAAGAGGAGAGAGAACACAGTATCCGGCATCAGATAGTGGTGGCGCTGCACAACGTTAAGCCCATGTTCCAGAAACCGCTGCTCGGGTATCTAGCGCTGATCTGCTGTGTCAACTTCCTTATGATGGCGCTGTGAGTAATGATGTGTTTTACTAACTTGTAATTTTAATATTATTTTATTTAGCATAACCGGGCACCTTTGCACCGGGAGCGATCTGGGGTGGGCTCTTTGATTAATTTTTGTTTAAGTATTTTATTATTTTGCTTAAAATTTTATTTTGTTTATATTGTATATAAATGTTTTTGTATATAAATCTATGGTTTAATATTATGTTAAAGACTTGTAAATAAACGTTATAGGTAATTTAAAAAAAAAACATAGAAAGGCAGTTACTAAGCCATGTCAAAGGACTTTAGAGCGGATTGAAATTCTTGACAACAGGGTTGACACTCTCATACGAAAAAGAATATTTACTAATTTCCTCAAGACTGACACCGCAGTCTGAGTCTGGACTTTTTATGACTTACGGTCTATACGTTTTATTTACTTTCAATACTCTTTGTAACCTTGACTATATTATACTACTATGTAATAGATGTGATTCAACATCATAACATCGCTGCAGGTTTTGCTACACTATGCAGGCACATTATTAGTGTAAGAACAGAATAAAAAGAAGAAAACTAGTAAAGTTTTTGGGACTGTTATGTACACCTTTGTAAAGTTATCACTAAATTGGTTTTTTTTATCCGTGCTAATTTCTTATTTTTTTTACATTCCACTGCCTGAATCAATTTTAAATAAATTTGTTTCGTCTGGAGAAGGATTAGCCCTTTGATAAACATGAGACAAATTTCTTACCTACACTTTACGTGCATTACACCAGAGGGCACCACAAGAGTACCGTAATTGAATAAGAAAACTATCTCCTCTATCATGTCCAAATAAACTATTGAAAAGATGTATTGACCTTCTACCAGCCCCGGGTGATGTCCCTTTGGACTCTGGCTCTGGAGACATATATTCTGTCCTACGTCGGTGGGAACACGCCTATGTTGTTATAACGGGCCTGCTTAACTATGTATTTTCAACTATTAGTAATTTTATGCTAACCATATTCTGGATGTTATTTTTCATTGACTGGTAAAATAATAAACTATTGTTTTAAATATATTATAAAAATAACATACACAATACGCATTATGGCCTAAACGTGGAAAAAACTGAATGGTAAATAAAAACATTTACTACAAGAAAACGTCCCAGTCAAATATTTGTCAAAAAATAATTACGTGAAAATCACAATATGAATCATCAATACTCACATATAATAAACTCTGAGCCACCTTAAAACATACATACCCTTAAAATTAAATTAACAATATTTACATATGCACCAGCTCTGAAAATCGGTTTCCTGCAAACATTCCAGCCCTATGGTCAATTAAGTTATTACTGAGTTAATACTATTATTACACGACATGCATGCTTGCAGGTACATTTAGGTATTTAATCAAGCCACGTTAAGATAATTAATTAATTAACAATTACCACACGTCTGGTTATAATTGGGAACGTAAACGTGGCCCCTTGACACCCCCTGTCGGATTGAATTGGACACAAAGAGTTTATTAATATAGAATGGGATAATCTTCACAAGATAATTATAATATATGAGGTAGGATATTTTTATGTCAAGTTTTTTTTTGTATCTGAATGCATTAGAATTTGATATTCTTGTCAGGTAATATTTTTGTTCTGATACTTTTTTTTTTTACATGAGGTAGGCTCACGCTTGACTACAACTCGCCTGATGTTAAGCAACGTTATAATCTACGATCTAATATAATCTAATCTAACTTGTTACTTGAATTATATTTATCACTGTTTCTCAAATTAATGTAACTAATATTAACGTGAAAAACATCGCAACAAAAAATTTGATTTCATATTTTAAAGTAAAAAGAGATATCAGAATATTATTTAAATGCACCGTAATCTGTATTGTGTTCAATTGTGCCACCGAGATTTTTAATCTTTTACATCACAGTTTTAATATAAGTATACTAAAATATAAAAACAAGGGAAGATAAACTAAACATACTACTTCTAACTACTACAAAAAAGGGGCGCTTAGAATATCTTTAGAAAAGCCTAAAGATAATCTAAGTGCTCCAGCCCGCTACCAGAGGGCAGCGTGCCCAGCATACTGGCCGCATTACCACGCTGGATGGCAATGCTGATACGTTGAGCCAGAAAAAGGCCAACATATTGTTTTTTTATTATACTTGGTTTTTTACCATTTCTGTTATTGTTAGTCAAGTATTTACAAAACAATTCTAACACCAGTCATCAACAAGACTGCTAATCTGTGATTGCATGAAATTAATATTCTAAAGCTTTAGCAAGACAAGATAAAACTAGATTAACAAACTTAGAGTCTTGATTAAAACTTGTGGTTGGGTAATTACTCTGAGAACAATAAGATCTTAATGAGAATAACTAGTTACTGACTGCTAATCGTTGTTAATTATTAATCTTAATTATTATAGTAAATCCCCCTGGAGTTTGAAATCATAATGTATTTGGAATATTCGTAAAGGATTGTTTTATTTAATATCACATTTTAGGTATAAAGGCTGAATAATCATATCAAACTGGTTTTACGACGATGGATTAGATCGTAATGAGTGTTTACTCAAAGATTTTACTCTCATTTAGGAAATATTTCTAACTGATTAACACAAGCAATTCCATTATATAACACTACCTTGAATTAAACGAAAAAAATAACTGTTTTTCAACAGAAAATCACCCGTAAATTATGTATAACAATTCATAAATAAATTCCTAGAAGTAAAATGTCACCGAACAAATTTCCGTGAAATTTTGGTGACTGTTTGTTTCATCGTATTCGTTAGCAACAAATTAAATAGCGAAACACTAATTACTTTTCATGTCAGAGTGTCTACTTTTTAGGTGCCATTGTAATTTTTATTAAAAAGTATTTCAATTTCTTTTGAAGTAAAGTTTTCGAGGGAAAATTGTACTGTTAAGTGCTCAGAGCTTAACTGATTGAAATATTAGAATACGTATTGTAAATCCCAATCAAATGCTACGCAGGATTTTACAACCAGTTTTTTGAAGAACTAAATATTGCACTCCCATGAATTAGGACCTATTGTAAGTAGCAAGATACATAGTTTAAGCTCTAAGTTAACAGAGGTGTAGACAACGTTTTATTCCTAGATCACTCTTAAAATCCTCAATTGTTTGGTGTTTAGCCTATAAAGCACCCGAAGTCAAAGTCTAAGGCAAAACATTTTATTATTAAAACATATCTTGTATTATTGTGCAAATTACATAGTTTACCATAGCACGGCTGGAGCGGAGGCATGCGATAACCAATGTTAAGCAATCGTTGACACAGGCCCTTAGGGCGGCTTGATTAACTCACGACACCAGAGTTGGCCATTCTCTTACAAACTTATTTACTAATTAATCTATATAATCTTTCCAGATACAACATAATCCGGTTGTGGTACCCGCAGCTGTCCACTATCGTGGAGCACTACAAAGTGGCGGACCAGCAGGACCTGTGCGGGATACTGGACTCGTATACTTCGCACCTGCAGCACGCTGCTAGCAATGCTACCACGAGTGTGTGTGTGCCTGTGAGTAATTAGATGTTAATACACTGCGTAAGAGATATTAATAATAATAATAAATATTTCAGGACATATCACACAGCGCCATCTAGCCCCATACTAAGCTTACGCGTGTATCATGGGTACTAGATAACGGATGTAATACATATATACTTTTTCTTTTGTAAATACATACTTATTATACATAGAAACGACCAGACTTAACACAAGTAATTACAAATTTTAATATACATAATTACTTGTGCCATGTGGGAATCGAACCCGCACCCCTAGATTAGAAGGCAGAGCCACTACCAACTAAGCTAACGGAGCAGTCAAAAGATGGTGTTTTAATACTGTAGCACGCGCAATCCTAGACCGTAAGGCATAATCAGGTTAATTATGAACAAGTGCAAACCCATTGAAAAGTTTATATTGCACTTCATTTGTATGTAGGTATCTGTATCATACAATTTTGTAAAGGAATAAAAAAGATATATAATATACTTACGACAGGCATTGTTACAAATATGTACCTACATACACATTACACACAAAGTGCTTAAGAGCATGACATTCAAACATATGGAAAACTGACTTGATTAGATTTAAGCTACAATTTTACTTGACTAGTCTTTGGATTTCTATGTAAGTTCATAAACGTAAGATTTATGAAACCAAGACATGCTTAAATTTTGAAGCAATGAACGACATTTTTCAAAGCATATGCATGCCAATTTATAACCGTACTAATTTACGAGTATATAGTATTGACACTCCTTTGTGCTAGTCAGCGTTTTTAGATTCATGTTACTGAAGTATCTACCTAATCCAATATACTATAATATACTAAATAATAATAAAAATAAATAATAAAAAAATACTGCCAGCATCCTGGGATCCCTGCCGCACAGCGACAACATGGACGGTGTGCTGAATTTTTTGTAAATATCTGTTTGTTTTTTGTTACTTTTTCTGTATGTTTAAGTCTTTTTTGTATATACACTTTTTCTTTGTCTTTTTTGTATGTACTCGTGAAATATATGTAAATATTAGTTAGTTATTGGCAATAAATAAAGTTATCAGAGTTATTTGTATTCCATAAAGTCATTTGTATCGTTTAGTCAGCAAAACAACGTTACAAATAGATATAATATTTATCCAATATACTTATAGACAACAACGAATGACATTATTGCCATTAAAAATTCTTTGGCTTATTCCATTGTTTCTTAAAACAAGTACGCTTTTTACACAAACAAAACTGTTTATTTAGCTTTGTATTTTCCATCAAAAACCGAAACCCAGCAACATCGTTCCGTTTCTCCACAATCTAGCTGTAATGACGTAAAACCACCTTCTCTGCTTTTTCTAAAACATTTCAATCTTTTTCCTTAACCATGCCCATAGAGTAAATAACATGATAGAAGCAACACTTCGTTTACTAACTTGTGAAAGTTCGAGACAAATACCTACTACATAGTTCGTGACAGTAATGCAATTGGAAATGGTCGATTTTAGGGTTCTGTACCTAAAAGGTAAAACGGACCCTATTACTAAGACTCCGCTGTCTGTCTCCAGGCTATATCTCATAAACCGTGATAGCTAGAAAGCTGAAATGTTCACAAATGATGTCTTTCCGTTGCCGCTATAACGAAAAATACTAAAAATAAAATAAAAAATATTAAGAGAGGTCCCCATACATAAACGTGTTTTTTTCGTATTTTTTTGCTCAATATTAAAAGCGGTAACAGGTAGACGCTTTAAATTTTCAAAGAATATTAATTTGTATATTACCTTTCAAAATAAATAATAAAATAACAATAAAGTAAATATTAAAGGGGGGCTCCCATACAACAAACGTAATTTTTAAGATATTTTTACTCAATCTTAATAAACAGGTAGAAACTTGAATATTTGTAAGTAAATATTCAGAAATATATGAACCATAAAAAATACCTAAATTAATACATAAATAGATGAGTACGAAACCTTACGTGCGCGAGTCCGACTCGCACTTGGCCGGTTATTATTCTTTCGTATTCTGCCTCCCGTAAAAAAACATATTCATATAATTCAAGTACCTAATGGCTATACCCTTTTGACTCTTTTTATGCCTAAAGCCTAAGCCCGTTTAAAGTGCTCAAGACGCTTGGCCAATTACAATTGCAATTATAAAAGATTTAATTAAAGGTATATTAAGCTAAAACCATTGAAACAATAACGTTCTAATTTTCCAACCAATCATCCGTATTTCGAATTCTCAAACTAACGAACGCAATCGAATCTCCAATCCTTCCTTGCTCTCTGCTCCACCACGCATTACCTCAAGCCACGTCATTTGGAAAGTTTCCCTTCAAAATGGCCTTGCTTCATTTGGAATCCTTTCCCTCTAAGGCCTGATTCCTACGAATTACGGTAATAGAACTGTAACTCCATACAAAAGCAGCTTCAAATAGGCTTCTATTTGACGTGACTTATATAGTTTACATTGTGTGGGGAATGTGGATAATGTGTCCAGGATTTTCATTTATTTATTTACTCTCTCTTTTACCACTCCATCCAAATCCTACTTGTGATTGATCCCTGATGACATTATTAGCTAATAATTTCATTGAAAATGTCTGGAAGCTATGATAATATTAAACATTAACATCAAGCATATGCAAAAATTTACTAGAGAACATCAAATTAATGTTCTGCCTTTTGCTTTACTTTTTCTTATTATTCCTATTCTAGTTGACGACTATTCAGTGTCAGTCTAGGCCCTGAAATATTTCCACTGGATTTGTTCAACTCAACCAGTAGAAGCAGTTTAGCTCGGTAATGTTTCTACGTCCTAGTTTATTCGTTGCCAGATTCACATCACGGCTGAAACTAACAAAGCTTGCTAAGGCCGGGCTCACAATGGACACAAAGTATTTCTTACTCAGACTGATGGGGTTTAGAGTGCATAAATTACTGGCCCCATGCTGCTGCCTGGTTTATGTAGAAAGGTTGCGCCTTGCGGTGGATTGAATTTTAAGTTTGGTTGAAAATTCGAGGCCCTACTTATTCTATTTATACTAATTCTATTATACTAAGGTTTTTGTGCAAGTATCTGTATGTTTTATAAAAGTATTATAGATAGGCATTTCATTTAAAACAGTTTAAATAAACATAAATTTACTAAATAATAACTATATTTAAAACAAATTTGTATAATGAATTAAAATATGCACGTTATGAAGCTTCAAAGTAATAACAAAGTAATTTAACGTTAAAACATTTCTTCTCTTTCTTATCGAATACTAACGGAGTGTCTATTTCTAGCAATGATTGCTTTTGAAGTCACCCAAAGGGCGTACTTTATACCCTTTACTTTGTAGTACCTTCTCATAATATTATCATTTTATGACTATCAAAAATCCAGAACTAACGAGCCATGTAATCGTTGTAGCATGTAATTAGGTACGATGACACGATAAATTCTAGGTCTTTGGTGTTTAGCCTAACACAGAATAAGCTGTTAAGCTTTGACATAGATTCTAAAAGCGTATATGAGAATGGCCCAGGACTTTTAATTTTCGTTTTTACATAATATGATTGTGTAAGAGCAAGTGCAAGATTCAACATAATATCATAAGAAAAAATTAGAGGCAAAAATATACAAAGATGTTGAGTAAAACTAGGACATGGCCGCTGCTTTGTCCACGTAGTTTCAGGGAAATAATAGCTTTAGATACCTGCCTGTATCAATCACTGCATAAAAAATATTTGATATGATATCATATTATTCCGTTTTTATCAGTCACCGTGAAAGAAAATAAAAAAGCACAAATACTGCTTTGTCCAAGTAGTTTCAGGGAAATAATAGCTGTAGATACCTGCCTTTATTAATCACCGCATTAAAAATATGTCATACATAATACAAAATACTGTATTTTTTTCGACGGGACCAATAGTGATATATTTATTGTTTATAATGGTTTGCGAAATGGTTCACAAAACATTACAAACAATCATTTAATAGCGGCGCGAAATCATAACTACTCGTATCAGATCAACATACACACTTTCGCCTCTTTATAACAGTAAAGCCTTTAAAAAATCTCTCGGTACATCCCTCACCTAGCACTAACCCCACCCCCCTGTTGCAGACAAAGAGCGGCGCCGAGACATACATCAACAGCATCATCATGGGCTGCGTGTGTCTATTACCTTACTTCGTGACCGGCGTGCTAGTCAACCGCGTCGGGAAGAAGGGCCTGCTTATAGGTCAGGCTTATTACTTATTATGAGGTGTTATATAGGAACACTTGTGCTCGTGGCTTTGCTCGCATTAATAAGTAAAACTTGCATCCCCTATTTCACCCCTTTAAAAGTAGCATTTCCAAAAATCCTAAACCCTAAAATAATTTTACGTCGTATCTGTAACAACAACAAAAACTGGGTTATACGCACAGTTTTGACTGACTGACATAGTGATCTATCAACGCACAGCCCTAACCACTAGATGGATTGGGCTGAAATTTGGAATGAAGGTAGATGTTATGACGTAGGCATCCGCTAAGAAAGGATTTATGGAAATGCCACTTTTAAAAGGGTGAAATAGGGGATGCAAGTTTTAGTTCTTAATGCAAGCGAAGCAGCGAGCACCCACTAGTATTACATATATCAATGTTTGAAGAGACATGATTGATGCCAACTCGTATTATCATAAGTTTGTTGTTCATAATTCTTAATGTAAATTAATTATATCTATCTTATTCTCATGTAAACTTCTTCCAGTGGCTGGTCTGATAAGCGTCGGCTCCATGTTTAGCATCAGATGGGCGAGCACCAAGCCAGCCATCGTGGCTCTGTTCTCTACGTCGGTAGCCATCGCGCAGGTGTCTATGAGTCTCACGCAGGCTATCACTGTTGAAGCTTTTCCTACTACTATCAGGTAAGACTGTACAGTTTGCAATAAATATACTAAGTACTTAACTTTACTTTACTTAAGATATTGTTCAACTTAGTTTTGCATCTGCCCAAGAGAACTCCCCTAACCAATTCATTCTGAGGGGGAGTCACGACCCTCACTCATGAGGAAATTTGACTCAAGAGAGAGAGAGATAGAAAGAGGAGTTTTATTGTAGTGTGTTTTGGTTCTGTTGTTTATTAACTTGTATTTTTGTTTGCAAAGGTTGACGCTTGACCACAACTAACCTGATGTTGTATCCTTCGATCTGGCGCGTTTGCCTAGGAGAAACCGATAAAGTCTTGATTGTTCAATCAATAATCGTTAAACGTTTTGAATTTTTAACGTAATATGAATTTATAAGTTTATTAGATACTTATGGACGCCCGCGGCTTTGATCTCATTATTTTGAGATAAAAATAGCATATGACATTTCTACTACCTACATATGAAAAATCATGATTATTCAGAAAGCCGTTTTTGCGTCAAACATTTTATTTTCTTATATCTTCTTTGTTCCGATTGTTGACAGAAGCTCTTCAGCTTTATTGTATATATAGATTTTACAAAAAATAAAGTCCCACAAGCTTTTACGCGTCAAATTATAATTATTTAGTCCAAATATCTACCAACAACAAAATAACACAAGCCTTACTTAACGAATGCCATTCATTCCTTACTCTGCATTTATAAACCGTTACATATTTTAGCACTTAGCGAAAACGAAGACATAATTAAATTTTGATTAATTAATTAATAAAGCCGCCTTCAGATTTAGATTCAGCACGAATAAGCGAAGGCGTTTAATTGTTTCCATTTCAATCGAGAACGTTCTAGAAACAATAGCGTAGACATTAATATAAGCAATTCGGGTGTTTAGGGCCATTTACATTCATTCAATGAAGATAATTATCTGGGTCCGATGGTTCTAAATTTTCTGATTAGTACGTTTTGGGTGCTCAAAGTTTGTTACTGTCAGGCTATTTTCAAGCGTTTTAGAAGGGCCTGCGACCTTTTTGCAACTAATTTAACTACAGAGGGGATTGCGGAATTTAAAGGGTTTTAGGAACATTCGCAGGGCAGTCTGTGATAATCATGAAACGGTCGGATCATGGTTAGAGGTACAAAGAGGATAAGTAGATAGACATTGTGATTGTAGATGATGGTTGGTTATCATTTAAAGAAATAAAGTAAAAAGTAGACAATTATGAGGATTTTGTAGTCCTAGTGATTTTTCGGTTAGGTATTATCAATGTTTACTTCTGACAGACCGATACTTTTGCTCCGTTTGAATCCAAAATATGGTACCCTTGTCCAGAAAAAACTAATAAATTATTTTTAACCGACATCACAAAAAGAGGAGGTCTTCAATTTTACTAAATGTTTTTGTATGCCTGTTGTTTGATATCAACATTTTTTTTTTATAAACACATCCTTAAAAATGTAAAACGTGGGTTTTTTATTATTTTTTTCAGTTTAATTTTAGTCCTAGTCATTCCATTGCTGGTCATAGACCTCCTGCTATAGTTTGCCAAGTCTATAATCATTCCTTTACTTCCAGAACCCTGGCCATATCTCTAATGATGTTGATAGGTCGCATCGGCACCCTGGTCGGTAACATCATGTTCCCCATACTTCTCAACATGGGCTGCGTTATACCATTCTTTACCATGTCTGGAATGATGGTTGGTAAGTACTGAAAATGAGCGAACATTATTACGACCATAATACGATAAGATAAGTTAAACAACCATAGTGCAGATTTAGCATTTGGCAAAAATAACTCATAGGTAGGTGTATGTATTTTTTAACATGCATATAATTTAGCTAATAAATAAAATAATCCACCTATACACTCATATATTGTTAGAGGCAAAATCAGAATTACAACGTTTTGCAACACATGGAGGTCTTTAGGATAAATAGAAATGGTCGAAGCCATTCGATATTTATTCATGCTAACGATAAAAATTAACAGAATTTTATTTATAACGACTTTGTCTTGATACAGATTTTGTTCACCATATAACTAGTTAAAATTTGGTTTTGGATGGGTGACCGAAAAGTCTCGATACGTCTCGTACTTTTAGCACATCCGTCCAAATCTAAATTCATTCATCTCTCGCCCCTCAGCAGTGGGCGATAACGAGCTGATGATGATAATGATGATCCAAGAGTTGACCGCGAAAAAACTGCTAGGTTTAGAGAATCAAATTGATTTAATTTTGCATCATGTGTTATGAAAATAAGCAAAAATAAATATACAATATATACTTAATGATTAAGGAAATAGGTATCATTTGTCAATTATATATGTTAATGCATGTACGTTCACTGAGCGTAGTAAGTCTATTAATAATAACTGTTATTTTCTTTTTCAGTAATGACGGTGTTATTCTTCTTCCTGCCAAAGACTGTAAAAAAGTAAAAAACAGGATTTACGAGTTTAAGAATTGTAGATGAATTAAATACTCCTACTTATTTTAGTACCTAAGTGAAATATTATAAATATTTTAAGTACGTATTTAGCAATAAAATAGTGTGATAAGAATACCAACATTACTATGTTTCTTTTTAATCCTGCATTTTTCTAGGAAAATATAAATGCAGATATTTTATAATATATTTACTTACATTTTTTTTCTAACAATATTTAATTCAATATTTAATATTTATTCAATCGTTAATTAATGAGTAATTAACGATTGAATAATCTAGATAGTTATCACTTAATTGGTAAGTCTGCATCAAACTTGTGAATTCCCAAGTCCAAGTTTTGACTTTGACTTTAAACTGATTCGTCAAAGACGAAATTCGATTGGAGTGACCAAGTTACTTTGCATGGCGAGTGATAAACTAAGTTGTGTTAACTTTGTTGGTCTTAAACAAGGGCTGAAGCATCAGTAGCTAAACTTTAGAATTTTAGTAAAGAGTTAAAGTATTGGTTGATCAGAACAAGCTTCAGTCAAGTCGAGTGTAGCTACTGTTTTATAAACAGACTCAAAAATTAAGAATGATTAAAGACCGATTGTATCTAAAATTTGTAGGGATTCAAAACAAAAAAACCCGCTTGTAGAAAATAAATTGCATAGATTTTGTAGTTTCGGAATTTGAGAAATAATATTTTCTTTATGTTTTATTATGTAACGTTTTTTTTACAAACACTACAAAACCACATTACTTGCGTGAGTATGTTAGATCATCACTTAATGCTTCTCTTATCATACCTATAACAAGACAAAACGTTAAGTAAGCTTAGTAACTGACTATTTTTCTACAGTAAGCCCAGGGGCACAATGGCAGTGGTTTTCAGAGACGCCTTGACGGTTGGTAATATTTACTAAAGCCCAGTGGACGGCACAAATTGTCAACCAAACGGGTTATGAGTCGGGAAAATTAGGAGGGAGTTGTCAAAGAGTTAGGGAAAAATTATATTTGACTGCTGGGGTAGCTAAAACTGATCGTGAGTTTAAGCATACGATATGTATGTACTATTTACTAAAGAAAAATAAATAAATATTTTAGGACATATCTGACTGAACTGATTTGGTAATGTTAATATTTGTGTTGTGAGACGGTTATTATTTTAATCACTTAAATTATACATTTGTAAATTGGTTTGCATAAGCGTTCTATGAACCAATAACTTTATTTAAATGTTGATAGTATTTAAAAATAATAATGTAGTTTATAGTTTACGTAACATAGTTTACGAATAAAATTATCACTATAACCTAATCTATCTATATTATATAAAACTCAAAGGTGACTGACTGACTGATATAGTGATCTATCAACGCACAGCCCAAACCAATGCACGTATCAGGCTGAAATTTGGCATGCAGGTAGATGTTATAACGTAGGCATCCGCTAAGAAAGAATCTTTGGAAATGTCACTTTTAAAGGGGTGAAATAGGGGATGCAAGTTTTACTTTCTAATGCGAGCGAAGCCGCGAGCGAAGCGAGTTCGTTGATAAATTAATGAAACACAAAACCAAGCGCTTAAATTTCAAATCATCGAATTTCCACTGACTTGTGAAAATAACACAGTGGCGTCTGTTAATGTGTGCCCAGTCATTTGGTAAACGGCACTTTCCCAATGAATTGGGAAATTCCCGATACTGGCGCCGGTTTCCCGACAACAATGGGTAAATTAAATTCGATCCACGCAACCTGATTACTAAATAGTAGTGGTCTATTATAACTAGGTTTATTGATTTGTCGCAATGACCAGCCGTGCTGTATTGAAACAATATGACATATTTTATTATAAACTAGCTGTCCCGGCAGACTTCGTACTGCGACCTAAACTTTTGTATGATTTAATTTAATTTTTTTCCCCTTTTAATCCTTCCCTAGAATTCCACGAATATTATTTCAAGACTAAGATAAGATAAATCCGTTTAGCCATTCTCGAGTTTTAGTGAGACTAACGAACAGCAATTATTTTTTATATATAGGTATATAGATAGATGTATTTATTTCTGTTGATTGAAATAAAATGGCCTACAAAAGCAGATGTTTTATGACTAATAATTATATAAGATAATTAAGTGGGGTGTTTCGTATTTTCTATTTATTTTCAAGTCTTTTATTGTATGATAGACTCACTAATCCACCAAAAGTAATAGAATTGAGATAAATAATCTAATATTTCGTGCAAAACAATCATCGCCTTCTGACAATATATAAATGAATACAAAATATAATACAATGAGTTTTATTTTATATTTTTCCAGAAGTCCTACTACAAAAGTTATTGTTTTTCACGTACTGAAGCGACCCATAAAAGGCTATGCGTCAGTTGCCCTATATAAATATAGAGAAACCCGCGAGCCGCAACTAGTGAGTCCATAAAGTTGGGTTTAATTCTCGGGCTCCCTCCGACTGGGTTTCAATATGAAACGAGATTGTCGTCCTAAGACAACAGAGGCTAACAAACGACTACAAGTACTCATAGACTACCCGTTACTGCATCTCTCTCTGGGAGTCGTATTTCCTCATGACTGAGGGTCGTGACTCCCCCGCAGAATTAATTCGTTAGGGGAGTTCTCTTGGGCAGATACATCGTGGTGGGCGCCCAGGTCCTTCCACGGAAGACACATACATTACTGCATTGGCACTGTAATATTTGTGAAGGTGAAAGTTTGTGATTGTGACTTTCTCACGCTAGAACGGCAAATTCAATTTAGACGTAGTTTTGTATTGAGAAATTAAACTTTGGATTTATTATTTGTAAGGAATAATCGTCTAATATATTCCTAAAAATTCTAGAGAACGTCACAAATCAACTCGTTTCATGAAATCTACAAATCAACATGCAGATTTTTGCCGTCACCAAAGTCGAGTGGTATATCAGACCGTTGATTGGTTTTCACTCTGCACGCACAAGCAACCCTGTTCTTGGCATGATTTGGATAGAAAATAGAGGTAGTTATGTGTCTTTAAGTTTAAATGTCTATGTCCTTAACTAACACAGGAGTTCGTGACTGTACATTTAAGGGTATTTTCTAGTGTGGGATGTAGGGATTATTATCCTGACTAATTTAATTAACTATCCCAACTTTGTATTGGTAATTTTATTTAATAATTTGTGTTTGTATTACATTTTGTGATAAATGTTTACGGCTGTCGTTTTGTTGTGATTTAGACAATTATACCACGACGACGTTACATGCTCGAGATTTCTTTATTAACTATGTAGTCTCACTTCTGTATGTACTAGGCGTCACACTTTTTATAGCTGTGAAAATAAAAACACAAAAAAAAAACTTTTGAACAAATGTCACTGTCAATGTCGCGCCTGTAGCGCCGTCCTGCTGTCAAACCTCATTCATTTCTAGTGTGCGGGCGTCGCAACATCATAAATTTCGTTGAATTTTACTAAATGAATTTTTCGTGGAAAATAGTGTTTATTTCAAGTGTGAAGTGGTAAATTAGGAAAAGGAGCATCGGAACTTTAAAATAACGTCGAAAATTCGACGTTTGGTACAAAAACTAAGCATTTCATCAACCAGCTCAAAGGATAAAGGTTAGTGCAACTACTAACTTACTAAGCAATCTTACTGCATATATTCATCATCGATTTTAATTTTCTTGGTACAATCTTATATATTTTATAAAACTATACCGAATAGACCGTAAAAATAGATTTTTTTTTCAACAAATGATATTATGTATAACGATCTTTTTTTGAAATACTTATACTTTGTATAGAAAGTCTCGAGTTTGCTAAAATCACAAAATATTAATATCGTTGATTGACTTCTCAACCAAACTTAACGTGTAGTTAAATCTGAAACACTCCAAAGCCTTAAGTGCAAAAAATTGTCAAGTGGTGAAAATGAAAAGAAAAATCTCGCTGAAACCCGCTCGCTATTGTCAAATAAATCAGTCAGGCGCAAGGCGTGAAGCCAGAGCTGTGACATAGCACAGTAAATGGATTGCGCGAACTGTGCAATTTTTTAGCATAAATCACTCTTAGATGCAAACAGAGTGTGTACAAAGATGAGTATTAGAAATTTAAAGATAAATGTGTATAGGTAGTAAATAAAGTAAGAGATGATGGAAAGATAATGCATAGATTAGGTTCCTCCATAAGCAACCTTGGGAGTAAGATGTAGAAATAACAAAAAAAAAGATGGCAGCACTCGTAAATAAACACTCCATCCTTGAGTCGTATTTCCTCATGACTGAAGGTCGTGACTCCCCAAATTAATTTGCAAGGCAAATTCACTTAGGCAGATACATCATAGTGGCAGCCCAATACTTGTGAATTTTGCCGTCGTTACGTTGGCTGTTGATAGTAGCAGTACAATAAAACATTTTATTTTTTAATAAATACGAGTTACTCATTATTGGTTCAGCCATTTTGGACGCGAAGTTGTTTAGTGACGCGAAGTGACAGTAACTCTTGTCTATTTGATAGGTAGGTATCCACCAATACTGCTAATCTAATCTTTCCAATAAATTCAACAGCGTCGACTTATCATTATTGATGGAAAAGTATTGCCAAAGCCTGTTCTGGTCCTATATTATGTCATGGAGCCAGAGGCGCTGAATGCAGACCTGCACTTGCTAAATGGTATGATTTACGATGAAGCCTTTAAAATAAATGACAATTATTGTATTGAGCAGCGTTTAATCGGAGAAGTTAAATCATGATTTAAAAATTGTGAGTAAGTGTGTTTTAACGCATTGCATAATTGTTCTGTTAAAAATACTTTTTATTCTCACCTTCATGAATACTTTTATATATGTAACTAAATTGTATACATACATTTACAAATGGTACATATTATGTTGTTTGAAATGGCTTAGCGACGTAAAGGGTCAAATCATAATGTTTTTCGTGAAAAATTATTTTAAAGCTATGAATAATGATTGCATCCCGTTATTTTTTAAATTTATTTTGCATACAATAAACAGAAATTGTAGAAAAGAAAGTTGTTAAAACCAACAGCATCACTATAGAGTAGCCAAAGCAAAGTTAGTTCGCAACAAACAGCGCGTCTCAGCAAATCCAATATTTTGACAACGCAAACTTGTACTGACCATAGCTTGTACTACCACCTTTTATTTATTCTATGGTTTTAGTCAATTACCACCATCGTCATCGCCATAAGTAAAGTAATAAAGTTCCTATAAGAATGGCCAAATCCAGTGTCTAGATATTTCAAACAGTCCTAACAGCCTCTTTTGTTTAACAACTGCTGTACTATGACAGCCAGGACAATTGGATGTATCATCTGACTCACGAAAGCGCCCAAATGGAACAACTCTTTTTGATCATCCAACTGACAATCCTCTCCATCCTACGGTTGCCTGGAAGAGACCGCTTTCAGCGATAAGGCCGCCATTTGTGGCATTAGATTTAATTTTTCTCTTTTTTGTATTACGTTTTATTATTTGAGTGTCCAATAAAACATTAATTTACCTACCTATCTATCTGCCCGGGTTGATAATTACATACTTTCGCTATAATAATAACTTTAGCTATAAATCTTATTTGTTTATTATCGCTAGTTCTTATCAGCTAGTTATTGTGTATCAAACTTTACCATATTCCTTTAGACCGATTTGATTGAAGCGATTTACGTTGAGCGTTGTTCTTGGATGACGAAAATGAGTTTTGTATCAAGTTATCATTGTGATTTTGGTATTATTCATATGATATAGTAGGTTTCATTTTGCCCTGTCAGAATGCGAGAGAAACCGCGGGTATCTACTAGTAAATAATAAATAGCTACGTCCAAGGTAGAGCCTTTGAACTCAATTATGAAGCAGTAATTCTCTCAGGCGCCGCCGCGCCGCCTCACTTCAGAGATGGGCCGATACCGAATACCTAATTTATTCGATTATGATTGCTATCGATGTAAAGTATATTGGTGTCGAGATTGTTTGAGATTGGGGGAATAAATTAAAAATACATATGAGCTAGACAATGATACAATTTTACGCATAATTTCATTACATTTGATATTTTTTTGGTAGTTTGAATACATAATATTTTTATCTACTAATTGCAAGGAGTAACTTATTTATGCAATAACAAAAATTAAAACAAATAATGCTCCAAATGATTAATTGTAGTGAACATAAATCAAAATTGTTTATTTATTTTTTACGTTTTATATGCCCAATCTCCCCTAAACTAAACTTATTACACTGAGACAAACAATCAGACCAAAATATTATCTATAAATCTTAACGCTTTCTGCTGTTCCGGGCCAAATCACCAGTTAAAATCAGTAAAACTGTGTCACACTGAATGATTCAAAAATGTTAACGCATCTCTGGTCTTAAATTCACATCCTATCACAAAATGATAATGAGTAAAAAACTAATTGTTTGCAAAACATTTCTCCTTTTAACGTCAAATCCTATCTCTAACGTCATTCCACAAACAAGTAGAAGTGAACAATGTCATCCCGGGAACAAGTTTACAGCGTCACTTTAGAAATGAGTTTTAGTGAACAAAGATAGCGAGTTGCGGACAAAGCTGCTCTAATGGCAGGCTTAGGCCCAGCTGACAGGCAGGACTTAACATGATTAAAGGACTACAGCCGTGTTTGTTGTGTGTTTTTAATATGTTGTTTTTGTTACCTGTAGGTGGATTATTGCATATTTTTGAAGCATTCAAACGCTGTTATAAAGATCTTAAACACGCTTTAATCATTTTGTACTAATACCTACCTAATTAGTAAAACTAGGTAAGCAGCACAAATATCGTTTTTGAACATACATTTTTGTGCAAGATAAACCCTTTATTGACAACAAGTCGCTTGATGTTCGCTGGCGTTTAATTTATGACCATATAAACGCGCTTGCCTCGGACCGATTAATTTATAAATTTGTTCAAAGGTAACAGGAAATCCGCCAAGTAGTGAAAAGTGCCTCGATTGTGCTAATCATTGCAAGATAAATAATCTTTCCGTATTTTCCGTAATACAACAACGTGCGCACAAAGTAAGTAATTATAACCTCGTCCTAAATTCACAAGCGGTCTCCTCGGGGGCCCTAATCTGACCACATCCCTACGTTACACATACAATACAACTATATCTACATACTTCTTCTTAGTACAGCGATATTTGAAAATTGAGACGTTAATCATAAAGTTCATAATATTTTTAAAATAATTTGTTATGAAAAGAGTCAAGAGATATAATGAAGAGTAATTTTTTAGGCATAGCCCTAATGTGATATTATCGTATTTGTGAAAAATTACACAGGATATAATATACTTTTTCAAATTCATGGTACTGTTTAGTCATACCTTATTTTAAAGTTGTGTTTTTCAATCCAACTAGGGACCGCTTTTATCTCAACACAACATCACGATAAGTAAGATAAATAATTTGAAAAAAAATGTTCTATAACATTGTGTTACAAATTCAACACAAATAATTACGTTGTATAAACCAATCCACCTGAGAATTTGTACAAACTTTTCTAATTCTCAGTATTTACATTGTAACCTTGTATAATCCTTAACATTGTCGGACTAAATACTTCGGTTAGAAGCCTGGAGGCAATCTCTGTGCGAAGCAAACTGAACTTGTAGTTTACTCTAAACCATGTTCCAACTTTTAACTGGGTCGGTCGTTACATTGGTGAAAGTCTGTAACGTTCTAATTTTATTATTATTAAATTTTGTTTATCTAAACTATAAAAATGATAGATTTTTTTTTATAATTTTGCAGGTAAACGATTTATCAGATGGTAAACGATAATTTATTTAATAAATTAATAATTTTAAATGCATAATAAACACTGGAAATACATTTAAAATATACTCGCAACGTGCTCTCTAAGCTCTATTTTAATTGCTATATTAGTTATCAGCCATGACTCAATCAATGAATAAAAAATAAAGTCATTTGATTCAAATAGTCTGTTAATTAATGGCAAGAAAGCAATGTGATACGAAGCTTTTGTAAAGTGCTAAGACATTTTTTAAAGAAAAATACTTGAACTTCTCTGTACTTTTCCTCTTTTACTGTATTCAAGCTCATAACAACGACGCGAGAACACAAAGCATTATTATGTACCTATTTCCTCACATTCCCAAATTTCACCAGAAAAGCGATCTGTCCAATACTATTAGCTAACAGAAAGGTATTGTTAGTCGAAGTGATGGTTCGTACGGGCGCAGTGCCAAGGCGCTCCGTCGTACTTGCTAGATTTATAACGCTATCCCGAGCCAATAGGTGCGGCTTTCAAAGCGAGCATGGAAAAATAGACGTATCACCTGGGCAGGGAGGTGAAAATTATTTTAAAATAAATCTTATTGAAAAAAATTTATGCTTAAGAAATGCAAATAGAAAGCAAATGCTGTCTAGGGCTCTTTAGACCCAGAGCTTTAGTCAAGGATGTATCACGCTTACTTACAAGAAATCAAGTATATTATTAGATACATCCTAGACTGTGGCGCTTATGCATCAGGTGGGATGTAGTCAAATGTAAGCACATTCAGAGTTAAACAAACTATAATATTATGATGTCAGAAGTTTCACTTGTTACGAGCTTTTAATTTGTCCAAACAGCTCATATTTACCTTCAATTGACGCGTCAATTATGACGGTGTAATTTGTTACTGAAAATACACTTTTCGGTCACCCATCCATATACATAATATAGTGTCACTTAGATAAGCATAGGTATTATTTTATGACCTTGAATAAATCTTTTAATGTTATCGAATAGATTTATATCCAAATAGTTCGACGTGCCTTTCAAAGTCTAGTCTATATTGTAACTTTTCCAAGTTAGTGCACTAATTTCTATTAATTTAACTACGAGCACTACTAAGAGTTTAATACAACATGGGAATAGTATTGCTTTCATTTAGTGATTTGTAACAGACTTCATGTTTACATCATTGTGTATTTTAGTTAAAGTTAGCTTATCTACTACAAAAAAATATATCATATTTATTGTACCAAAAACAGATTAACTATAATACGTCTATTCGTGACAGATGAGTAAGTATTTGATGTTTTTCTATGTATATTGTGTTTCAATACGAAATGGCCTATACCCGTATTTAAGTGCCTAGTTAATCAATTATTTTTAATTATTAAAATTGTGTAAACATACTAAATACCAGGCAAATAAAGGCTTTTTTTTTTATTTATTGTGTTTCAATTAATATTTGTTATTTTTGTTTTCATCAATCTTTTGTCAGTAGATAATAAATAAAAATAAAATAAAAGTCATTTATTTCAGGCTTGTACCCATAAACTTAAACTTAAATTGAAACACTGTATAGGGGTGATACACTGTATAGGGGTGAAATATAATAAATTCACCAAATCAATATCTAACCCATAATATTCAAACTAACAGTAGAACACGTGAACCATCTGCATTTAATTGTAATAATTGAAGAGAATCATTAGTATTAAAGTACGCAGTAAAGTTTATTGTATAATGGGGTTGTTACTCTCTCACCTTCAAGGTAAGGTAAGGTAAATTTAAGTTAGTACTTAGACGAAGACTGGTCTTGAAATCTAGATGAATTAAAGTTCATCTAGTATTTTAAGTAATTGTTTTGTGAAAAAATATGAAAATAAAAGCATTGAGCTTAAAGGTTTTTAAAGATTTCATAAAAACTTTTTTATTTTGTAATAGTGAGAAGTCGTGGTTTAGTTTTTATTTTCTTCTTGTTTTTCTTTTGGTATTCAGTATATTAAAACCATAATTAAAGTATTTAGAGATCCAATTTAATATGCTCTTATATCATTAAGTACCTAAAGGTGAAAGAAATAAATAATCTATTAAATTGATTCAGGAAAGAAACTGCTCGGAGTCAAATAATACCACGGATTAAAAATTTGCTTTGTTTATTCTAAAATTGCCGGTTTCTTCTAGGCAAGCGCGCTAGATCGTAGATTATAACGTTGCTTATCATCAGGCAAGTTGTACTAAAGCGTGAGCCTATTTCATGTAAAAAAAATGATTATTGTGATATAATTTTCATATTTTTTTAAACTAAAACGGGTTTGTACTTGACCATAGTTTGTCTAATGGTAAGCAAAGGCTAAGGTCTAAGATGGGGCTTGCTTGTCTAATCCATTAACGGCATTTAATTATGTTAATAATTAATAATAAATATTCCGGGACATTGCACACAGCGCCATCTAGCGATAAGTAGGTTTAAGCCACACCTATTCTACGCACCATAGTAACAATCTAATCTCCTATAATCTACGAGCTAGGTGATCAATAGTACTAAACCTGTAATAGGCATTAAAATAAGCACTAAAACGAACACTAAACCCTGATTCCGAGTGGTTAGTTAAACGAAATGTCTTAATTAAACTGGAAATTTACGTTAATCACAAATTCGGAGTGAGCTTTGACCAAATTTTGAAGATGATTGTCATACTATGTCAGGTTAGGACGCTGTTATTTTTAGGGTTTTATTATTGACATATATGAGTGATCTGGATCAAATCAAAATTATGATAACGGTTTCTGGATTTTTCCGTTTTCCTTAATAATTGACTTGATTTCCTATTCTTTAACTATTTGAAAATTATTCAATTCCTAAATGATACATTCTATCTACCTTTATACATACTTACCCAAGAGAATAAACATAAATCTGCGGAGAGGTATTATCCTCATTAATGATAAAAACCGCTACATGAAGAGGATTTGAGTTTGAGGATATTGTAGTCTTATTATCTAACATTATCTTACTTAAAAACGAGCAACCAGCTTAAAGATATTGGTTCAGGGATATTGGTTAAATCTTAGTTAATATATACCTATATAACATACATAGTATAGTTTTCAGTCAACGCTTTGTTGTATAGACACTATAACACTAGACGCATCATAAATATCCATCTTATGGAAGCTGTCTCACATAAAACAGACTATTTATGATCAATGTCTATATTGTCTATTGTCTAGAACATTTCGGTTTTTACGAGTATTCTTTTTTTATATTATGGTCACTTGCAACTCCAGAGGTGCTGCAGCACTTTGCCAGCTTAGAGAGGTGTTTGAGAATACCCTTGTTGTATTGTGATAGTCTATTCTCAGTAACTTACTTTTTTCAGCTGAAAAGCAGTTTAGATTCCAATTAGTCAGATTATTGTTTTGTTCACTCGCTAATTGAACTTCTTTGCATGTCCACGTACGTACCTGAAAGAAAATGAATTATGTGTTAGTATGATATATTTTTAAATTTACTTACTATCAAATTTATTTTACCGCATTTTTTTTAAAAGTTTGTTCTAACGATCGTCTGAAACGACCTTGTGGTTAAAGTATTCGGCCTCAAAATCAATCAATAAAAAAAATCAGGACATATTACACAGCGCCATCTAGCCCCATACTAAGCTTACGCTTGTATCATGGGTACTAGATAACAGATATAGAAATATGTACATATATACTTTTATTTATCTTTCCATGTATCAAATGAAGATAAGATAAAGTTATTTTTTTAATAGGTAGGTACATACTTTGTCAAGTGTCTCAAAATCCTTTTCTTATACAATCTTTTAGTGTACGATAGACTTTGCTTTTCAGCAATGCCTTGCTCGTTTATTTAAACGTAAGTAATAAATAAAAATCAGCCAACCAAAACTATTCTTGACCAAAATCGAGCCTCACTTAAGTTACAATTCAGCATTTCCTCCACTATAAATCTGGTAAAAACCACAGTAAATCACCAGTAGGTCCTTTTAATGGATTTTCAATCAGAGACATAAAACAAATTAAACTCGTTTTATCCGAGCCTGTATTTCCTACGAGAAATAGCAAACGGATTTGGAGAACGCTTGACTGAATTTCAGATTTGGGTTGTGTCAACCTTACGGGGTATCAAATGAGTAAGTGTGTGGAACAATTTATGTAGCTACTTGCGATTTTGTCAAATTATACTTAAAAAGTGGAAACCTACGAATTTGTTTCTGTTATTGTACATTTTATAGTACCAAAACAAGAGGTAAGTAATTTTTTTTCTGTTGTGGCATGTAACATATAAACATCAACACATCACTTAATTACTGGCTAATTGATTCTTTGACAAATTTTTTGGTGGTAAAATTAACACAATAGTACTCTGTTTGCAGTGTAAAGCAGATTAACATGTAACCATACATGTTAATCTGCTTTACACTGACATAATATTAATAATTTAAATCGATTTCTTTGTTTTCGGCTAAATAATAAGAGTTAGTTAAGATAAATACACAGACACTTCCAAATTCCCGCCAGTTCCAACATTTAATATCTCAAAGAAAACGAAGCGTTCCGGAAATAAAACAGAACGGGAAATTCCCAAATCCGGGAGATTACATAAAAAATGATTTCATTGTCTTAAGTAAAAGTGATGAACGTAAGAATTTTTAATAAGGCATAAAAATGCTTTAAGTACGAATTCCGTTCCGTTCTTTTGTTCTGTAATCCTTGGTAGTTAATAATAATGAGAGCTTGTTCATATTATCTGCTTCTTGAGAATTCTATATTTAGTGTTTTTTTTATGAATTTAACGAATTTCAAGTTGACTATGGTTTTTAGCCCTTTACATACAGTCAAGTAGCTTGTAATAATTGGAAGTGCTTATCTATATATAAAACTCAAAGGTGACTGACTGTTTGACTGACTGACTGACTGATATAGTGATCTATCAACGCATAGCCCAAACCACTGGACGGATTGGGCTGAAATGTGGAATGAAGGTAGATGTTATGACGTAGGCATCCGCTAAGAAAGGATTTTAGGAAATGCCACTTTTAAAGGGGTGAAATAGGGGATGCAAGTATTACTTCTCAATGCGAGTGAAGCCGCGAGCACCCACTAAAAGTGGAGTTCAAATGGAACTACCGTAACAGATTGGGTAGATTCTGGTTCCCCCAAAATATTATCTCACTATTATCTCATAGATTCTGCTGTTTGAAACCAGAAAGGATGGCACCATTGAGGTATTAACCGTCGGTATAAATCCTTCCAAGGGCACGCGAGAAAAAATAACTGTATCTAATTTAATTTCAGACAGCCTGTCAAACGCAAACCTATCCCACTTTAAAAAAATAACTTTTTATGTGTGAATCTGTCTTGACGCGGTAATCGAACCTATGACCTCTAAGTTACAATCAGCAATGTCTGCACTACCGGATTTAAGAATAAAATAAAATTGAATAAATTTATTTTTACTAAACATCTAATTTCTATGCTTACTACTAAACAACAATATCTTCTATTTCTATTTAAACAACAACGCTGTACAGATTAAAACATTAAAACATACAAAAGCGATCAAATACACCTCTACGGTCTGTAACAACCTTCATCATTCTCAATCCTTATTCAAAAGTTATAATATAATTCCACTGCGGTCTCACAAACAATGTCTGGTCATTGGAAAACAGTCACGTGACAACCCTGGAAAAGGTTGACTTACAGACTTATAAAGCTAAAGACGTCTAACATAATCTTGTCCTATAATCTTACTTTGAACCACTATTCGACTCCTGTCTTACTAATTTGACAAAAAAACTATTCAATTCGTACCACCAATCATATAAGTAGGCTTTTGATTGCCATTTTATCTTAACTCATCATCATCATCATCAGCCCACGGTCGTCCACTTCTGGACATTGGCCTCTCCCAAGGCACGCCACTCAGCCCGATTTTGTGCTTCTCGTCTCCACCTATTTCCTGCTATGATGTCCTCGCTCCACCTAGTGGCAGGCACCCTACACTACGCTTGCCGAGCCGCGGTGAGCTGACACTCACTAATTTAGCTCTATGAAAACTTTGTATTCGAAAATACTGAAAGGTTAATAAAAGGAAAATATACACCGTTCTGGTTGCCAAGCACTAAATGCAACAAAAAATATACTAACGAATTCAAAGGCGTCCATTAGACGTATTATTTACGTCCTCACATTGGGAAGCAGTGACGTGACACCCCTAGGAAAGGCTGACCTAATTACCCTGTCAGCTGCACGAAGCCCTGGCTTCCTTCAATTCAATTATTTTGTTTATTATTTCAGTAACTGTATAATTTAGAACAATGGCCCACGTACGCGGATTGGGATTACCGTTGTCTGATGAATCATTTATGGAGGATTCTTGGAGTGATTCATTAATAGCAATATATTAAGGAATGCGAGTACTTGCGTGTGAATATTTCGATAGTTTTCTACACAAACTGTACCTATTATGGACGTCAGGTTAGACATGAAACCCAGTTTTTGTGTTGGTTAAATAAAAGGTTGGTTGAAAAACGACTGTGACTTACGGTAATGAGGAACATCTTCGATCTCGCCAGGCGCCTAAAAGACTTTTGTCGCTTCAAGTAATAGTGATGGTCAAATGTTTGAACATACAAAGCACGAAGCCCTGGCTTCCTTCAATTCAATTATTTTGTTTATTATTTCAGTAACTGTATAATTTAGAACAATGGCCCACGTACGCGGATTGGGATTACCGTTGTCTGATGAATCATTTATGGAGGATTCTTGGAGTGATTCATTAATAGCAATATATTAAGGAATGCGAGTACTTGCGTGTGAATATTTCGATAGTTTTCTACACAAACTGTACCTATTATGGACGTCAGGTTAGACATGAAACCCAGTTTTTGTGTTGGTTAAATAAAAGGTTGGTTGAAAAACGACTGTGACTTACGGTAATGAGGAACATCTTCGATCTCGCCAGGCGCCTAAAAGACTTTTGTCGCTTCAAGTAATAGTGATGGTCAAATGTTTGAACATACAAAGCAAAGAAAACTTATAAAATTTGCAATTGACAGTTTCACCGTTTTTAACACCAGATTGATTACAAACCAACGTACGTAAGTTAAAAGCTCTTGTCCACATCGCTTTTTCCATTGTAAATAGTAACTTATCTACAATTTACGATTCCAAATAGTCCACAGTATAAGTTCTGAAAGCTCAGCAGTTAATAGGCTTGATGGACTCATCAAAAGTTGCCAAGAAATTAAAGTCGAGGAACATTGATCGGCTCCAACATCGCTGAAGAGATTATTTAGAGTTTGTATTTCTCTGTCGTACTTGTTTGAACTTGTGTGATTGCGGATGCTAGTTTTAAACGATTTTATTACTTACTAGTGGAAGCCCCTGGCTTTGCTTGAATTTTTTCAGGATAAAAAGTAGCTTATGACACTCCTGAGACCTCATACTGAACAAAGACACAGATACATAAACTGACAAAAATATCTAGAAATTGTTGGAACGTCTGCTATCAATTCAAGGTATCTCCAAAAAATTTTGTATGTATCTTCAATGTTCAGACTTTCGGCCCTCATCAGCTTTATAATATGGACATGAACTATTATTTCGCGGTATAAAATCATCTGTTAGATACAGACTAGATATTATTGGTAAGTTGTTCTGGAGTTTTATACAAATGTATGTTTTCATTATCAACCTGTGTCTACATTAAACCATAAAAAAAAATCACAAGCAGCGTAATGATGCAAAACAAATACCTAAATACCATAATGTCTGTCCCAGTTATGAGAGATTATTTGTAGACCAACTAGAAAAAAAACATCACTTGTGAAAAATCTAAGCTCAAAAACAGTTCAAACCAAATCTAAGTTGTGTTCCATCTATAATAACCAAAATGATTACGTAAACAAAATGTACAAAATCCTTCTGGCAAAGACAAGATTCGTATTGTACCTTTTTGTCCATCTAATTACTGCCAATTAAAACTTATCCTAAAAGCGTACTCCACTAAGTGGACAAATTTTGTATCCACCTTTAAATACGCACCTCGATTGAGACACTTATATCAATTAAGCCATTTTCCCTGCTTTAACTTAATGGTTATTAAATCATTCCATTTATTAATTAAGTCGAGTTTCTTCCAATTGTTTTTTGAAGGAAGGCTGGCTATAGCGGTGTAGATAAGAGACCCCATTAAGGTTGAATTTCCGGCGGAATAAGGTTTTTATCGCGACAGCCTTAGGAAGGTACTGGTGACATTATAACACGCTTCTCAGTTTATCTCTTTACTTATGTTGAAGCTATTCATTAAAATGGAAAGCGTAAATTTAAAATTTTAATCTTACAAACTAAGTACAACAATATAAAATTAAGAAAACACTTTAATCATAATATATCGAACAACAATGAATCAATAGCCTTCTTTTGAACCGACTTCAAAAAAGGAGGTTATCAAGTCTTATAAAATATCTTTTTATCACTTTACAATACGATCCGCAGGCAAGTCCCAAGCATGAATGGAATACTAAATCTTACCGAATGATTCTAGTTTGCAATTTTTAATTATATACCTACTAGTTACATAAAATGAAATCAAATCTATGGTTTGACCAAATTCGACTAAACATTCTACTTTATGATTTATTAAAGTGGAAAGCTTTATTTCTTCATATAAGATATTACATCTACACAACATAAGACATACTTTTTCTAGTGTTATTATATTAGAGCAACCATTGTATTAGATGGAAAGGATCACATTTAAAGGATTTGTGAGTATTATCAAACAAGAATTCTGAGATAGAAGCAGCTGCTTATCCTGAACAAGCCATTAAAAGCCACGTCTTTATCGTTAAAAGTAAGCCATAATGGTTGCCGTAAAGTCCAGAAATTTGCACCCAAAGTTTGGAGTAAGACGAATTATAAAAGTTTCACCACTTGACGTTCTGTTGCCGCGCCAAATTGTTGACGGAATATTTTTAAATAACATTTCTAAGAATCGAAGTACTTTTAACTGCTTTTAACTTACAAAATGTCGTAGGGAACAGAAATCTTTTGTTTTTTTTTTTGTATGGTTTTATTTTGCGTGGGTACACAATGGTGTAAATATTTTAAAAATTATATGTGTTGAGTTATCTTTAACTCAACGGTCTTTCTCGGTTCTCGGATCTTTATCGGTTCTTACCGATATTCTAAAGTACTTCAAGTAAGATAATGTCTAATCTTTCTATAGTAAAACTACAAACTTAACGTAATTTTGTATCAATAAATCATAAATGTTAGCTAAAAACATAAACACTTAGCATCTTTGTCAACTATTTCTACCCCTCCAAAGTGTTTCATAGCATCATAAATTATTCTCGTGAATTTCCCAGCCTATGAAAAACGCTGCCAAATATTTCTTCCTGTAAAGTCGGTACAAAGGCTGGAGCTGTGATACATACGTAAACACCTAGCCTGCCCCAGTTTCTGCTTCACAACATAGCTATAGAGACATAGTCAGTTTGTGAAGTTAGGTGGTTTAAGTAAGGTAGCAAATTTAATTGTATTAAGATTTGAATTTGTCAAAGGTGTACAGAGAGCTTTTTAGTATACTGGCACTTAAACATGTAATTTAACGCGGGGTGCTATGTGAAATCGACATTTCATAAAAATCTAATAAAATAGAAGTATATAAGAGACAGCTAATTTTTTTCAGTTTATATAATTTTGATTCAGTGTTAAGACAATAATAAACGCCAAAACACGATTACGTATACTTCGCTAGATAGTTTTATTTTTTGAAAAATAGTTGTTTTGAAATATTTTTCACCTTTTTTTTCCAAAAGTAGTACAGAAATTTAAACCAATTTAAATAGGTATATCTAAAAGATAATGTTATTATTTAGAAGAGTAAAAAGCCATAAATAGAATATTCTGAAATGCTGATTTTATATGAATTTATTTCGTCAAAAACGTCTGCAAAACTGCTCAAATTGTGCTAAATTATTTGCGTGTGGACAAGACTCGGCGGCCGGAGCTATGCGCGCGATGTTCGCCCTTGCTTTCATGTTAATACGGCGTGGAATTGCATGCGAAAAAGCAACTGTAGGCATTTTTCCAAGCGCAAAGCGTTTTCGGGTGAAATATCGTGGCCTTAATTAAGAGGATAATAAAATTATAGAAATAAGATTGAATATAATTTGCCTAAATTAATTATTAAATACCTACATAAGCATGCATTTATTCTAAAAGACTGTACATTTATATACCTACTTTTTAATTTGTTATAAGTGTGTGAGTGTATTTCTTAGTTCCTTTTTTACGCTACATAAAGCCATTGAAACAATCCTTCAAAATGAAATCCTTGATTTTATCAAGTCAGTTTTTATCAGATTAACAAAGGTAGGTAACACCGCGGGGCGCCATTGTACAATAATTATGCAAATTATTTATTATGCAAAATTCAATTTGAAACAAAAGAATTTAACTTTATTTTTTTTCCCAAGCACAATAATTTTGGAGCTAGAATACTGTTTGTTAGTATATCGTAGTTAGTAGTTAGCGCTTCGTATGTACTAGAAGGGTGTTGGTGAATATATTTTGAACTTCAAAAGCGAAATGTACATACTGCCTCTATTTACTACCAACAATAGCTATTTTAACACTAGCTCTGTTTTGTGAATATACTCGCGTTAGCACGAACTTAGCTAATATTCCACGAAGTTTCTACAAGACATATTTCGTGTAAGTTAACATTAATATTAATGTGGTGAAAGCAGAATGCACGTAGTTTCTGGCTTTATATAAATAAATCCGTTAAAATTGTTGTGTTTCGAAAATATTTTTCTTTGGAGTTACAGTGAAGCTTGGTTTATCTTTATAAATACATTTAATAAACTGAAAAAAACTTAATAAAATCCTTCAAGTTTTTAGATTATTGTCTTGTATTATGCACTTTAACAACATTGTAGGTTTTGATGTTTTTTTATCACGAAATAGGCTTACATTTGACTACAGCCTGTCTGATGTTAAGCACCACGGCAGTCTAAGTTTGTGTATCTTAGCACTGCGTAAAACACTACGTTTTTTAAACTCTAAAACGCGTTCTCTAATAGGTATTCAGTAAAGTCGTTCAGGAAATTGCCATTCTAAGTAGTAGCAGACTGCTATACCGGCACTAGGAGCCATTTGCCTCGGGTTTAACATTCGAAGTATTCTAGTCAAAGAGTTTCTACTAAACATTGAGTAAGAAAGTTCCAATAAAACAATCTCCTTGATTGTAAAAACTGTAAAATGTATATTCCAAATAGTTGTAGAATCAATACCTTGTTTTAAATTTGAAACGATATTTTTACACATTACACATTCAATAAAACATACATATTACATATATGTAGGTTCATCTAGAGTCTAGAATCTCATTTTAAATTAAAAATGCATTCTGCATAATACTATTACTGCACTGCACTGTGTTCATCGATCTACGATTTTAAATATCCGCTAGACAAATCTAAAACAGACGTCCTAATATTGCCTACTAAACTCACAAAATCGCTTCTCCGGCACATAAGCCTATTTCCATTTGAACCAAGTTAACAATTTGCATCTGCATCTTTGCATCTTATAAAAATATGAATAATGCGTGATCTACAATACAGATAGAACACAATCAAATGAACATTTAAACATCATGTCATCACAAAACTACACTGTGTTTATCACTCTAATAAAAAAAACACAAAATTACGTACTAAACTCACAAAATTGCCAGCAAACCACTTTTTCAGCACTTTAGGCTATTTCCATTCGAACCAGTCTAGCACTAGTCTAAGAGCACTCCAAATACTAAGGAGTAAGGAAATGTCAGCCGTGCTCTGCTCTAATTAAGTGGCTCTCTTGCCTGGCTCTAGGAACGGACTCATTTGAACGATTTTGAGAGTACGTTTATTGATGTGAAGTCTAATCGTTTTATTGTATGTATTTCTTATACATATGTTTCTAAGATACCTAGGTATAGTATGTTATGTTAATTGTATAGGTATAATTTTTATTTTATTTTATTGAAACTCATATGCATACGTGTTATATTATTGTATTATATGCATACGCATACTTGATTGAAGATTCAAGTGATTACTAAACGGTGTATTAATTACTTAATTTGTTTTAGCTGTGTATCCTATTCAAACTTATTTTTGGATATAAAGTAACCAGTAAAACAAATAAATTATAGCCAAGTTCTAGATATCTGTGCCACTGCGGGAATCGAATATCTACCCAACTTTTGGTCTGCAAAGTGCAAGCCAAGCGTGCAATGGCACCAACGAATTCATTAAAACTACGTACTAGTTAAAGTAACCTCAAAGTATCATAACATTAACCTAAAAAAAGCTATACCATTAAAAGTACAAGAATAAATGCCATTACAAGTCCACACTACTGAACTGGACCACTTACTCGAGTAGTTTCAACAAACTCGACCATTTTACTTCCAAAGCAGTGTCTGGAGACGGACCTCTTTCGTTTTATGTCAGTGCAGAGCAATGGCGGTACTTAGTGGAGAGAACAGGGATGTGGCATACAGCCAGGGAAAAGGGGTAAAATTGAGTGAAAGACATAGTAAGTAAATTTATATGACAGGCATATTTTTGGTTTAAAGTCTCCTGCAAGCCAATCTGAATTTTTATAGCTCATAGTTTGACACAAGCGTTTGCTTAGCGTGGGGCTAGATGGCGCTGTGTGCAATGTCCCGAAATATTTATTTATTTATTTTATTTATTTATAGTGGCAGCGTTTGGCATTTGTGATTTGTACACAAAAAAAAAACAGTAAGGTAAGCGTGACTGTACTATCTATTCTTTTTTGTTTTGGAAGGGCTTTTTTCTAAATTGCCCGGTAATTTAGACAAAAGAAGGTAACTTTTAGGTCCTCTGTTTGAGTCGTATTTCAGGACTGAGGGTCGAGAGTCTCCCACAGAATTATTCTTTTGGGGAGTTCCCTTGGGCTGCTAAATCGTGGTCCAAACGTCAAAATCACTATCACTACATAGTATAAAGTAAAGTCGCTTCCAGCGCCTGTCTGTATGTATGCTTAGATCTTAAAACTACACAACGGATTTGGATCCTGTTTTTTTAAATAGAAGTGATTCAAGGGTAGGTTTATACGTAAAAACTCGATACAAAATATATTAATAGTTATATAATTTGGACACATCCAGTGCCCCCATCGTCCCAAGTAAGGTTCTTACAAGTAATTGAGTGGCTATCTGTTCAACTCGCCGCTCGCTGGAACGAGCTAATTTTCTAACGGCGCCCGCACATTACAGCTTGCCACTACTCCAGCTATTCGTTTTGTACGTTCTGAGCTTGTATTTCATTTAAATATTTAAGTTTATCAGTATTTTATTTAACATTTTTCCTGTACGGCTATATTTACGAGTTTATATCTTTAAAATGTAGTGTTAATCTGCTCTGTCTGTGTTAATCTGTGTTAAATCCTTTTAATAAGTGAGACAAGAAATTGAAATATCGTAATAAATAAGTTTATAAATTACTATAAATATTATGAAAATCACGTTGTAAAGTAATGTGATAATTAAAAAAAAAACACTTCTAAACCATTGTAAGTAATTCTAATTTGTAAATATTTTTTGCTGTCATTTGTTCAATTATAATGGTATTTTTTATATAATATTTTGATATAGATGTGTCACCTTCCTTACATTTTTTTCCAGAAACGATTATAACTGTAATGTACTGACACAGTTTCAGAGACAACTGATACTGCAGTCCACCCGACATAACTCTGCTTGCGGATAAAATCTGAACTAGCACAATCCAACCAAAGGTGTTCATGAAATTTCTTACTTGCAAGAAAGTGCTGACGCCAATCGCTAACAAAGTTGTCTAGCACAAAGATACTAGTAAAATAGCACACGGTATAATTCTGCTTGCGTACAAAATCAGAACTAACACATTCCAACCAAAAATGTTCTTGTTATTTCTAGAGTTGAAGAAAGTGCTGCTACCACTCGTTTGTAAAATAATCTTGTAAATACACTAGTGAAGTGGCACATGGTATTACCGAGGAGGTCGCGAGCTGCTAGAACCGTTTTAGTGTTATTACAACAGTTTAAGTAGCTGCTAAATGAGGGGACGTGACGCGACTGCGCTTTCTTTGTTTTGGATGTGGTTTGCGTAAAGATTTTGTAAGGAAATATAATGGTGACCTACTTCTAGAGTAACTGGGTATATAGAAAGTTATTGAAAAATCTGAAAATTAAAGAAAATGTTTGAATTCAAATGTAACAAAATAAAATACCACGTACAATATTTATAATAATTTCATTTGAGTTGAAGATTGAGTTTTTATTTTGTAATATGTATTTGTAAATTAACTTTTAATTTTATAGATAACTACAACCACACTGCGTTACTCGCATTAATCTGGGTTAAAAAATAGACTACGTTTTGACTAAAAACCTCAATTGGTTCAAGAAGTTACAAACATACACATATATGTACTTTTGCCTTTACAATATTACTGGGATGGGATAATATCATATTTGCCATTAAAAAGCTGTTAAACTATTTCAACTATTCCAATTATTGTAAAATTTTCACCATACTATATCACTCAACTTATTTATAACAAATACATATTATCGACCTCTCCTACCGTCGCACGGCAAGTTTCCCGGCCAAGCAAGTATTTGCCGAAACTCCGTTAATCATAGTAAATTGCGTCTCGGATTCTCGACTCACCCCGACACGCGATCATATTATTATGTACCGAGGGCTTTACTATCTTTTAAGACATGTCCTATATATATAAATAAATACGTTCGTGTAACAAGTCGTGAGAGAGTTTTATTAAACCGCCCTAGAAGTTTCTTACATGGTTTAACGACAATCTTCCCACATTTACCACGTCACGTCTTTTGGTGTAAGCAGGCGTAGAGAATTTATTTTTTTTCTTTAGCCTTTGCGTTTGTAAAGATTCTATAGAATGCTCTAAGAATGTTTACTCGCTCGATGTATACGGCGCTAGAGCGCGCGAGAAGTTACTTAGAGCGTTCTCGCGTGTTAATACCAACTACAGGATTGACACGAATTAGCAAAAAACAGATGATCTGGCTTCCGTTTACACTAAAAGATCACGAAAGAATGGTCTTGGTCTAGCTCTAACTCTATGTTCGTTTGTTGTAAATCCACTCAAGACGTTAATTTCACTTCACATCTTGTAAACATACGTATTTATTTATATCACACTAGCTGTGCGCGCGACTTCGTCCGCGTGGAATAGTTATTTTGGGCATCGTATTTATTTTTGCAAACAACCTCTTCAGCTTTATAAATTATAGCTGTTACCCACGACTTGAACCGTTTTCGCAGCGCACGCAACTGGCCCTCAAAGATGAATAATTTTCCGCGTTTTTTTTTCACATTTTCCATTGTTTCTTCGCTCCTATTAGTTGCAGCGTGATGTTATATAGCCTAAAGCCTTCCTCGATATATGGTCTATTCAACACAAAAATAATGTTTCACTTTGCACCAGTAGTTCCTGAGATTAGCGCGTTCAAAGAAACAAACTCTTCAGCTTTATAATATTAGTATAGATTATAGAGGTAGTGGTACAAGCCTCAAGGGAAAAAATACCCCTATCAGAGTGAATAACTCACTATCTTACCGTCTTATTAAATCAATTTGTTGCTAAGAGGTAGTGTGATATGACCGCGATAAGCTAAACTTGGATTTGGCCATTTTGACATTTATAAAGATTTATTTAATGCCGAATGATAAGTAGATTAAGTGAATTAAGTGTGAATGAAAATTAGTTTCATATTTAATTCAATTGAAGATGGTTCAGCCGTATCAGCTATAAGAATAAACAAAAATAATCTCAAAAAAAAACTTCGCCCTCATATTTATTAGTATTACGCAAAAAGAAAAACGAAACCCTACTCTTATAGAGCGCAAAAATAGTTCAGTATGTCGTAAAAAGTAGAGCAACGCATAAAGCTGCATATTATTTGAGTACATTTTGTTTTCTTCCTTACAGATATTTTTTTAAGCGCAAAAGTTTTAACTACAATCTGTGGTGCCTTCTAACTAACTATGCAGTTTGCAAGCTCTATTAGTAAATTATACCACTCTCATACAAATATACTTACTAAATAGTAAATTAAAATGAATAATAAAGTTTTACTCCCTGCCTGACTTTTTATTCCCCGCGGACTATAACCTGCGAGCTACAAAGCAAGAGTAAATACTAGCCTGTTAGCTTAGTTGGTAGTGGCTCTGCCTTCTAATCTTGGCGTTGCGGGTTCGATTCCCGCATGACACAAGTATTTTTGAATTTAAAATTTATAATACATAACTTGCGTCTGGTCGTTTGTATGTATAATAAGTATGTATTTACAAAAGAAAAGTATATATGTATTATAACCGCTATCTAGTACCCACGACACAAGCGTTTGCTTTGTGTTGGGCTAGATGGCGCTGTGTGCAATGTCCCGGAACATTTATTTATTTAATTTTAATTAAATTTTAAATAGATTCTAACTGGGTAAGCACGCTCCATCCTAGACAGTAATTATCGCTTATCATCAGGCGAATTATAGTCAAGTGTAAACTTATTCCATAAAAAAATACAAAGTACAGTGGTCACACTGTATTAATCAATACAGTAATCTCCCCTGGCGATGCTCGGAGGAAAAACGTTTGCTTTTACAAATTGCTGGAGAAACCTTTTAACCCTCCCGTGGAATGATAAATATTATTCCTTTTACCAATGTTTAATATAAAATATCGATATAATGTTTCTTCTGTGGTCCCGTGGTTTATTCATCGCGGTAATGTATTGTAGAAAACTTTTTAAGACAAAAAGTAATTTTGTAAACACGTGTTTTAAATAGTTCTTACTTCATTGCTATAGTAATTTCATTAAACTCTATTAATGAAACTACTGGTCTAGCTGTTAGTAGATATGACATAACGATTTAATCCAATATTTAAACTGAGATGAGACAAAATCGCCATTTTCTGTTTATGTTATATGAATAGGTATATATTATAATGCAAAATAAGAATAACCTTACACGTGTTCTTCAAATAAAAGCAATCCAACAACATAATACGAAACTAAAACTAAATCATTCGACTTGTATGCCCAACTCTGCAAATCCCGAAAACTTTGATCACACAATAAGTTCAGCGACCCTCCCAAACAAATCACAATACACAAAGTCCAAAACAACTTCAAAGTATTTTACGACCAACACCATATTCAAGATGGCTGCCGTATTATGCAAACAAGCGTCCCCTGTCACACCCTTACCGAGAAAAAACGTTAAAATATCGTCCAGAGGCAATGACCCATCAAGTTACAGTATCAAGATAGAACTGATATATCTTTAATAAGGATTCTCCATCCCTACATATCTCCTGATTACCCATGTCATATCACGCAGTAATCTATGGAACGTAGCGTCAGGGATCCCGAAAATATTTAACGGAGGATATTGGTAGCGCGCTTATTTTTTCATTGTTTTCGTAGGTTCTTGGGACGAGATCAAAGAGAGACATTTTTGTGTGGCTTGAGGTAAAATACATAAGATGGCTGACCATAAAATGTAGTTTCTGATTAAGTATTTGGTGATTCTTTAACTTATATGTAGGTATATATGTTACGGCTTATACCCGAAGTGCGGCTACACCTAGTTTTAGCCGGTTAGAACTAGGTGTAGTCACTTAGTCTTGGTTAAACCCCGAATCGAGACAAGACTTGGCTCCTCCTCGCTTCGCTCGTCGTCGCATGTGCGTGGTAGAAAGCAACCTAACGAACCTAATCTACCTTCTGTCACAGACAAGTGACTTCGAGTCCAACACTTGCACTACAACAGGACTTGAGACCTAGTTTTACCCGAAAACAATCGGCTCGTACTAGGTTTAACCAAGACTAAGTGGCTACACCTAGTTCTAACCGGCTAAAACTAGGTGTAGCCGCACTTCGGGTATTAGCCGTAACATACATAAGTTAAAGAATTATATAACACGGGCAAGCGACGTTTTCGTCAAAGTGTATGGTCAAGTTTCCTTGATACTTAACGCCTTACGGAAATTTTAGTACGGCAATTTATTTTACAAATACATAATGTTTTAATGCCGAAAAGTGTAAGTTCTTAAAAAATTCACGATGATCTGTCGCCCAATTGTCGTGTTAAAACATTTTTGTATTAATAATATCTTACTACTAAATATAAGAGACTAAATATTAACGTATAAGCTTAGTAAAACTATCACCATATCCTATTAATATAAATACACACACACACATGTACCTACATAGTGTAACAATCCTCTACTTTGTGATGTTACACAAAACACGTCCTGTGTTATGTATTCAAAGCGCAGCTGCCAGGAGGTGCCAACTTGTACTGCCAGAGATGAATAGCATAGACTAAGCAATATGATAAACTAGTATTTTACTAAAGTTAATAATGTTAAAGTAGGCGATGAAAGTTTAACGTAAATGGTGTCAGCGATGTATAGCGTAAGCTAGGGAAGATGTTAAAATAAATAAAAGTAAGTAAGCCTAATAATATAAACTAAAATTTAATTACAGTCCACCTTTTTGAGACCGCTATTAGTCCTACACAACGATTACGACGTACGAGTTTTGAAAGAGAAAATATAGGTATCATAGGCTTTTTAATAATTGTTTTTCAAAAAAAGAATCATATTTTGTATAATTTGTATACAAAGATAATTTTTAATAGTCTTCTCAAGAAATATTCATATTTATCAACATAGCACGGGATTCCATAAACAAACGTCATCTATTTACAAGTCCAAGTCTGCGGCTCCTTCCCGTACTACGGAGTATCTAGTACCGTATTCCAAACAAGCAGCCTTTGAATCCGTAATACTCTTCCTGCTACGTGAAAAACTACACATCAGGTTCTATTTTATACGTTTAAACAACACAGTCCAGCTTCTGTATATTATCATTTTTAATAACAGCGTAAACTTTATCTCGCTATCTCTCTGTTTCTCTTTGAGTCGTATTGCTTGTTACTGAGGGTCGTGACACCCTCATAAAATTAAATCGTTGCAGTTCTCTTGGTCACACCGTGATAATCACCCAGATTCTTAAACTAAAATAAGTTTATAGAGAGAAAAAAACATTTCAAAACTAATAATATAGTTTTAGAATGAGTATATCGAGATTTCGCGCGAACATAATTCATTTAAAAAAATATACCTAATATTTAATAAGTTTAAACAACTCCTTCAAAATAAGACACGTCGTACATCAGTCCTGAGATTTAGTAAAAAGCGACGTTTGAAGACGGATTGCTAACGATTTAATTTCCCATGTCTGCTTTTTGTTACGTAGGTACTGACGCCAAATCTGAGGGAAGTGATTAATTGAAAGGAAAAGCGGTTGAGAAATAGAGCACCATTTTGGAAATTTTCTGACTGATTCCGGATCTTTGTGTGGGAAAATTATTGATTTTACAGGTTACAAACGTGTTACATGTTATGTTGAATGATAGGTTTCTGATACAAAAGTTTGTTCAGGTTTGGTTTATTTAAAAGTTAAGCTTGATTGATTAAAATGTTGAGTGTGTGTGAGGTGTTAGCAATTTTTCTTCTTATTTTCTTAAGAAAAATCTTGTATTTCATGTCTTAAAGTCGATTAGTTTTGTAATTAAAATATAATACAGGATGTCACATACCTATATAAGTAGAAATTGCATTGCCCGCTGCCCTCTGGTAGTGGTTCTTTAGGCTTTTCTAAAGATTTTCTAAGTGCCCCTTTTTTGTAGTAGTTAGAAGTAGTATGTTTAGTTTTTCTTCCCTTGTTTTTATGTTTTATTCAGTAGAAATTTGAATTATTCTACATAATATAATTTAACTAATTTTTGATAGTAAGCCTCACGTTTTCACAAAAAATAATAAGGTCTGATGATCAAAATTAGTACCCATAGTTTAAGATCTAGGTTTAGCTCGCCAGCCTAGAATAAAACAATTTAATTTTAACATGTCTTAAGTCGTCAATATTAAACGCTTAATCATATTAATCTGCTCTAAGTTCCAAGGTCAGGGTTTGAGGTTAAACTTGAAAGTGAAATGGCTAAGCTCCCTCCGGTGGATATAAACTCCTTCAATCTTCTATGCCCTCGGGTAATTAAGTTTGGACTTAATCCGGATATACGGTCTGAGCTATTATTTATCCACTCTATTATCTACAAATAAATTAAGTTAAAATTAAATGTTAAAGTGATACAGATACAGATACAGATACAGATACAGGTACAGATACAGATACAGATACAGATACAGATACAGATACAGATACAGATGTTTATTGATAAATTATGGAAATTTACATGTCAAATTAAATAGGTACTTAAATAATCACATTATTCATACAATTGCACGTGATGTTATTAACTTGATTTTGCAAACATCATATAATCGTACCAGAATTCAGGTACATTGCAGTTAGTTTAAAATTGCATAGACATAGCACATTAAATAGAATGTAGTTTGATAGTTAAGTAATTTACTTGACATTCAGATTCACATGTAAACAAGTCCATACTATTTATTGTTAACTAATCAGTTCTATTAATGCTAAGCTAGTGCAAATCCACACAGTTTACATCTGAAAAGTCATTGGCGTTTATCCAGGATCGACGGGACGTCATATTAAAACTTAAGGCAGCCGTTTTCCTACCTTCTTCTTATCGAATAAGTTTGGCTAACTCTGGTGTCGAGAATTTATCAAGCCGCCCTAAGACCCTCAGACATGGCTTAACGATTGCCGTACTAGGCAAACAGCCGGGACATACAATTTTACCTGTCATCCGACCCAAGCAGTGCCCAAAATAGAATGCCACTTTTCGGTCACCCATCCAAGGACTGGCCGCGTCGACATTGGTAATCGCATGCAATTATCCGCTACGGGACACGCTGAGCCACACTCGCTTATTACCCTTATACCACCAGAACCCGCGTCCCATTCTTCAAACACCAAACTAGCAGTACATTACTCCGCTATCAGACGGCTACCGTAGAGATATCGTGCTCGGGTGACCATGAAAGCATTCGGCCGTTCTATTCAAACCTACTAACATTTCAATGAAAATACTTTGAGCATTTTTCCAAAGGGTTAAAACTTCAGCAGTAAGGAATGCGTAGTACAAGCTTTTTATGTACATGTTTTTGTGGTCTGGCAATTTTTATTGAAAAATGTCTCGCAACTTTTATTATATTGGTGTCTCGTTAAGCATGCTTTTGTTGCGTATTACTAAAGTTGTAATGTAAATGGATTTGTTGAGTTTAATATCTGTTGCAGTTGTAACAGTTGTTTATATAAGTAATATAAAATAATTTTTCTATGTATTCCTTTAAACTTTTGACGCGAAAACAAAAATCATTCGCATTCGTGGAATATACTCGTTTATTTTTAATGTAAATACAAGGATTTTCATTTCATCCCTCTCTAGGTATTATATATTAGTTCCATGTGTAAATGCTATATAATATTTAATCAATAACATGTAAAATATGCCTACGTTTTGTGAAGTTTCTACAAAAAAGTAAGTATTACCCATATATAATACAAATAAAACTCAGATGTATCGAATAGATAAACAAAACATTAATCATTCCAATGTACAGTCATATTACGATAATAGACTGACCTTACTCATACATGTACATGCATGTTCTTTATAAACTTAGTAAATACAGTTAAATTAATTATCAGCATAGGAAGACGAATACCGCTTATAGTGTACTAGTGGGTGCTCGCGGAATTGCTCGCATGATGGAGTAATACTTGTGTCCCCTATTTCACCCCTTTAAAAGTGGAATTTACAAAAATCCTTTTTTAACGGATGGCTACGTCATAACATCTACATGCAAGCCAAATTGCAGCCCGACCCGTCCAGTGATTTGGGCTGTGCTTTGATAGATAACTATGTCAGTCAGTTACCTTTTAAGTTTTATATATTTACAGATTGGTATAACATGGTTTACCTTTTTTAACTGTGCTCCTTCAAATAAGTATAGTATGTAGGCTAGTCTTCAACTGCTCTATGTCAATATACCTAAGTAATGTACTAGTATTGCCAGACAAATAAATAATCAAGAATAATGGACAAAAAGGAGGCTAACGTGCTCAAATAAAGGCGTACTTTACTATTTGTAAGAAGATAAACACTGAATTGAGTTAGTATTCTTACTTGATTTATTTCTTTTACAGTGTTAAAGTTTATCTTAGTTTATCTTATTCTACAAAAGAACATATTTTACCTAACGGATTTTTTACGAGGTGGTATAAGCCTGGAATTGGCTTTCAAAAGTAGAATAAGTTAAATTTTAAAATGTCTCTATTATATAGCCCTTATTTTTCTCAAAATTTTCTATTTTCTTACCTACACATATACTTACATAACTGTGTGTACCCAAAAATATATAGGTACCGTAATATTTCACCGTATTTTCTTGGGCCATTTCTCAAGATTGCTGTGACAGCTTCACAGTTTATGTCCAGTTTTCGTACAACTCAAGATTACTTACGTATATTTTTTGTAAATTTTGCAGAAATAGTATCATACTATATTACTATTAATTTCATGATGTATATGACTATCGATCAAAAATTAAATATCTTATATGGATCTGATTTAATTTGCAAGGACTTGTTATTTCTATAAAAAGTGCAAACATATAAACAACCAATGTCACAAAGATCATACCATAATATTGAAAAGGTGACTAAAAGTCCCTTGAAGCTTCAAAACCAAATAATAATGGCTATCTCGTTTTGTTAATATTAAATCTATTAAAAACATAAAGATTGATCAATTTTACATAATTAAATGACCATTATTTTTCTTCGTATAGTAGCGAAATATTTCCATAAGACCTTAAAAATACCCCTCCCACATAAATCTACTTTTATCTCGTAAATAGAAATACAGCTATTTTCGTACGGCTCAATAATCGCATCGATTCTTTCTTATAATACACTAGATGGTGCCCGCGACTTCGTCCGCGTGGAATAGTTATTACCATAAAACGGTTCTAGTGAGTTAACCTTATAAGATAGACATATACCTGTTGGAGACATTTTGTTAGATCATTTTAGGAGAAATAATTCTTTCATACATATTTTTTTGATATCTTGAACGGTTTTCGCAACGCACGCAACGGAAGCCCTCAAAGATGAATAATTTTCCCCGTTTTTTCCACATTTTCCATTATTTCTTCGCTTCTATTAGTTGCAGCGTGATGTTATATAGCCTAAAGCCTTCCTCGATAAATGGTCTATACAACACAAAAATAATTTTTCAATTCGCACCAGTAGTACCTAAGATTAGCGCGTCCAAACAAACATACTCTTCAGCTTTATAATATTAGTATAGATAAGCATGCAAAATATTTCCCCGAATAATTATAGAACAAACGAGAAATTGCCGACGTACTTAGTAAGATTTATCGTTTGAGGTAAGTAGTCTGTAAGAGTCTATAAAGATCATTGAATTATATTCACATACTAGACCTTTATATTATGTGTAGTTAAGTACAAAAATTTGTACCTGGATTACTTAGCTACTTTCGATAAGGTTGTAGTTTATAGTTTTGTTTTTTTATTTTTGATTATCAGTCCTTTCACTATCAAGTCACCTGAAGAGATATCATTTAAACTATACAGTGGACTAAGTTCTTACATGAGGCTGTTAGATACATCGTTGGTTCTTAGTAACAGATTTTGCGTTTTATATAATATTTTATTTCACTACGGCTTAGCTCGTATACAATCATTACCTTTTAAAGGACAAACGATAACAAATAACCAATCGGTACACTCTATCAGGTAACAGATAAAGAATCACGACCGGAAAGCTCCAATTTCCGGCCAATATAGCCAACTGTGCCTTAATTGGCTTCCATCTACTCTCCAACAATAACATTGAGTCTGTTTTATTAGACTTGTAAATAAATATTTTTCTTTGGGGGAAATTTTGTCAAGATTTTCGCGTCGTAAAGAGAAATCTCGCTGGGAATATGACAAGTGCCAGTTTAGGCATATTTTTTTTATTCCACCTTCAAGTTGCCTCCCAAAGGGCGTATATGGATGTGGAAAAGGGAAATTTATAGCTCAAGTGGAGAATATTTTGTATGTGAAGGAATATTTTGTAGAGTGACGCTTTTATGGATGTTTTGGGGTCGTGCGTCACCAATATGCTTAAAAGATAAAGATAATAAAAATAAAGATTTGATTTTGGACGTCTGCATTGCAGTCTTACGTGTTTTTTCTAGATACTTCGTGATGTAATATAGAAATAATAAAACAGATACAAAGGACTTACGTATCATCATCATCGGGTGCCATCTTCATAATGAAGTTTGGAGGTCAATTGGCACAATTTTCTGTTGCTTCTTTTAGATGCAGATAGCTCAGTGTTGCTACTTTCCTCGGTCCTATTGGGATGCCTTGTCGGATGAAATAACAACTAGCTGGATTATATGCGAGTGGACTGTATTTATGTAAGTATATTTTAACTAGACTGGTAGTGATGGCGCGTGCGGTGCGAATGGAATGGTACTGTCGTTCTCATTGCGCGCTTCTGTTGGCGCGCGGGCTGCCTCCTGTCGTCGTTGGCGGGAACCTCTCTCGTTGGTCGGCCGGTCCCGCCGTTATGTTGGCAGCGGGATGTGACGCTCCAACACTCAGTTTTGTCCACTTTTTAATGTCGTCTAGCCACTTCATTCTCTGACGTCCTGGGCTTCTTTTTACTTACGTATATCATGGGTATAAGATATCTTTGACATTGATGGAACGTGCAATAGTTTTCTTCGTATTGTAGCGAAATATTTCCTTAAAAATCCCTTTCCCACATAATCAATTTTGTGTCGAAGACAGAAATACAGCTATTTTTGTACGGCTCAATAATCTCATAATGTTTCTCTTATAATACAGATGCATGCAAATATATTTCCTGGAATAATTTTAAAACCAGCAAGAAAAGACACTGATGGAACATGCAAAAAGTTTATGTCAGGAGACAAAGTAAGTAAATGTTACAAATAAGAAAATATTACACAAATAAAAACTATCTCAATCAAAAAAAGGCTTTCAACTCATTAAGTTATTTTTATATTGACATTGACATTCATTTTATAGCTCCTCATCAACTTTACTTTATTACTTTACTTTATTATATTATTTATTACAAAGAGAGGAATGAAATAAAAAATCCTTGTACTATACCAAATTATGATGACTATTATGCGTTCCTAACTGATTTCAGCTTTGGAAAAAGAATTTCGCAGATAATGCATCTTCACATGGCTATTTCACTCAACTTTCACCATATCTGTACAATGGACAACAACCTTCCTTATAAAGAAGAGCCTACATTTCCTTGTTTATGGATATCATCACATGCATCGATGGCCCCACAGGGCAGTGCTTGTAGTTGTAAATTTTATATTAGGGACAAATTGTTTTCTTTTTTACAATACAAAGGGGAAATCATGGCATGGCATGGGGAGACGTGGTGTCTGTAAAGCATGCTTCTTTATGGTGTTTACGGAGTTTTGTGTAGGGGCATGGTTTGTACTTGTGTCTATGGTATGTTTTGATTTTGATTGTTTCAGTATAATAAAGAATAATTTAAATACCATTGCTCTTACGAGTATCGTTTAAAAACATAGTTTCATTTTAGCTTATTAATTTAGTCTCATAGATTATTTAAAATCAAAAGAAGAAGTAACTGTTATGTATTCTATAACTTTCAGGTAGACATAAGTTCTATATTGTATGTATGTGTACTTATCAGTATGTCTTTCACGTTATTTCAATAAAAAAATTACCTTTACACTAATTCATTAAAATATTAACCGGTTTATTATACCGTACTGTATGGTGCACAGGAGAGGAGGCCTATACTCAGCAATCAAATGCATAAATTCAGGCTGTAATGATGATGATGATTAATTTACCAAGTGACTTTTCCTTCAAATCAATGAATAGATTAGTAAAGCACTGGTGCCTACATAATTAACTTGCAACTTGGCCTCTGCCGGCATTCCTATTGATTGGTTCTATCCTTGACACGAATTAGAAGCAAGGGAAGGACAACTTCAAAAGTTGTAGTAAGCTAACTGTTTCGCCAGTTGTTTTGTATAAGCTAATATGAGCATAACTTCTTCTTATATATGGGTACTTTTTTAAGGAAATCAATTGAAAAAAGAGGAATGATTGTCGTGGAAGGACCTGGGCGCCCACAACGATGCATCTGCCCAAGAGAACTCCCCTAACGAATTAATTCCGCGAGGGAGTTACGATCTTCAGTCACGAGGAAATACGACTGATTTTTTCTGATGGAATCACAGCTTAGTATTAATATAGCTGGTAGATAAAACTCTTTATTGTAACACACATTGAAAAAAAAAAAAGACAAACAGAAACACAAAAGACTTCAAAAATAGTGCCACAACTGGCGGCCTTATCGCTAATAGCGATTTCTTCCAGGCAACCAAATAATATGTATCTACTGTTATTGGTTTAATGTAAGGATTCGGTAAAATATTACCATTATTGAATATTTTTTTTATACAAGAAAAGCTTGTTTTATAAGATGAACAATGGGATTTGTTTTCTACAAGTCTTCAATTTTTCTTATCATTAGGTATTGTAAAAAATCTAGTTTTAAAGACCACGTAAACATAGTATCAAAATCAAATAAATAAGTAAAAATTACACGATACCTATTTATTATCGAGTAATAGTAGAATAACCAGACTCCTGAAAAATGGATTCCAAAACAAGTCGACAGGTTAATGAATATGCCGGGCCTTGACACTCATTATTAACAATAATAACATGGTCATAAATTACGGGTTAACTGAAACAACATTGAAAAATACCCTCCAAATGTTTGACATTTCAATACCGGTCAAATGTACCAACTAAGTGTTATTTAGGGTATCGTTTCGGTAATATTTTAGGTTCCATTACGCTAATTTAATTCGGATAGCCTATCTAAATGATTATATCAATAATTATTTTTATATGATAGTGTTATAAATTCGAAGAAAAAAATAAGTCGAAGTAAAAAAAAAATTTTTTTTATTTAATTTTTTTCTTTTTTGTATATCATTATTGTTGTCATATAAAGTAAATAAAAACAACCCCAAATACATATATTGTAACTCGATGATATACATGCCGTCACGTGTGTAACATTGACATAAAGGTAACCTAGACATCTTTGATCTCTTTACCACGCATGTGATTGATATGACAATGATCCGTCGCTCTGTTGTGGTGTGCAAAGGAGCAATCTGATTCTAATAACATAACTCTTATAATTATAACTCTTGTTGTTCGCTTTTAAAGGTGTTTTATGTTTTAGGGCGCTTTAGTTGCTCAAAAGCCTGACTTTTTCAATAAAAAAATGTTGACTTATATGTAATGCTATAATAAAAATTACACTGTTGGTAGTTTTCAACGAATTCATAATCGAATGGGCACCTTAAACGCCTAAAAATAAAGGTACACGGTGTCACTTCTCTTTGATTAATGACTTCAGCGCCTAAATGTGTTTTTCTAACATTATTCCGACCTTGATGAGAGCTGAAAACCTACGTTGTGTAAAAATACTGAAAGTTTTTTAATTGAAATGACAAACAGCCTGAAAGCTGAAAGTTTTAGACGTTCCAGCGAATGCTTTTCGATCTAGAACAAATATATTTTACTTAGCATCTTTGGAAAATACCAGGGAAATAATATATAAAGAGGGATGAAATAAAAAATCCTTGGGAAATACACTTATTTGACGTTTATATTATTACAATGATAATATATTTTGTTTTCTGAGTTTGGAGCTAGGTGGCACTGTGTGAATTGTATCGGAATATTTATTTATTTCCTCTCGTCGTGTGTTGTTTGTACTAAGTATAATGACTTTTTAATTTCTGGTAAATGTGAACTTAGCATATTTATTACATAGTTTTTTTTTTCCATTATTTAGTTAGAAATTTTTTGCTAGTAAGTAAATGCGTGCAAGTACAAATTACTTCTCAGTTTTTTTTAATGAACCGGCTTAATCATTTTGTATGACATCAAGAATGAAGATAGTACAAACTCAGAATTAACGCAATTCTTGGGATACAAAAACAGAATATCGCCGGGCCTATAAAGATATAGGCCTGGTGATGTAAGGAAGTTTGAAGACAACACCTAGACAAGTTAAGTGCAAAACAAGGAGGAGGCTTATGCCCTACAAGGACCTTTTCAAATTATATCGTTGATGATGATAGGCTACTGTATATTTCATGAATTTATCCAATTAACACTGCAAGGTGACACAAGTACTTATACTATATTCTATGTCCCTATATTTATTAGTCTAATGCCTATGTTTGGTATTTTCTACAGCTGAATAGTTTCGTAGTAGAAGTTTTATAGCTTAATCGCCCGCCCTAGGTCGTATATTTCAAGTCTAGCCAGGTAAGTAAGACGTAGGTATTTAGACTGCAAAGAAAGTAAATAACTAGGCAAATGAAGTTAACTTTGTATAAGCTTTAAATATTTTGTCAAGTGAACCATTAGTTCAGATAGTTAAGTATCTCAATCACAAAATGTTGTATTTAGGTGGTTGTCATTAAGTAGATAAACATTATCTACTTAAAAAATTCTTACATATTAACTTAAAAAATACAAGAAGTTTGGAACAACTATTTTATTAAAAAAAACGACAGTATTATACATCCTTTTACACATCGGTTAACTATAAAAAAAGTCTTGATATAATTATGAGATAGGCAAACAGAGTTTTTAAGCCACCATAGAGGCCTCTATTACATATAATGTATACCCTATACGTATAAACTCATAAAAGACGCATTCAGAGCTCGCACAATCGACTCTTCCATCAACTATCCGATAAATAAAACCTTTTCATATAAAAAAGTAAATCCTCTCGCCGCAAAAACGATTCGTTCAATCAATCAAAATCTGTACTGCTACAAAGACTTATTACAGAATTCATCCATCACAAATTTATATGTATTATATCATATATATGGTATACAGGGTTACTCCAGGTACAAAATACGTTATTTCAACGTTACCATAAAATATAGTGAGTAAATAAAAACCTTGTAACATGTTTTTTTAAGTTATTCTTCAAATAAATTCTTCCCAAATGCCGTTAAATCTTTCTAATTTATATTTAATGAAGATGATGATTATTGGTATTATCATTAAAGGGTAGCTTAAGACATACTTATAATCAGTCTTTAAGAAATAAGAAAGTGTGAAAAAAATCTCCCTAATAATACATTTAGTCGCATCGCATGCCATTGAATTCAAAGTGTGGAACAGTCGCTTTGTTATCAACATTTCATAATTGTTTAGAAAAATAGTTAATATTGATTTTTAAAGCCTCAAATATCTTATAGGTACACCGTTTTAAATTAATAATTTATTTTAACTAATAAAATAATTGTATCACTTTAAAAAAATACAATATCTCGTTCTTTCAGACCTAACAAAGAGTACAAAACAGAAAGTGAAATCTATCGTAAAAATGTGTTTACGAGTAAGTCACTTACCATTTTTTTATAAAAGTAATCGTATTAAGAGTGTAAATAAAGTAGTATAAATAACCCAGTACAAAAATATCTGTAGATTTGTCTGCGAGACGCTGTGAGCTATCCCGGACTGAAACGGGCAATTCTTGTCAACTCTGCAGTTCCAGAGATAGATGCTGGAGGAATCACGGGATTTATTTGTTGTTTGTTGTTTTACTGGGCTATTATTTATACAATGTTTGATAAGAGTTATTTTGGTTTATGACAATCATATTTTATTCTACAGGTATGTAGACATTCAGTAATTACAGTTATTGAGGCTGAGAAAAGATAAAAACATTTATTTAAAATTTTATATTTTAATGTTATTATGTTTTTTTTAGTACTTAAACCGAAAAAATATCTTGTGGATGTCGGCTTTGTCAGTCAAATTGTTGCTAAGGTTAATATAAATTGCATAAAAATTCTAAAAAAAAATATTTTAATCTGACAAGTTTACTCTTCCCACGCCAGTTTTGACCAATCAAGATACAAAAACCCTCTCTAAACTACCAAAACCACGCTGAGCAGTCAAAATACTTCAAATTCTTACCCCAGGATCTCAAAAAAAGAAATAGACAAAATAGGATAAACATTCCTTCCACATGACGTCACTCCACTTTGTTTCCCATCTTACTCTCCCATCAGACTTATTGAAGTAAATCACATCCACAGTACAAGCGGCTTTTGCTTTGAATTCCAATAATAACATGACAATAAAAGCATTTACCGCCGCTTTTTCCTCTTACGACTTGATGAATTGTTACTGAAATGGAAAATATCATTCATAGAGCTAGAAACACTTAGATTGTAAACATTGATGACTGGCCTGATAGCTTAGTTGGTAGTGGCTCTGCCTTCTAATCTAGAGGTCGCGGGTTCGATTCCCGCATGACACAAGTATTTATGTACTTTAAAAATTTATAATTACTTGTGTTGAGTCTGGTCGTTTGTATGTATAATAAGTATGTATTTACAAAAGAAAAGTATTATATCCGTTATCTAGTACCCACGACACAAGCGTTTGCTTAGTATGGGGCTAGATGGCGCTGTGTGCAATGTCCCGGAAAAAATATTTATTATTTATTTATTTATTAATTATCTTTTTTTTTCTAACAGGTTTGAGATGTTTGTAAATAGGTTTACCTGTCGTTATTTTTAACGTATGTACATATTAAATCATTATGTACATGTATGTAACGCATATATCACCTTTCTATTCTACCTGTTGTCAACTTTTGTATGTATATATTGTTGTATCCTGTGTGTCAAAATAAATGCCTTGAATTTGAATTTATTATGATAAAAGATGTACTTAGATAAATTTGCAAATGTTCTACAGTATATAAAAAATTGGACAAAACAGTTTTTACTGGGTATCATTTATGTCTGTCACACAACTGGGTTCTAATATATTTAAGATCAGTTAACATGAAAATTAATACTAATTATGTTTCTCTAAATTTATTATTTTATAAAAAAGAACTGTTGAAACAAAATTTATAATATTGATACGTTTTAGCGTAAAAAGTCTGAGAAAATCATATTATAATTCATAAAAAAACTTAATGCTTAACTTAACTTAAATAAATAAACTTAATGTAATAAAACAGTTTATATTCAAAGAAGAGCCATTTTTTTCAACTCTTTGGAAAACGTTGTATCCGACGATAGAGGGATGATTTGAATCTATATCATCTAAATAAGCCGTTAAAAGCTTTTCAAAGTTCCATTTTTATGTTAAGTGAAGTACACATATATTATACTAGCTGTGCCAGCGACTTCGTCCGCATGGAATAGTTATTACCATAAAAATGGTTCTAGTGAGTTAATCTTAAAAGATAGACTTATACCATTGTGGACATTTTGTTAGATCATTTCAAGAGGAATAATTATTTTGTACATATTTTTTTGATATCTTGAACTGTTTTCGCAGCACACGCAACGGAAGCCCTCAAAGATGAATAATTTTCCCCGTTTTTTTTCACATTTTCCATTGTTTCTTCGCTCCTATTAGTTGCAGCGTGATGTTATATAGCCTTCCTCGATAAATGGTCTATTCGACACAAAAATATTTTTTCAATTCGCACCAGTAGTTTATTTATTTATTTTATTGTATTTAGTTTGGTACAGTCACAGACAATCAGTTATAAAAATATATAAGTACTAAACACTTTGAATAATATTTAACTAAGAGTCCAATTACGATTATACACAGCTTTGTTAAATGATAATAAACACTACATAATATTTGTTATAAACAATTTGAGTATATATACTACTACATAATCGTTCGTTAATAGTTCCTGAGATTAGCGCGTTCAAACAAACAAACTCTTCAGCTTTATAATATTATATAGTATAGATTACATTTGACATATATAACAATATATACCTACCACGTCCATACGTTTGGCAAACAATCTTCCAATAGCCAACAACATATCAATTGGAAAGATCAGAATAATGCTCCTTCTACTATCTTACGCAAATATGCATGATTGTTGTCTTAGTACGGTACTCGTTAAACCATGTCAGGAGCCCTAATGATGGCTTGAAAAATCTCAGCAGTAGAGTTGGTAACTCTCATACATCAATGGTTTTTTTATAAATATACATACCTATTCTTGACATATTATGACTTAAAATTGACTACCCAAAAAGCCAATATTAAATTAGATCATATTCTATGATGTTATAACTATCAGACATTATATCAATCTTGAAGTTACTTGAAACGCGCAACAAATTAATTGGGGCAACCACATTTTAGTCCGAATACGTCAATATTTTCACCCATAAAGGCACTTCGACCTGAATTTTAGCACATGCCTGTACCCCTTTGATGTTAGGTATTTTTCCAACATATTTCTACAATGCTAATGAGGCCCACATCAAAGATACGCTATCTAAGTATGAATATCAAATTTTGTTCGGGCGAAAATAGAGTGTTTTTATGGAATTATTTATGTCACAGATATAAAGTAGCGTTAGGAAATTACAGAGTATTTAACCATGAACAAATATTATTTCAATAAGCTACTTTCGATGAAATGAAATGAAACACATTTATTGTCCGGAAACTAGGTGATTTAGGTTGTTTACATAACTAACAGTTAGTTTACATTTAGGAAGTTCTTCTAGCTTCTACCCGAGTGGGTTAGTACTTCGATGCGGTCAGTACTTGGATGGGTGACCGAAAATTGGCGTTTCATTTAGGCGCTTTCATAGTTCGGATTACAATTTAAATTCTCAACTATTTTCTAAATTTCAGAAATCATTGAATATAAAGTATTCAAAATAATTCACTTCTATCAGTTATCTTCCTTCATCTACAACTAACAAAACAATTTCCATCAATAAAAATTTAATTACCAAAGGAGATCATAAATAATACACAACGGCACATTTCAGAAACACCTCGCGCTAAATACCGGAGACTTTAATTAAGAAAAAATATAATAGAAAATTAATTTTCTACTCAAACGGGCTCGTTGGGATCCGAAAAAAAATATTTCTTCAACGCTGGTCCATTGATGGTACCGAGAGGTCAAGATAAAATGGTAAGGGCAAAAAACAGCTATTGATCATTTTATATTATTTTCCGTGTACAAAATTATTTCTTGCATGGCATTAACTTTATGTTAATAACGAGAAAAGTCTATACAAAAAGTAAAATTTCTGTTATTTTTAATCTACATCTATCTCAGACATTAAAATTTACTATTTATTGTATCCACAAATCTTTTTTCCTTTTCTATAACCACAAAAAGTAGTCTTTTAAATTCCGACACCGGTATTGATCACTCTAATCTGTACTTTTTTTCTTACATACGACACCAAAATAAACTCTAGCCTGATGTCAACCTCTAAAGCTCACTTTTGGTTTGTTACTCTTTCTTTTACGATATTCGAGCCAAAAACACAAACACATCACATAAACTTTATGAGCATCGAACACCGACGTATGCACTACGTATAAACTGTACAGTAAGAGAATGGGCGTGTACTCAGGCTCCCTCGTCACAACTGAGTAATAAGACCGTTAGTATCGTTCTTTCCGTGGCACTTTTTATATTGCAGGCACTTTATCAGCCCCTAGCCCGGCCTTAAACTCCAGGGTCTTTTTATGCCCACTTTTATTTGACCTCCGACCTCGATTTGCCTTTATTGTTTTCTCGTTTCTCATGGAACGGGAATAATCAGTTCTTTTGAAGGTGTACGGATTTACTTTGAGAAAGGAAAAGGTATTTTTTTCTAATTATTTAATGGAGTGCTTAGACTTTTCGAGGTGATTAAGGTTAAAAGCTTAAATGCGAAATTAGCCTGGCTGTAAAATTAAAAGTGAGGGAGATTAATTCGTTCATTAATTTACTCGTAGGAAGCAAGGTTTGTGTTGTGCGAAGAGGAAATAATGAAACTTTCGTGGAATTAGTCTCACATCATTATCATTCTGGAATTTACTAGCTAATGAGCTGTATCCTTTTTTGTTGTAAATTAAGTGCCAGTGTTTGAAATAATGGAAAGTGATAAGGACTACCTGAATTGAATTAAGGAAAAATTGGCAAAAAATAATATGAAAAAAGTTATTTCTTGCCCCACAAATCACCATAATATACCGTTACCGAAACACAACTTCCATATTTACGTTTAAGTTGCACAAAACTTGGAGCTTCCAACTTTAAAAGCCCCTCGGCATGACTGGTGATTTTTCTTCACGCGTTTTGGAAACCGAAGCGCGATTAAATCATTATCGTCTAAAGCGGATAAGAACTTGGCAGAAGTTGAAATTGTAACTTTTTCCATGATCCATAGATTTGGTTATTAATCCGAGCCCGCGGGTAAATATCAAGTTTTAATCCCGTTTTAATCTAGTTTTAATCCCCGGGAAAGTTACTAGAGCGAGCCAGTGGAATGATTCCTATTCAATTAGGCAGCTTATTCTACAGTTCCCTTATCTGTATGGAAATACGGATTTATAACTCGGAAATAAACAACGGGGGTGTTGAAGTGTTGGGGAATTTACCGTCTCGATGGGATGTGTTTAGCTTCGGAAGCTTGATAAAGCAACAAACGGATAAATTATTTACGGTCAGAGCTTGTCTAAGTTAGTCTAAGAGATTAATAAAATTGTTAAACTGTCTAGTAAACTGGAGAAGCTAATTAAACTCAAACTAACATAAAAATATATGTATTTTTTGGAAAATCAATTTTCTTATTTTTATAATCGCTAACCACTGCGCACTTCATAAATCCATTCTGCGTTCGTTGAATAGAAAATCCATTCCCATAAAAATACGACTATCCATATAAAATATCAACAGAAAACATAAGTGTAGCCTTGCTAAAGTATTTTGCAAGCAAAGTGCTTGCTTATTTTAAAAGGTTTACAATAGATCGAATAGCAAAAAAGACGGGAAAAAGTATGAAAACAAATTCAATATGTAAACAAATCCCTCGGGGTCTGATGCCCATCAACACAGTCCGATGGAATCGACAAATAAAACCGAGCACACACGTGCAGCACTAGATAGATAGATAGATAGATAATTCTTTACACACATATAAAACAAAATTAATAAAAAATACTTACATAAATTACTCTAGTGCCACAAGTGGCGGCCTTATTGTTAAAAGCAATCTCTTCCAGGCAACCATTGGGCAGGCACCAGCACTAGTACATTGGAACTAGGTATATATAAATACATAAAAAGACGGTAGTAGCATAGTATAGTTTTTTAACGTTCGTGAAAAGTGTTAACGGGACGTGCGCGATTGTAAATTGGGCCTAGAATATAGAAACTAATAATACTTATTTAAGGACAAAATAAAACGTCACTTGTGGTTTCCAAAAATATTATTAGATTACATAAGATAGTCTTGTTTCGTGTTTGAATTGAAAACACTGATCAAGTAAAAAAAATAAAGGGTTTTAATTTGGTAAACTTTCATAAACCATCGGTATCAGGTAAAAATAATTCAGTTAAAACTTGAAATACAATGTTGCCACAGTGCTAAATAAGTTGATTATTATATCCCTAACCAACGTGAGAGAAACCACGTGAACCAACTGATCTGAAATGGATGGCTTTTCTTTTATCTATTTTTATTAAGTATTATATCCGTACCACGACACTAGCGTTTGATAATTATGGGGCTAGGTGGCGCTGTGTGCAATGCCCGGAATATTTATTATTGTATATTAAAAAAAATTATAACATAGTCTGTTCCAAGCTTTACCCCGTCACTAAAATAAAACAGCTCTGGCAATACGATACTCACAGGAACGGCGATTTCTAGCGCATTCGATGGCGGCCAACTGAAGCGATTTCCCAATACTAGTGCATTGGACAGTCTGTTACTGGAAATATAACGGACACTGCATCCACTTAGTCACTTTACATGTTAATGGGTTAGCGTTTGAACTGTTTTCACTAACTGGAAAAGAGTAATTAGGTTTATATGAGAGTGTATAATATTGGTGTCTGAGTTTTCAAACCGATCTGGCTTAGCGACAAACTGCCAGTACCAACTTAAATAATTAATTTAACTCCCTGTTCCCCACGCGCAATAATCCAGCGATCTTCAAAGCGAGGGTGAATCGGTTCTTTTCGGGTAAGCACGCTCCACCTTAGGCCATAGCCTTTGCTTACTATCAGGAAAACTATGGAGTGCAAACACGTTCTAGTTAAAAAAACTTTGTAAGTGGCATAACTTTTGAAGAAAGGATATTGTTTGAAGAGCATTCGTAAGCAATAACGAGTATAAAATTTATAGATTTCTAGTGAATTATTAATCGTGGTTTGTACCTATACATTGCTTGGCCTATGTTAGTTTTGAGCCAAATTCTAAAGCTATTACAATAATACTTTTTTTGCAAAGTAAACTATTTGATAATATATATTATATAAACAAGTTTTAAGTCAATGCATGGATGACAATAAATAGCTACCTTTATATTAAGTAAATGAATGGCTACAAAATATACTATAATTTGTCAGTCTTCAAGTCGAGAGTAAGCCGGTTTCTTCTAGGCAAGCTCGCTAGATCGTAGATTATAACGTTGCTTAATATCAGGCAAGTTGTAGTCAAGCGTGAGCCTATCTCATGTAAAAAAATATATAATACTTATGTAGCTAATGAAATCATTTCCAAATTAGTACAAGAAACATCTCCATAATTTCTTCCAGCCACTTTCCGAATTCGCTTATACATGGCGTCCCAGCTGCTCCAAACTAAGGTCGAACAATTCAAATAAACCGCCGAAGTAATTTCACAACCGTGCAATGTAAAGAACCCTCCAAATCGAGTTAGATTTGTCCCTTTTTAGGCTTGCCCTACACATACGTTTCTGTAGTTTGTGCTTTTTTTTGTTTTAGGTTTAAGTTATAGTTTTTGGTCATTAAACTTTTACCTACTCTATATTCGTATAATAACGCTTGACGACATCGTCAAATTCGAGGGTCAAACCTGGATGAGATCTGCACAAGATCGACGTAGATGGCAGTTACAAAGGGAGGCCTAAACCCAGCAGTAGGATCCCAAGGGCTGTGGATGATGATGATAAAAGATTTTAACTTATAAATAATAGAATGGGCTCACTTTTTTTGCCAAGTATGTGGGTCGGTTCTAGTTTAAAAGTAACATGATTATCATTGGCCGTACATCTACGTGAACTGATTTACAAAACGAAGTGAAACAAGTGTCTAATTAAATTACAAACAAACATAAATTCAGTGAGTCCATTCCTAGCACAACCACGTTTGTGACGTCACAGGGACCAAATTCCGCAATTTTTCATAATTCCGTCCGGTGGTCGGTGGTCGGGACCCCATAATTTACTTTTGTTTCAATTGTTACGAGTTTTTGAAGAAAAAAAAGATTTATTTGAAGGTTCCCGCTGGCCCTTTGTTACCGGCTGCCACGGTTTGATGAGATTTCTTCTTTTTAGTGCTTGGACACATTAGAAGTTGGATTTTAGACAAGTATTCTTGTTGAAAATACCATACTATACTAAAGTTGATTAAAAGGTAAAACTATGTAGGTATGTGTCCATGGACAGCCAAGAAGGCTGTTCATGGACAACCACATAACAGTATGATAGAAAATAAATTTACGATTTATTTCGTTGTTTACTTTTCACAATATGTAAATGTTTTCTTTATTTAGGTATTTATTTTTACTTTAAAATTTTTTGGACCATTTTTCTTGACTTATGATTTTAAATATAATCTACATCTTTATTATTTTGGAGTAGCTACAGTTAATATGAAAAGTGTACAGTTATTCCATAAATTATAAAAAAAACATAAGAACAAAATTACTCAAATGTTTGAATAGCGATTAATCAACGTTAGGGTAAAACCATATTTATGATATTACCATGTCCGTAAAGTTATTTGTTCATATTATTCTGTACGCCTGTAAGCTTGAAAAATTCAGTTCGTTAAATTAAACTTCACTTTGACGTTTCTTTTGTAAATTTACTACTGTTAGAAACAGATGTATTAGTTTACTGTCGTTGTGGCTCAACCTACTGGGGTATTCATTAACGATTATCAAAGTTAAGCAACGGTCGTCGCAGTCGGTCTTTGGATGGGTAACCACATCACATCTAGGCGCTTCCGTAGTCGAAAGACACGTAAACAGTAATCAGATATTGATACGACCAGAGTGACCTACCTATATTTTTTAATAGAAGAATATAGTAAACATTTTTCAGGTTTTTTCAGGCCTATAAAACATTTTCTTCTAAATCGTTTTTGGGATAAAAGGCTGAACACAAAACATTATTTAAGATAGATAGATAGATAAATTCTTTATTAAAACACCACATACATAAAAAACAATACAAAAAAACATAGAAAATAAAATTTGCGTTTTAATTGGCGGCCTTATCGCTAAGAGCGATCTCTTCCAGGCAACCAATCTGGCAGGGATATATTCTTATATCCCATTCTTCAAAATTAAGTATATTTAAGTTGTTATTTATTCTATTTCATTTCATCTCATACGAAACTACTTAATCCGTACCCAGTAGTGGTTACTACGAGTACATAACAAAAGTTAGAGTATTAATGGTTAATATAATAATAATAATATATTAATATTATTAATGGTTCAAACCAGATATTTACGTAATATTAGTATGGAGTTAGTATAAACATGCTATGTCCATAAAAAACCGGCGCTAAGAAAAAAAACCAACTAAACAGTAAATAACACTTAGATTTTTTAACACATGTTTTCACACTATCTGATATAATAATATATCATTTTAATATTAAAGCAAAAGTTTGTGAGTGTGTTTATGTTTCTTTACTGTCGTAAAATAGCAGGACCGATTTTGATTTGGCATGAACATATATTTTATTAGACCGCAAATTAACACATGTGGTACGTATTATCTCTGAAATATCAAATAACACCACCACTAGTAATGTTATAATCTCTTAAATAATAACATAGCTGTGAGTAATCCATTATAACCACTAGTAGTTCCCCTCGTCCAAAGCTCGCAAAAGCTTTCCAACTTTCCTATAAAATATTCAAAAGTGCGCAACATTAAACTTGGATTAACCTAAGTACCTCTCATAATACATGTTTCATGTGGAGAGATTATGGACCCTCGAAGGTCAGTGTAAGTGGCCAGTAAAGCCTTATATTGACTGTCCTGTTAGCTTAGTTGGTAGTGGATCTGCTTCTAATCTAGAGGTGTGGGCTTGATTCCCGCATGACACAAGTAATTATGAATTTCACATTTGTAATTACTTGTGTTGAGTCTAGCCGTTACTATGTACCTATGTACAATAAGTATGTATTTACGAAAGAAAATAATATATGTATTAAATCCGTTATCAAACACCCATGATATAAACGATTTATCATAGTATTTTTTTATTTTATAGAACCTGGGGGGGTTAGAGAGTATTAGTTGTCAAGCGTGAGCCCAATCAATATTCCAGGAAATTTAGCAGCACAAGCCCTAATGAAATTTTTTTTGCTTATGGTAAGTTGAGAAAATTTGCTTAAAGATGACTTTAGTCACTTATTATAAAAAAACGTGTATCATTATTATTCCGTGGAAGGATCTGGGTAGTGGGCATTCACCACAAGGTATCTGCCCGAGAGAACTCCCCTAAATGATTATAAAATAATTTCTGCGGGGGAGTCACGATCCTCAGTCTTGAGGAAATACAACACAAAGAGAGAGATAATTATTACTAATCAAATTAGCCACATTATTAAGTACTTTATTGTTGAAAAAAAAAACATTATTACCTTATTGTTTAAAAAAATAATTATGTTATTAAAATTATACTGTTACGTGGGTAATAGAAATTAAAACTAAATCATAAAGTTGTGTTGTTAAAGTTTATAGGTACTCAACTTTAGTTCCTCAGCTTACCAGACATTTTTCACTGAAACCACTTAATTTATTTGTTTTAAATTCTGTTTATTACCTCAAAAAATACCTTATTTTATTGACACAATGTTAGTGTCAAAGATTTATTCTATTTTAATAGTTGTTAAACCAATGGCTTGGAAATTCTTGACATTAGAGTTGGTCACTCTTATTCGATGAAAAGAAGAATTAAGTTAAGTCCAGTATAATGTATGTATACTTACATATATACAATAACTTTACTCACAATAATGTGTCGACAACCAGTCTTAACTAAACTAAAAACGCCACAACTTCGATTCTCACCCGGAGCACCCCTAACCCAAATACTTCCAAGCCCCTACCAGAGGGTGATTTATCCACTATTCAAGGTGTATTATATGCTATCGAATAATCTCATACTGTCTGACGAAATTCATAGGTTTTTTCCGCACAAAATGAGATTTGGTAATGGATACAGCGACTTGAAGGATTTTCTGGTGAAACCTTGATGTTAATGGTTCGCTGCTTCTGCTGTTTGTGTGTGAAAAATGAGATGTTTTTATGTTCGTTTAATGGATATGTTGACGTGAAAATGTATTTATATTTATCAGTGATATGAATGTGTAGTTAATTAATAATGTATTGCTTAATTTAAATACCCTTTATAACTTTTAGATCCTTGCTTATGATATTAATTTATCACCTGATCAATATTACCGATATCTTAATCGTTTTGTCACTTTGTTATTCAGATATTTTTTTTAATACATAAAAATAACCGTTTAATATATCAAATCGAAGGGCGAAACTTAAAAAAACAATCTTTTTTTACGTGGGATAGGTTTACGTTTGACTACTTAAGCATTGCTGCAGTTTAGGGTGTAACACGTTTACCTAGAAGATACCTATTAACTCTAGATTTGAAAACCCCTGGATTGTAGTTCGCAGGAAACACAGCTAACCCCCAAATTCCATTCAAAACTCACAGTACTAACAAAACTCAATAATAAAATAATGTCAACAATATTGTCCTAGCATGCCATAGTGATGTTTTATAGACAAACTTTTATGGCTTTATGAGAACTGTGTATGTTATGTAGTGAATTCAACGAATATGTTGATAGTTTGCTTTATTGCCGTGAAACATAAACTAGCGAATAAAATCATAATGTAGTTATGTGGAGTATCCGTTGACTCAAAATCCTTTATTGTCAGAATGTTGGAATTACCTACGTAATAAACTGTCTAGTGTTATCTCGTCTGACTTTCATAATACCTATTTCATCTACATTACTCGTGGTATGATGTTTATTAATAAATAATAAAAAAATAAATATTCCGGGACATAGCACACAGCGCCATCTAGCCCCACACTAAGCAAACGCTTGTGTCGTGGGTACTAAATAACGGATATAATACTTATATACTTCTCTTTTGTAAATACATACTTATTATACATACAAACGACCAGACTCAACACAATTAATTATAAATTTTTAAAGTACATAAATACTTGTGTCATGCGGGAATCGAACCCGCGACCTCTAGATTAGAAGGCAGAGCCACTACCAATTAAGCTATCAGACCAGTCAACCTATTACCTCATTATCGAATACAAACTGTTTATTATGCAGGAATAGAACAGTTAGTAACAGATAACAAAGGTAGTGAGCTTGAAAACTGAAAATTAGATTACCTAAAAAGAAGATAAAACTTCAAGCAGTAAAAAACTTTCAAAGTTAGTGTTGTTATGTAAAAATAAACAAAAACTAGGTACTTGATTGTAAAACATATTAATCAATAGGTGATGGTGCAATAAAGTACTTGTATAACGTGTATATGAATGTCATTAGTATGTGGATATTAAATCTCATAAATAACTCTAAAAACTTCATTTTTAAATTACGCAAATACTGTTTCAAATAAACATATAGTTCCTTGCGCAAAGGATTTCTATAGCAATCCAGCGTGGGAATGCAGCCAGCGTGGATGTTTTAAATTTAGGTTAAATGTACTGTACATACTCTTTTTTAGTTTTATTAGTGTATATATTGTATTTTTTTTTTTTATTGAATAAATTCAATATTGTTAATAAACATACATCATATTAAGCCAAACCATAAAAGGTTTAATGAACATAACAAACTATTCATAATCTAATTCACATTGTTATTCCTGAAGTTCTAAAATATTCGGTTGGGTTTAGTTTAGGGCCTGCGATAAAATGTTTGATGAATAGTGACGTCACAACCCGAATTTATTTCCTCAATAACTGTCAAACACATCAGTCTCTGGATAGAGGCGCTTTGGATACGTTTTGTTTTGGTCATTGAGTACTAGGATGTATGTTATATAGTTGATATAGTTTATAGTTTACTATGAAATATTTTTGAAATAAATTGTTTGATAGCATAGTAAAAAACTAAAAAAAAGATTAGAACTCTTTTTTTAATGGCCCTTAATATCAGCTTAAAACAGATATAAATTGACGACTCAGATGGCGTGTCTTAGCAACCCTATTTGAGAGCCAGTTTCATCTAAGTTACAGTTAATTTTACAATAGATCATAATATCAGTTACATACATATTCACACAAGCAATACGTAACTAATCTAAATTTCTAAAATTTAATGCTCTCTAATCTAGAGTAAATATGTACCTTCTAGATAAGCGTGTTTCACCCTAAGCTGCAGCATTGCTTACCCTCATTCCAGTACTCAAACAACAGCTGAAACCCACAGTATGGACAAAAAACTCAGCAAAACATTCGTAGCACTGCTACGCTTTGTAGACCAATCTCACGTAGATGGGTCTACGCCGGAATAGTCTCAAACCATTCTGTCACTTACTAACTGTTACATATTCTATGTCTATGACGTCACTCGATAGTCGACTTTGTCTGTTCATAATCTGGTAGAGCCTTTACACATTTAGTTTCTTCTTGAGTTATTATTTTGTTAAGTAATAATGCTTGTTACGGTTGGATTTTTAGATCAAGACAATCTTGAGTTTAAAAGCGATTTTATAAATTAAAAGTTAAAGTTTTTTTTTATAAACAGCCGTTTTTTGAGAAGGGTTTTGGTTCTATTATTACTAAACTCAATTTTAGTAACTATTGATCATTGTTATATTGTTATACAATTGTACAAAAAATAAGTTATTGATCTTGATTACAAGCAAATATCTATCTGCTTTTTAATTTTCATATATTCCTCTCCTTTTATTGTTTATATTTTAAACCCCTTTTCTTTTTCGAGAAACTTAAAAAAAAAGACATCTCAATATGCGCAGGCACTAGTCTAATAAAAAACGTCGGAGTCAAGTGTGGGTGTAATGAGCAGGATATTGAAGCACAGGCAATGCTCTGTTTATGATCTCGGGAGAGCTAGGGTACTAACCTAGATGTATTATGGAGGCAGGATTTGTCAGAGACGGTTTGATTTGTTTTGGTGTAAATTACTGGCTGACTTAATTCTTACCAAAAAATTGCTTTTAGAAAATAGTAAATGCAGTTTGCATGTTATTAAAATTAAAACTTTACATAACTAATAACACAATTTTCGACCGAAAAACACCCAATGATACTAGAAAAAAATATTTTCCGCACTAATAACTTAAAACAAAAACAATCACTGGGTTGTGTCTAAATAGAAGTAATTCAGCCAGCTCTCATGCAAAGTTGGAATAAAAAAAGTTATCTTTTAAAATAAATTTTCTTAACCACAATCCAATCAAGCTGTTCATACATACAATATATGTACATATACCCTGTAATAGTATATTGCTGTATACTCGTATAATGTATATCTTTTGTATCGACCAGTGTAGGTATAAACACAGTGCCGTTAAAGCTTAGTCTTCACAATATCAGCTCGACAGTTACGTAACAGGAAACAATGAGACTAGCTCGGGATAGCGGTTTTGTTTCCAATACAGAGATTACCTAGCCTAGATAATGTAGTAAAAGATCATCTTTAATTGCAATGACAATACAAAAAAACAAGGGAACAAAAACTAAACATACAACTTCTAACTACAACAAAAAAGGAGGGGCACTTAGAAAATCATTAGAAAAGCGTAAAGATAGTCTAAGTGCTCCAGCCCACTGCCAGAGAGCAGCGTACCCAGCATACTGGCCGCATTACCACGCTGGATGGCGATGCTGATTAATAATTGTTTGTTTTGGTCATGATAAGCAAAGTTTTTATTATTGATAAGTCACAACTTTATTAAAATTTTATTTTTAAGTGTTCGTTCAACCTTTACATGTTAATTTTGACTTAACTCGTTGTAATTGTTTGTAAAATTGTGTAATTTTAAAGTAAGTTATTGTTCTAAATATTCACGCGCAATCAACGGAGGTCACAAACTGTCTTTTATTTTAGCATAAAATTATTTCATATACTCAAAAAGACTTACAATACTAGGGCCAATAGTATCTGTACGTAGAAGGTATTATAAAAAAAATTGTATATGTATATACGCAAAAACGGATCATCATGATGTTTGGTATGTATATACCTACCTACCTATGAGAAATTAGGATATAGGCTACTTTATATCCTGAAATGATGCGAGTGAAGCCGCGGGCGTAAATAAACATAACACTATTTAATAATGTATCTCTAGTAAGCAGTCGTTTGCAGTACGTCACAGCTGACACAGTTGCAGAAAGTTCGAGACGCGAGAAGTTCCTGTAAATTGGTTTACGGTGAACAAATGGAGGTAAAGACGGTAAATTTCTGGATTTTAAACTGTTTGCACGATGTAATTTATTTACTTCTGTTCTTTGTTGGTCTTCTTTATTTGTTTACGTGGGGTTTGATGCGGTGAAATTGTATGGGATTGAGTAATTAGGAATCTACATAAAAGATACTGTCTTTATCTTCTTTTTAATAATCTTTAAGGATTTTGTCTCGATCTTGTGATGCATAAAATTTACTATACGTTTGTTCTTTTTTTTGTAAAAAACCAGCTTTTTTATCGTTTAACTTAATTTGCAAATTAGATGAGATAATTTGAATATATTTAATACCACTAGCTGTGCTCGCGACTTCGTCCGCGTAGAATAGTTTTTTTTTTTTCATTTTCGCAGCGCACGTAACGGAAAACCCTCAAAGATGAATAATTTTCCCCGTTTTTTCCACATTTTCCGTTGTTTCTTCGCTCCTATTAGTTACAGCGTGATGATATATAGCCTAAAGCCTTCCTCAATAAATGGTCTCTTCAACACAAAAAGTATTTTTCAATTCGGACCAGTAGTTCCTGAGATTAGCGCGTTCAAACAAACAAACATACAAACAAACAAACAAACTCTTCAGCTTTATAATATTAGTATAGATTATCGTGACATAAAGTGTATTTTTTAAAAGTAAACTCTTTTGAAAAAATGATGATTATCATTATCATCTAAATACACTCACATCTGGTTATAAGCATAATGATACACGTAATATTTAAAGTAATTTCATCACAAAATTAAGCGCAACCAACTCCCAAGCTACCATACAAAGTTACCAAACAAAATGGCACAAATACAATTTGTTCGAAACAGATAATGCTCCAGGTAACAGAATTAAAACTTTCCCCCGAGATACTGGCCGGCGATCTCGGGGGCTTGAGCGGTAACTATACCTCATACATATTATAATCTAGAGGCTACTATTTATCTGAATATCTAGATATCAAATGAGATACATCTTCGACATTGTTGCTTCCCATCAAGCGAGATGCAGTCAACCACTTAAAAAATATCTTTCCATAGCTAAACTTGGTCAAACAGAAATAAACATAAACATTTGAAAGGATTTTGGTTGTTGCATTAACATGGCGGTTTCCCTCTAAATTCTTTCTACTTTGGTACATTTTGTGCTCATTATAATTGTGACGTCACACATTCGGTATCTAAATTTGGAAAATATTTTGATTAAACATTAAGCACGCTTTGCTTGATACATCATCATTTCATAAAAAAACCAACATTTCTATCAATAATCTGCCCAGCAAAAAATTGTTCAAACCAATACTACCACTACCACTAGGTATCTTCTAGATACGCGTGTTACACCCTAGACTGGAGCAATACATAATATCAGGCAGGTTGTAGTCAAACGCAAACTTATCCCACGTAAAATAAAAAAAGCATTATCCATCCTTAAACGACCGATTGAGCTAGATAATTATTAAACAGATTAATAAGTATATTTTGGCACACATTCGTCGGATTTTTACAAAATAATGAAACGTTTCTTTGGTGAAATGTCACTGCTATACTTAGCCAGACGTATTTAGTGGACTTTAGTGGAAATGTAGGTCAAATTCTTTGGGGTTTCACTTAACAAGTTTGATACAGAATGTGGTTCTGAATTTCATTTTTAATTTTACGAACAACAATATTTTACTAGCAGAAATATGTTTCAAAGAACAAAATTTAAACAAAACTTTCTTTAAATAAAGCACAAACTTTTAAACAGTAACTATATATAAGTGTTCTATTCTAAAAACTTTTTGTGAAAATGAGTAGGTATAGAAATAAGATTTATAAATGGTGGATCTGAGGTTTGGGTGAATTAAAAAAGCTTTTTACTTTATTTCTATGTTTCATGATTTAAATTTTATATCAAACTAACTGTGCCAGCGACTTCGTCCGCGTGGAATAGTTATTATCATAAAAACGGTTCTAGTGAGTTAATCTTAAAAGATAGACATTATACTGTCCTGAATATTTTGTTAGATCATTTCAAGAGGAATAATTCTCTCACACATATTTTTTTGATATCTTGAACCGTTTTTGCAGCGCACGCAATAGAAGCCCTTAAAAATGAATAATTTTCCCCGTTTTTTCCACATTTTCCATTGTTTCTTCGCTCCTAGTAGTTGCAGCGTCATGTTATATGGCCTAAAGCCTTTCTCGATAAACGGTTAAAGAATTTTTCAACTAGCACCAGTAGTTCCTAAGATTAGCGCGTTTTGTTTTGTAAAGTCTTATTTTTGACTTATTGATATTTAAGTATTTGTTATTAATTTACATTATAACTATCACAGATTGACCAATTACAATAATCATTGAAAAATTTAAAGCAATCAATACGTCAAATAAAACAAACTAGTGAAAAATACTCTCTACCAACACCTCAACCGAGCTTAAAGCCCAGTTAATACAGCTACATGCAAAACTCACGCTCGATTTTTGCGTCTCGCTTCAAAGCACTTTGAGATGAACTACACTTACTAAGCTTAGATACAGTTGCGTAATTGAAATGTGCTTTGATCTCCGTAAATCGGCCCCTGAGCGTGGCGCGGTTAGGCACGAGACAGTTAAGGAGATCTAGGGTTTGTTGTGTCTCGTTCATGTTCATTTTTATCTTGTAATTTAAATTCTTCTTCTTTTTATCGATTGAGAGTTGTCAACTCTGGTGTCGAGCGTTTATCAAGCTGCCCTAAAGGCCTCTGACATGGTTTAACGACTGCCGTTCTAGAAAAACAGCCGGGACCTAAAATTTAACGTGTCATCCGACTTACGGAAGCGCTCAAAATGGAATGCCACTTTTCGGTCACCCACCCAAGGACTGACCGCGTCGACCTTTGCTAAACATTGATAATTGCATGCGATTGCCTCTGCTAGCTAAGCTACGGGCGCTTCATTTAAATTAATAATTAAATATTCCGGATTATAGTACATAGCGATGACGCTATGTACTCCGGAATAGTACAATCGTTTGTTTAGTATGAGTCTAGATGACTGGACACATACTAAACAAACGATTGTGCTATTTGAAGTCGATTTTTAGACTGCGATAAAATGGTCAGTGTTAATAGTTTTTCAAATACGTATTTAATAGGCACAAAAACTGTTATAATTTAATAAAGTTTGATAGAGCTAACAATGACTTCATTTCTTGATATACAGGCTAGTTTTTGTCAAATTTTTGTAACAAAACTTTAAGTATTTTTTATAAGATTATGAAATTTATGCAGTTAGTTGGCAAAATGTAATTTTTTTATTTCTTGTACATATAAATTTGCAATTTTATAGGTCACTCAATCTTCATTGCTATTTTAAAATAAGACTAGATAACTGGTCATCATTCTGAGTAATGGAGTGTCCGTAGTTGATATCACATTCTTTGCAACAGCCCACCTGATCATTCATCTCTCTCTTACATAAAAAAAAAACTAAACTTTACACTTGCTCCGCCTTAAGCCCGCTCCGCCTTAAGCAGGCACTGTAAAGCTCGAGCCAAGCTCTGCCTAATTGGATTCCATTGATATCTGTTAATTTGCAGGTTAACTTGGATACATGCTCAATAGGTTACTTTTACTACCTTTTCAGTCGTGAAACGTCGGTGTCTTGTTCAAACATCCAGTTATTGGAATATTTAGTTATTTCAATCCTATGACATTTTATTAAAAAAAAAACTCGCCTCTAAAATGTTAATGTGATTGGTTTATCTTGGATTAATAAAATATTACTGGATTAATTTACAACAGTTAACAAAAGCTTGAAAGTCCCTGCCTAGTTTTAACGATCGATAAGATTCAAAACAGTATTATTATATTTCACGCATCCATAAATATCCATTACATATTTGAATCATCAGCCAACCACAGCGCTAATAAATTTAATATTCTTACGAAATTCCCGATCACACTTTCTCTGACACACAAGAAGCTGTCATAAAAGTGGCGAAAGAACCTTTCCAACCTTACGAGTGCGGGTATTTCTGGCTTCTAAAAGATCCTGCTTATAAAAAAGCGTAAACTTTGTGAATTGGCACGATATTAAATAAACTCCTTACTAGGTCAGAAAATATACAGATTTTTTGTAAAAGCATATGTGCCATTCGATGAAACAGTTTCATTGCCATTTAGGGACGCTTTCAAAAGCAATCTCTATGAATTAGTTGTTTTCGATACATTACTCATATCAACTTTTAAAAAGATTGCTTGGACTCTTATTCTATCCCCCTGTGAAAAAACTAGAGAGTCAAGTAATTCATTAACTTTTAGTATCAAATTTAACTAAACACATAAAAACAAAAAATATATAATTGATAAGTTTCAAACATTACCGAATACATTTTCTTACTGAGGTTTTGGTCCTCTTTTTCTACGATTCTGTTTTAGACCTATAAATTAAAGGATCTGCGTAAGCGTAAGATGTACTATGTGTTTAAATGTTTTGTATTGTAGTTGTACAGATTTAGTTAGGTGTCTTTGACGTATGTTGTGTTTGTATTTATGTTATTTCTTCGTGTTTATGTAGGTAGATGTAGGCTGCGTGCTTCGCTATAAGATTTATGGGCGAAGGAAAGTTATAGGCGAGATATTAGGTTGGTATTGGGAGTTAACGTGCTGGTTGTTGGTGGGCTTTATTTTGGTGACGCGTATGAACGGATATTGCAGGGATGGGAATATTTGTAGGTAAAATTAGATTTTTGTGATATAAAATAACGAGACGATTGATACAGTTATTGACAGAAACTAGTAAGTAACTTGAAAGATTTTTTTACAAAATGCACTTTACTTTTCTTATGCGTCTCAAGTATATAATAATAGGTTAATTTCCTTTTACCCTTAAAGCTAAGCTTTATCTAGTCATAGTCATTTGTTTGCGAATTGTAAAGCACACAGTTACACACACAAGATGTGGAAAGTGAACACTGAACCATCACCCTGATAGGGTAAGTATGCAAATATTATGTCTGAGTGAGAAGCGGATGAATCGGGATACATAGCTCATTAAATAGATTTCTCGTTTAAAAAGTCGTCGACAGAGTAGTAACATTTCTAAGTCAAATATATTTTTAAGTCACGGGCAAAATGTTCTGAGTTTACGGTACTTTTTAGGTTTTCTAGTAATTTATAAAAAAAAATTGCCATTGATTTAGGGCCCATACTTAGCATTTGCAATCTAGCTTTTGAAGTTTTTGTTTATGTGGGAACCTGTGTGAACCTGAACTGATCTGAATAATTATTTTTTGTAAATCATATAACATTTACTTCGTGTCTCGTTTTATTGGATTTTCCATTAATACAGAAAATTTAAATCAAGTTGGACTCTCACTGCTGGGTATAGGCCTCCATTTGTATGTGCCATCTGCGTTGATAATAATAATAATTACTACACAATCACATAAAGTAAGTACCCGTAACACGTCCAAAAACCTCCTGACTACTTTATTTAGTCAAGAGGCAGAGCTCACTCAATCACCGAGCTCACTCTCACGACAGTCACGTCTCGAGAAGGATGATAATAAATATACTAGGCGACATCAAAATTAGGTTTTATTTGATTCTCCACACGTTATGACACCTAATACGAGGCTTAGTAAGGACACGGCACATTATTTTATTTTCCTATTTTCTTAGTATAAATCTATAGGTACTAATATTATAAAGCTGAAGAGTTTGTTTGTTTGTTTGAACGCGCTAATCTCAGGAACTACTGGTGGACAGGAAACGGTTTTAGTGAGTTAATCTTAAAAGATAGACATATACTGTTGTGGACATTTAGTTAAATCATTTCAAGAGGAAAAATTCTTTCATACATAGTTTTTTGATATCTTGAACCGTTTTCGCAGCACACGCAACTGAAGCCCTCAAAGATGAATAATATTCCCCGTTTTTTCCACATTTTCTATTGTTTCTTCGCTCCTATTAGTTGCAGCGTGATGTTATATAGCTTAAAGCCTTCCTCGATAAATGGATTCAACACAAAAAGATTTTTTTAATTCGCACCAGTAGTTTCTGAGATTAGCGCGTTCAAACAAACAAACAAACTCTTCAGCTTTATAATATTAGTTTAGATTAGAGAAGCCAACACACACAGTCACCAGTGTCACAATTTTTAATCCGCCTTCTTCTTCTGACGTAACTTAACGACTGACGTATTACTCTTGCTAACTCAGTTGATCACAATCAGAAGCAATTGAATTTGATTGACAAATTTACGTTAACAAAATGAATGAACAGGTTTTGTAGTACTAGTATAAACTAAAGGTCAAGCCTTTAGTTTATATTAGTACTAATAGTATAACCAACTAAATTATTTTGTAATTGAAAGTATATATATTATACTTCAAATAGTAATTCAATGTGTCTATACTATACCCACAAAGTCTCAGGCGGAAAAGTAAGTAATTGTGCTGGATTCTCTTCTGTAGCTTTATTCGTGATTCTGTGACGGCTTGCGTAAGTCATGGCGCTGATTTATTCATTAGATTTCATAAGATACGTGGAGATTGATATGACATCAAACTGGGATTGTGCTACTGCGCTATATTTTGTTTTAGGTCAATATATGTTTTGACCTAGTGGGTTAGATTTTATGGAAGTTAAAGAACTGGTTTGAATCTCGTGGTGAGATGTATCCTTTTTTTAGGTTCAGGTTAAATCTGATTGAATCTGAGGTTCACGAGATTGTATAAGTATCGTATTATTATAGCATTGTTGACACAGAGGAAAAATAATTACTTTTTTGAATAGAGATTTGACTAAAATGTCTAAGTGTGAAAAGAAATATGGTTTTCTTTTCCATATTTTTTTATCTTTTATTTTACGCTTGTTTGTCATGGCCTTTTTTTTTTTTTTTTTTTTTTTTTTTTCGTGGAGGAAATGCATTTACGCATCCCCGCACTCTCCCCGGGGGGGGCAGCGGGGTATGTCGGGCTCGGAGCTAATAGGACTCCACTACCGACTAAAACCTACCACGATGTCCCTTCACCTCGGCAAGGACGGGTTTCGCGGGCAAGCGAGCAATACTCCTCCGCAATTCCCGTCCCAACCGCAGTCCACTGTCCAGGTGGACCCGCCTCAGGAGGACACCCTCCCTCTTGCTGCGCGAGTGATGCCCAGGGACATCCGGGCATCAACTCCTCGGGAGGCCCTTGTCCCTGCTAGGGGGTATGGGATGCCCCCGCATCCCACGCCCCAGGGCCTCCTAGCGGAGACGGAGTCCGAGCACGAGCGGCTCGCCTCCGTGTCCGTCTTCTGCGGATCGGATGAGCGGCAGGATTCACCTCCCGCTCCCGCTCCTCGGCCTCCCTTTGCGACATCACCGTCTCGCAAAAAGAGGCCACCGCATCCCATGACCTCTCGTCGTCAGCCATCTTTCGCAAGATGGTCGATAAGGAGAGGTCTGTCCCTACTACCGCGATCAGGGATAATCGCGGTCCGAGCTCCGCCGGACATGTCTCGAGAACGTGCTGCGCGGTATCTTCCGCGCAGTCGCACCGATGACACACCGGCGTTGGCTCCCTACCGATTCTGTGCAGGTACCTCCCGAAGCATCCGTGCCCCGTGAGTACCTGCGTCAACCGGAAGGTGAGCGCGCCGTGCTTCCGTTCCACCCAATTCCTTAGGACAGGCCGTATGGCCTCAAGGAAACGGGTGGCTCCCTGGCCTCGTCGTGTGGACCTAGCGAGGATACTATCCTGCCAAGTCCCCACGGCTGCGCGTTTTGCGCCCCTCCTCCAGCGCTCCACCTCCTCGTGGAGGGGGCACAGGCTATGCTGACGCGCTTGTGCGCGGCGCCAGTACACCTGCGCCAAGACGCCAGCCTCTAGGTCCCACGGGAGGGACCCTGCAAGTATGCAGGCCACCTCATGTGAGAGGGTGCGATACCCTCTGCACATTCGGATGGCCATACTTCTCTGGGGCCCGCGTAGCAGGGCGCGCTCTTTTGTGGAGAGGGACCCGGCCCATATTGGGGCTCCATATAGCGCCATGGAGCGCACAACCGCCATGTAAAGGCTGCGGCAAGTAACCCCACCGCCTCCTATGTTAGGCAGCAAGCGGGTCAGGGCCGCAGTCACACCATGTTTGTCATGGCCTAGTAACATATTGATAATGGTGAATATTAACTATTTTGCAAACAGTTAACTAAAACATGATTCTTATCATAGTTAGTAATTGTTGATATTAAAGCTAATTTACCAAAAAACAAACCATCAAGTAAACTAAAAGAGCCATATTCATCACTCAAAAAACCGGTTTACCTAATTCCCTCCTTCCCAACAAATGTAGAAGACAGGTGCCACTGATATTAAGTTAAGCCCCAGAATAATATTGTTCTGGCACCCTCGTTTGCTACACTGTGTATGTGACCTGATTCCACAATAAGTTTTTCTGAATTTTGCATGTCTGAACTAACCTTTGTTTTCAAAGGTGAAAGCCCTACGTGATTCGACTGTGAAGGTAGACGGAAAGAAATGGAAAAAGTGAAGTCGGGCTTAAATGAATATGTTTAAAACAGAAAAAAATTATATTGGGTTTTTTTAAATTACTTATGACGAAATAATAAACGTACAAACATAACTATTTTTTGCATTTGTTAATAACGTAATCAAGATTAAGCAAGTACTAAGTAGTTCAGTCTTTGGATGGGTGAGCATGCAAGAAGAAAAAGTGTCTAAGTATTCAGACTATTCCATAGATCGTAGCGAGTAAATAAAACATTTAAATAATGCTAAAATATATAAGTAGAACAATGTAATTCAATTACATTGACATATATTATGTCAATGTAGACCGTTAATACATTTGACCACCCAATAATATATGTGTCAGAAATTTATCCAATATTGTTTGAGTTTTTGCTACTCTGCGGTTACGTGAGTAAAATTTTAACACTTTCAATAAAATTTAAAATATGTGCGCACGCTACCCTTGTAAGTTAAATAAATAAGCAATACTTTAGCACGTTTTTATTACGACTCGATAAAAAATATTTAGTCATTTTATTTTCTTTGTACATGTCTTTGTTTGGTTTTTGCTACTGTTATGTAGTACATAACATAGGTATACAGGTAATCTCTCATGAGTCGTATTTCCTCATGACTGAGGGTCGTGACTCCCCTGCAGAATGATTTCGTTATGGGAGTTCTATTGAGCAGATGCATCGTGGTGGGCGCCCAGGTCCTTCCACGGTACTTTCACACATGTCGGTTTCCTCGCGATGTTTTCCTATACTGTAATATAGCTGTATAAAAATAGCGTATTTCCTTGATTTACCTTTAGACATTTTTGTCCCTCCTATTGTAGTTATTGGTTAATTGATTTTAAAATAGATACGAACAAATTTGTTTAGCTTCATGTACAAACATTCGTACAATAAACGAGAAAATATTTTTATCGGTAAACTGTAATTGTTTATTTCATTGTTATCGATGTGGCAGGGTCAAAATAATTGAAGTTCTGATAACTCCGGATGACATTGTTGAAGCTTCACAAAAACATACATTACAAAATACCTACTAAATTATATTTCAGTGAAAATATTTAAAAATATGTAATATCCAGAAAATTAGCGTAATTGTAAGCGAAAACTTCCAAACACATTTCCATTGGTACAATATGAATTGCTAAAATTTCTGCGACTTCATTTCATGTTGTAGACTTACAATTACTTATGAAAACTCAACAAAGTGACTACAAAGTTTTATTCAAATAAGTCTCAAACATTGTTCCCTAGACTGGAATCACACTTGGATAACTTTTTGGAATTCAATTTGCTTCATAAAATCTCCAAAAGATGATAAGGTTAGTTTATTATTTTAATTACTGTGCTGCAAAAATATGGATAAGTAATGTAGAGCAGACAGAGATGTCGTGACAGTGACAGTAAAAAATATTTAAAAAAAGTTAAAAAAATTGTATTACTGATATTTTGGCACATATTATATTAACATCAAATTGAGGTGAAATTGCGATAAAGCAACATTTCAAAATGCTCTAACATTGCTGGTGTATGGTGTGATATATTAAGTAAATAGTTATTTGATAAATATCCATTGGCAGTTTTTTTGCCAAATATTTGACCATAGTTATTGACTTAATGTTGGCTCAATTCTTACGGTCAAGAATAGACAACGTTTACCCAGTAAGATCTAATCACTCTCGCATCAAAGATCGTCAGCTTACCATCTCAGTTTCTCATTCCTGTCAAGAGTCTAGTCAAGTCAAGAGTCTCGAAAAATCAGTTAACAACAAAACAAGAAGTCTCAGCGAACTCCTGCATACTTCTCGCACATATTAAAGCTTGAAATCTCCGAAGGACTAGAAAGTTGGCAAAGAGTTGGCATAGTTAAAATATTCTCTCAACTTGATCCGTCTTAATGTCGGCTTGAAGAACACGTTCACTCAACTTTAGCCAACTATTTGGGGGGCGCTTTTCTGACTACTTTATTGGAAGTCTACTGGGATAGGTATGAATTAAAAAAACCATCAAAAATGGCAATCAAATATAACCCCTCTGCGCAAAATATAATGAAAATCTCCGTAGACGTGCTCTCAGAAAATTGCATAAAAAATGTACCCATTGAATTTGCTCAGCGAAGCATCTTTTCATTGGAGAAATTAAGAATCTATTCAGGTGTATAAAAGGCAGCTGAGCTTTGAAAACTGCAGGAAAATTGAAACCAAACAAATTAAATATTTATTCATTTAAAAAACAATTCTATAGGTAATAATAATAAATAAATAAATATTCCGGGACATTGCACACAGCGCCATCTAGCCCCACACTAAGCAAACGCTTGTGTCGTGGGTACTAGATAACGGATATATTACTTATATACTTTTCTTTTGTAAATACATACTTATTATACATAGAAACGACCAGACTCAACACAAGTAATTTTATTATAAATTTTAAAATTCATAAATACTTGTGTCAAGCGGGAATCGAACCCGCAACCCCTAGATTAGAAGGCAGAGCCAGTACCAACTAAGCTAACAGGCCAGTCAAAAAGCAAAAAAATTTAAAAAATAGGTGTGCTAAAATCATCGATCACAGAAAACAAAAGCCGACGCAGTGCACCTCTTACCTACTTGTTAACAGATTCGTTTTTATCGACCATAATAGAAGTAAATAAAACTTACAGCTTTATAGTAGTTATATTTATACTCGTATGTGTACATATAATTTACATTTAAATTAAACGAATATTGAGGGGCCCGTGGTCTCCGGACAAAAAAATATTTGTTAAACAGATAAGCAAACGTTTGGTCCTTGCCACAGGAGATCTCAGGGCTGGCAGCCATTTTTCTCAACGATTAAGTCTTTCTATTCAAATAGGAAATACTGCCAGCATCCTGGGATCCCAGCCGCACAGCGACAACATGGACGGTGTGCTGATTTTTTTGTAAATATCTGTTTTTTTTTGTTAGTTTTTCTGTATGTTTAAGTTTTTTTTGTATATACTTGTGAAATAGATGTAAATATTAGTTAGTTATTGGCAATAAAATATATTGAGTTGAGTGAACAATTCAATAAAATAAACAAAAAATATTACAATCATATTCATTAACAAAACAAATATTTAAAATGATTGCCTTTCTGATGGCGATTTAACTTTATAACCCATCACATAAAATTTTAATTAAGTGGAAAAAAATACCAAACTTCTAGTAAAATACGTACATAAAAGTAGCAACTACTAGGTAGGTTCCAAGTAGGTTTCACGACGCATTTTACGAGCAAACTTAGCACTCCATAAAAATGTTATATGTATTTACATTACGGGCTTGTTTCTCGCGACTTACCTGAGAGAGTTTTGTACATAACTAGTTTTCTACTTACTGTCTATGTACTTGTGAAATATGTTTACAAGACTTTTGGTCTAATCGCAATATCACACTAATATTATAAAGACATATTTTATATTTGGTTACTTCTTTACGCACCAATGGCTGAACCTATTTGAATGAAATTTGGCACAGAAATTGATTATACTGTGTATTTACTAAGTTGCATTCGTGAATATAAGATAAAAACAATGTGGTTCTCATCTCAGATTAACGCGGGTAACACCGAGGGGCACCACTAGCTGTTATGTTAAAAAGCGAATGCTGAAATTCAAAGTCAAAGTATTTATTGTACTATTGTGTTTTCAATAAAATGTTGCAGATCTTTTATGCATAATTTAGTATATGAAGAACACAATATACCCTCAAAGGGTGTTTACAAATAATTTTAATTGTTGTGTGCGGGCCGGTCTATTTGTTTTTTTATTATATTGTGTTTGTATAGAAAATCATCATTTAAATTATCATCATTAATATATTGAAAACCACTAAAGCACAAATTTTCAATCCACTATTAACTAATCACACATAAGTTCATTTACATGTATGTATGTAAGTAGGTACATAACAAATATCCAAAAATAAGGACAAAATAATTACACAAAGCCAAGCGTGAAATTCTCATTTTATTAAATAAAAGTGGTCTATAGTAACACGTATCGACGGTTCAAGTTGGCGTGTTAGACATTACCTATTCATGTCATAGTCATTAGTGGATTCCCTGGAGTTTCCCGGCAGAGTACCAGTTGAAATTAGTTTCAAGTTTTTGTGTAGTTAGAAGTTGTTGAACATCCAATGTATACTGAGTATTTGGCAAAACTGCTGGACATAGAGACTTAGAAATAGGTCTGTATAAGAGCAATGCATAATAAATAAGTGAGGTTTATTTACTCAGCAGTGGGATGAAAAATGGTGTAAGTAATGATGATGATGAGATATTTTAAGAAAATAAAATTACAGACATTGTAAATTGTAATATTTTTACTGTGAAATACAACAAGGCTTTAGGTGGACTAAAATTATCACAGATTTCTTTCTTTCTTTTTGGTCAAAATTTTGGGATCCAGAATCGAGGCACCACTTGCAGGAGGAGTGAGCCGACGTGATACTAACAAAAGTTGAATAAAATTCACCGCAACTTCCAAAAGATAAGCACCGAAACGAAAAACAACAGCTCGATCTACGCAAATAAATCATGCCAAAGACAATCAGATCCACAGTCGTACAAACAAATTAATAGGCCGCCAATAAAGTTTTATTATCCCAATTAATATGTTATTCCACGAGGTATCCAATTTGATAAGCATCTTTGATAACTGGTCGTAAATTGCTGCTGTAATTTGGTCTAAATCAATATTTATTATTAACCTTGATACAAGATATTTTAGTACTCTATTGCGAAAAGTACTCGGTAATTGACGTCTGAATGCCGTTTGCAATATGTCTCTAATGCTAGTGACATACAAAATCTAACACTATAGATACACAGAACAACGATCGGGCCACATCGCCCCCGCGCGCGCCCCCCCATAGAAGCGAAATGACTAATAATACGTGGTTCTCGTTTGGACCAGTAAACATGCCAACCTAACCTACGACAGCGCTTGTCAGTCTGTTGTCAAACATAGTCCGAGCGAGAGAGAGTTTTCGGTCGTTTTACTCGGTTTTACAGCATGATAAACTATTAAATATGTCCTGGTGTCAAGTTAAAAATTGTAAGAACAAATTCCAGTGTTACCGGCGTGAAATACCATCGGTAGGTAAGTAGTAAAATTTCGTAATTTTAATAAATAAAACTTTTGACATTTTGAATGGCATTAACACATTCGTTGTCTTGACGACGCTACTTCTCGATAGCAAAGTGATGTGTAAATGGAACCTAGCAAATTATCGATAATCGATATAATGTATATGATGTTTCTGGATTTGTATGGAAATGTTTCTGGATTACGGTTTTTATTTAACACATACCTAGGTACTTAATTTACAGATTTCCAAAAAATCCAGTGTTAAAAAATAAATGGATATTGGCGACCGGTAGATACAACTGGTTTCCTCATAAAAATGCCAGAATATGCTCCAGTCATTTTGAAGATGATTTGATAATTAAATAAAATAGATAAAAATAAATTTGCTATAGAGATAGTTTCAGTCCCCGGTAAGGACATAGGATAGTTTTTATCCCACGGGATAAAAAAGTTTTTACAACGGATAACACCGCGGGCCATAGCTAGTTAACTATAATTTGTACTTAAATAATATAGTTATACTAAAGACATATATTTCCATCTTCGAAGTAAATGTGTAAATAATCGATAATAAATATCGACATTGCACAGCCGATGAAGTTGAAGCGTACTGTGTACATGAACATCTCGTGCGTCGTAGTGTGCGTGCCGAAAGTGTGTTAGTTTTAGTAAATGGTGACACCTGTTTTGTATCGAATAAAGAAAGAATTCGCCTCTAGTCACAGGGCGACAAGCATGGACTTCAAAGCTCTGTGATAGATACTGAGCATGATTCAGATTATTCTAATTTTTTTTTTTTTTGTATTAAGTATATAAGACTTGGTAGCAAAGAAAATTCAAATTCAAAATCAATGGTAAAATATGGTAAATACAGGGTCATAAAATTTTATTTTAAAAAAATGAAAATGAAAAATGAAGACATTAAGAGTGGCCAACTCTGATGTCAGAGTTTTAGGACTTAGGTAGGTACATAAAACACCTTACAATTTAATAATTAACTGATTTATCTTGGCACAGTAGGTACCTATTTCAGCTACTGTTATTTCAATATTCAGTTCAAAAGTCTTGAATTTCAGAGTGGACGTTTCTTCTTCTTCTATCGAATGAGAGTGGCCATCTCTGGTGTCTAGAAATTATTGAGCCGGCCTGAGGGCCTCTGACGTGGCTTTAAGCTGACCCACGGAAGCGCCCAAAATGGAATGCCACTTTTCGGTCACCCGCTTACTGACCGCGTCGACCTTTGCTTAACATTATCGCATGCGATTGCCTCTGCTAGCTGAGCTACGGGCGCTTCGAGGCATTCATTCGTACAACAACTGCAGACGCTGTAAATTGTATCTGAATAGACGTAATCAACGATACAATAGTAACTGAATTACCCATTTAACTTGATAAGTGTAATTTACAGTGATTTAACATGATATAATTTTATATAAATTGAAGAAATTTATGCTTGTGCGATAATAATGGTAAGCTCTAGATGTTCAGATTTTAAACGAAACTCGGGTATGGCTTTAAATTACTAACTGCCTACATCGATTGCAATATTGCTATAATACTTGTACGTAGATTTGAAAAATCTATTAACAAAGAATTAAACATAAAAAAACATATAAAATAACGTAGTCATACCTATATCATTATCATTACAATTTTAAACAGAACGGAAAAGCATAATAGTTAAAAAAAGTGATACCAAATAGTATCTTCTTTTTAGGTTCAGACCGGTGACCCCATATATTTTTTTTACGTGGGATAGGTTTGCGTTTGACTACAGCCTGCTTGATGTTAAGCATTGCTGCAGCCTAGGGTGTAACACGTTTACCTAGTAGATCCTAGACCTATTAACTCTAGATTTAAAAACCCCTGGATTATAGTTCGCAGGATACACAGCTTCTGGTAAAGTGTTCCAAAGCTTTGCCGTCCATAATAAACGTAGAGGTAAAGCGCTGTGTTCGACACTTCGGCACTTCTACCAATAATATTCCCATATATATTGTATCCCAGTAATATTCTTAAAGCGATAGTTTGTACGTGCGTTTGTATGTTTGTTACGTTTTCAAGCTCAGACGGCTGAACCAATTTAGATAAAATTTGGTATGGAGCGAGATTAGTCTCTGATTAGGACATAGACTAATCTACTTATTATTTCAGATCAACGCGAACAACACCGGGGCTACAGCTAGTATATCAATAAACATGACTATGAACTACGTATTGTAGGTACATATAATATTATATGTATGTAGGTACGTCTGTATGACAAACTTAGTCTTAGCACAGTCTTAGTTAGAAGCCGAGTAATGAGTAAAGTTATTACATAACTGACAGGCTACGGGCTTCACTAATTATATCTCATTGTGTGGAAAATAATACCATACTTAAACACACTATCAATATATTATATTATCGTTTTAAGTTGGGAAAATACGTAAAATAACTAAGCAAAATGACTATAGTTAATTGTTAGTAGATTACGAGTAACACAATGCATCTTATCTCTGATTCGTGCAAGTAACGTAGCAGAAAGTCACTAGTTCTTCTATAATTTTAGTGACAAAGCAGGTAAGCACAAAGGCAAGTTGTATTGATTTCAATTTAAAAATATAGCTAAGGACAATATATACCTTTAAGGATGTATTTTTGTTATTCCTTAGCTATATTTTTAGATTTAAGGGCCAGCTCCTGATCTACTTGTTCGGGTAAAATAGCATTAATCTACAAGTAAATCGTCATAATAATTACCCAAAATATTTAGAAAGAAACAAACACTTCAATTTAATAACCAAAATAATCTTTCAGATCAAAAACAAAAGCAAAACACCATAATTTTACGTTATTTAACGAGGCGCTTACCATTAACTTAGAAAACCATTGACACCATAAAGATAAAGTACAACCATAGAATTTCAAAGAACCCTAATTTCCAAAGGCATTTCCTGTAAATACTGTTGACTCCAACGTAAAATTATATGCGGATCAATTTATCGGGCAGCAAATAGATAAATAAATATTTCAGGACATTTTCATAAAGCGCCATCTAGCCCCATACTAAGCTGACGCTTGTGTCGTGGGTGCTAGATAACGGATATATTATACATAAACTTTTCTTTCGTAAATAAATACTCATTTTACATAAAAACGACTAGATTCAACACATATATTTAAAAAAAAACATGATTACTTGTGTTATGCGTGTATCGAACCCGCACCCCTAGATCAGAAGGCAGAGCCACTACCAACTAAGCTAACAGAGCAGCAAAAGTCAACCTACGTGTAAATATGTAACAAAAATATTATTTATATGCTTATGTGTTGTGACCAAATTATAAATAAGTACCGATCAGTTTAAAAGTTGGTTATTGTTTCCATCTCGTTTGGGAGCAAAGTTGACCTGATTTTAAGTATTTTAAACTTGGATTAAAAGTAGATCATCTGTTATTCCAGGGTCTAATCAACTTTTCTTTTTCTGTCTTATATTTCGAGCAAAACGTTTCAGCCGTTCGATCGTGCAGAAGTAATAGACGTACAAGACTAAATTGACGAGTTTATAAAATTAGTAAAAATAACGTGGGTTTTTTTGATTTGATTTCAGCCTGCCTGATGATAAGCATTGCTGCAGTTGTTGCTGGGTGTAACATGCTTACCTAGAAGATACCTGTTAACTCTAGATTTGAAGTACCCCGGATCGTAGTTCGCAGGAAACACAGCTCCTGGTAAAGTGTTCCAAAGATTTTCCGTCCGTACACGTACTAGCACAAGGCCAGAAGTTTCACGAAATTTATTGTTACCTGTTTTATTATGTCAATAAATATTTTTGTATTGTATTTTGTACAGTAAACGTAAAGGCAAATTCTGGGTAGCATTGCCAATTTAAACAAGGATACACCAAAAAACGGCACTAGTAATAGTCACAATACAGAACCAAATAGCTGACATAATAAATTATTCCTCAATAATATTTAATAAGTAAGTCGGAGCATGGCTGCTCCTTTGATCAGCGGGCTTGTTAGTTTAGGCCTCACAATTACCATTGACTCAAATCCACGATAAATATTCATTGGATTTTGTAACATTGTAACATTTGCCTTTACAATGATAACGTCCACTGGATTTCGGGGATGTCCCTTTTGATCTGCTTCTTATCTACTATCGTTGTATATTAATTTAAATAACTCGACATTAGGGATGGCCACTCTCACATGAAAAAAGATGAGAGTTGTGAACCATGCCAGGTAGTAAAGAGGTTTACAATTCCGTCGATTTATCGATAAATATCAATATTTGCCACTATATTATGAAGACTTGTTTACGTATACATATCTATTATTAAGTAACTTGCTATCTTTTACAGGTATGAAAAAGTTTGCAAGGAAAAATGAATGAAAGGCGCAAATTATATTTTTTTCATATATATTTTTACTAAATTTCATTTGGTCTGCACCTTAAATTGTCGCAAAAACGCGATTGTAATAAATTACCAAAATCCATACTACGTCAACGGAATCATGGGTAATTCCGTGATTTATATCACCCGAAATGCAGTACTGTGGAAAAACAGTGTAAATTTAAATTAAACCGAGAATTACCCAAACGCCATTATTTGCTTTCAACGAATTCTAAATAGGATTACATGAATTAATCTTTTTTGCTTTGACACTTCAAATAAATACCTTTTACCGTGAAAGTTAGTTTAAATAATTGTAATTTAGCAGCGGAATTTAACTGTAAAACTGTTGGTTTAGGCCTTGAATGAAATATTAGTCAAACATACTTATGAATGGGCTATAAAACATATTTTTAGTAATCCTTGTTGCTTGTTTTGTGATTATTGTAATTTTAGGTTTTCATTTAGTACTTACTTGACCCCGCCGATTGATGCCGTGAGAGATATTATCGACGATAGAAAATTTGGCGAAAATGACTTGTACGCAAAATAAGTATATAATATCCATATTTTAAAGGGAAATTATAGTATCGATTGGAAACGGTGTCATAAGATATACGTTTTTGAAATTTCACGGACGAACAAAACAATCTTTTCACTATATTCATTCAACCTATCTTAATATACTAATGCAAAGCCAAATTACTCCTTACCGGCAGGAATCGAACCTGCGTCTCCCGCGACGTAAGTTCTGCCTAATCATGTCCACGGTCGATTCACTATCAGGCGTGAATATATAATACGAAAAATATTATTGATAATTCAATACTAAAAAAAACAATGATAAATATAAAATACATAACATGTATTACTAAGGAATCTTAAATATATATTATTACATTGACACACTTAAATGAAGCTATATCTCTATATTTAAAACCACGTTGGGTTTTGACACTCAAAACTTGCAGTGTCACTGCAGATGCATCAAAAATTAACAAGGGCGATACGGCCCGACATGTCTCAACGTAACATTTTGAGATTAAATTATCGTACATTTTATACCGATAAAGTTAATTTAAATTGTGCGGTTTGACAAATGACTGCAAAACCGTTATTAATCCCATGAGACGCAATTACCAAAAAATTATTATTTTTGATATATTTTTCTCATTGCACTGGGATTAAAAATATAATACAAACATTACCAAAGAATAAGGCTTTTCTAAAGATAAAAATAGTAAAAAAATAGACGCAAAGAGGTTGGATACCAAACACGATGAATCATCTGAAATAAATAAAGCAAAAAGGAAAGCTTTTCCCATATTTATCGTGGAAATCCACTGTGTAAGTCTGGCTAATCCTGCCCATCCGGATAAAATCCGATCGCAGCGATAGCCCTAACATCCATCAGCTAATCGAAATATCACGTAAAAAGGTGCATCATTTACCATTTTTTCGGAGCATCAAACGAGCCCCGGCGCGTCCAGCGAGCGACACCACACCACACACATATCACCGGGAGTTAGAACAACTCGTCTTCCACACGAAATATGCACACAAACACACACAGCGACTATTTTTTCAGCAGGTTTTGGCGGGAATCAAACTCGCGCGAAGTCCCGTGCAGAGCGCGCGAGGCGGACTGGCGCTCCGTCGGCCCGAAGTTGGCCGAGCTCCGCCGGAGATGGCCGAGCCTGCGCTGGGGTGTGCGCTGTGTTCGCCCAGTCTTTCATATTTTATATCGGTCGGCAACGATATTACAGTTTGCTCGGGTAGGTTTTTATAGTAGCGGCTGCCGTTTTCCGAAGGTATTTTCTCCCGCGAGTTTTTTCATTGTTTGGTGTACACTCAACGCTTAGTTCGTGTGATTTTAATAAGGGCGTCGGAGGGAATACCGTTCGGCGAGGATGTTTCGGAACGAATTGCCATGTTTAATGCGCCAGGTACGGGTGAGCAGTAAATGATTTCAATTGGGTCGCTTGTGCGGGAAATTGAGGAGCGAAATGTTTCTGAATTTAACGCAGATACATAATATGAAGGTAGCTATATAGATACACTGTATATGGATGACAACACGGATAATTCTGTACCTTTTTGTTGTTGTTTTTTTTTGGTTTGGCTCGTCGTACGTGTTTGAAGTCAGAACAAGGTTTTGTCGAGTTCAGAAAAAAAAGCTGTTTTTATAAATAAGGCCCGGGATTGGATCGGATTGCGTCACATGAGAACACAATCACTGAATTGGAAGGACTTTCCTCATTTTTCATTACGATAATACGCACATTTTGATTAATCTAGGCCTTAATGTATTGATTTGTTAGTAAATATATGACTTTAGTTAGTACTTACTTCAAATGAAGTGAAACCCATGTGTGCAAAGATTCCAGAGATATTCCAGAGACACATACAAGAACTTTGAATTTTACCTAACTTAGCCACATGTATTTTAATTTCACTATCAGAAATCGATCATAACTGAAACTAATAAACTAACGCCATTATTCTAAACTATTTGCTCCATCATACACAAGATCTTACACAAGCCCATTAACATTTTACAGCCCCATAAAAAATCATTGAAAATGCCCGATATGTTATCAAGGCATTACCCGCCATTTATTGCTAAACCAATAACTTCCGTTCAATAAGACATTTAAACTCAATTTTAATTGCCAAGACTCATTAGTTGCCAACAAAGTTTGCTATTATCCTGGAACTTGTAAATTATCATCACTGTGTACGTTTTTACAGTAGCTAAGGTTTAGCCAAAAATATGTACATCATAAGGTAATGTATATGTCATCTGACCCATGATAAAATGTAGGTCCCTTTTTTTTTGACATTGCACACAGCGCCATCTAGCCCTACACTAAACAAAAGCTTGTTTCGTGGGTACTTGGGTTTTTATCTGTTTTATCTGTTTTACTTGCACTATATCTAATTCATATATGTAATTACAAAAATTCTGGTGTCAAGAATTTGCCACTCCCATTCGATAAGAAGAGGATAACATACTAAAATAAAAAATACTATAAATTTTATATATAAATAATACACCACTGTATTATAGTTCCCGTAAGGCATGATTTAATTTAGTTGTAATAACCGGCTAGCACTTACGTCAAAAATTACGTCGAAAAATTAGCTCGACAAGTTTCGGAAATCTGAGGTTTCCATCATCAGGAGGACGAGTCAGCAGCGCGTTTTTGACGTAAGTACTAGCCGGTTATTACAACTAAATTAAATAATACATACCTACAATATGTTTTTTAAGGTTAGCCTACATTACGCTTTGGGAAACTGTAAGTGCTGTGAGTAAGCGATCAAATAACAAAAATAATAATATAATAATAGTAAATAAATAACAAAATGTAGACAATATGGGAAGCGTCAGAACGTAGCGTACTGCTATATATGGGTTAAGAGGCTTACACCATAACATGAGAAGACGATATGGAGCTCTGATTATAAAGTTGGAAGTTTTATGTTATTATGAGACAGGATCCGACGTGAGACCAAATATCAGGCTTTTTGAAACAATTTATGTAGTTTGATTACTTTATGATGGATGCATAATAGGACATATCTGGTTTTTAAATTGTAAACTGCAATTTTATAGACAAGACTGATGGATTTCCTTAAATTGGCAATTACTTTCATGTTTGCAAACTTTGCAACCTTATTCCCCGTTATTCTGTCTTAAAATTGATAATATTGCAATTAATATTAAAGGAATCTGCTATATTGTAAAAATCTCAGGGACGATGTTACCCAAAATCCTGTTTAAGAAATACGCGAATTCACTCGTGTGGTATAAAACGTGAAACAAAAACGAAGCTCAACTTTAATGTTGCAGTCTACAATCTAGCATGCTGTGTTTTTACAAAATATTTTAAGCCTGAATTCCTGGAAAAGTTGCTCATTTATAGGTACTTGTAAGCAAATCTTATTTATGAATAACGGAGTCAAACCTGATAATGTAAAACTCCTTGGTAACGATAGACTTTTAAAAAGTAAAACCAATGACAGTTGCAAGATTGACAGTTTTAGATTATTATTATCGTTGCCATGGAAATAGCCGACTGAAAAATAATTGTATTGTGATATTAATGATATGGAAAATAAGAAATATATCTGTATTTTCATGTAAATCTTTGTTTAATTATTATGAGATTAGCGTAGAGCCTACATACTATACGAGTAAACCCGAAAGTCACAACAAGCTCGCAACATCATAAATAAACATTTCAACTCTCTCACATTTTAACGCTCCAGGAACGTCAACAGCATCTTAGCAAAATAATCAACTAATTAGTGTTTCCATCTGTAATTAACTCAACCCTTGTGCGTACGTTTCCTCGGTGTATATATCCTCATTTATAGCTACATAAAAGCCTCCGACGTAACGCTATGTCACAATTTCGGAAACAAGCAGAATCGCTGAACCATTGGATTCGACACTAATTACGTTTTGAGTGCAAAGGACTACGGCGCTCTGACAAACAACAGTATGGCAATGTAATATGAATAAATCATTCATCTTCTTCTTATCGAATAAGAGCGGCCAACACTGGTGTCAAGAGTTTATCAAGCCGCCCTAAGGACCTCTGACGCAGCTATAATGACTGCCGTACTAGACAAACAGACGGGACTACAACTTAACGTGTCACTAATCAATTATTTACAATCTTTATAAATAAAAATGAATTGTTGTTCGTTAGTCTGATTAAAACTCGAGAACGGCTGAACGGATTTATCTTATCTTAGTCTTGAAATGTTCGTGGAAGTCTAGGGAAGGTTTAAAAGGAAAAAAAAATAAGAAAAGTTTAGGTCGTAGTACGAAGTCTGCCGGGACAGCTAGTAGTAGAATAAAAGAAGAACGGGGTACAAAAAACTAAACATATCACTTCCATTACAATATGATAAAAAACAGTTACAATTAATGTTGTATAAATAACTAATTATTTTTATTTATTTTTACAAGAAATTTTCACTAATTAAGTGCCTAGTGCCAATTCTTCGTATTTTAATCAGGTACAAGTTAAGTGTTTTCTGTGAATTGAGGTGGCTGAATTGAGAGCGTGGCTAAAAATAAACTTTAACTTTAATTTGTTCGATTATCTTTTTAGATGAACTATAAATTGCTCTTTAACTTTTTCTTATTTTTGAGAAGATTTTTTGATGAAATTCTTCGTGAGTAAAATTATTATTTCTTCTCAAGGTTTCTGAATAAAGTTATACCTTTGCATTTTATGTCTGTATTCTTGTTATATTTAAATTTCTTTCTTCCTTGAAACTGTCCTTACTGCTTGAGAAACATAGCTCCCCACCGCTTAATTAAAAATGTTGCTATTCATTTATGCTTAATGTAAATGAAATAACATCTTTGAAGTTATGGGAATTTTAATTATGTGTTAAATGGCCAAAAGTAGGAAGTACTTAATTTGCGACACATTCAGACATCCATTTTAGTAAATTGATGGAAATTCTCGACACAATAAAAAGCATTTTTTTACCTTTTCAGCCCCAAAGCAAAGCTATTATTAAGGTTTATTTTTAAACTGCTAACTTCAAAGTTGGAGCCTTTAATAAAAATAAACAGATACTAAAATGTATGTTACTAATAAATTATGACCAAATACGTACCTAATATTAAAAGAAACTAGTTCATATCTAGTTTCTATTTCCAAACCAATAAAATAAAGTTGTTTATTTTATTAATAACATAAACAATTCAGCTAGTAGTGAAAAAACATTTATTTTTAATTCTTAAACTATTATTAGAAAACGAGCGAAAATAATCACCACCGGCGGGAATCCAATAAAAGTTTAAGTTAAACAACCATAGTGCGTGTTAAGCACTTGATAAAATAACTTATTCATTATTTATTTAAAATCATAAACAACCACGTGTCAAAGCTAAAAACAGTATTCCAACGTAAAAGCAAGTCAAGGTATCAAGCGTATACCTGTAGGTATATACATGCGGTATTTGTTCTAAACTCCATGCGGTCAGAACTTTGCCGTGGCTGTGGCACTGAAAGTATGCCGGCTGTTTGACTCAACTTGCTAAGGGAGGGACATATTGAAGCCTTCATAATTGAGCTAAGCGACGGTGAGAGATACTAGTGGTATATATTTATTTATTACATAACACAAGTACAAGCCTTTCAGACTAAATCCAATGGCTTAGTTAAATATATACACGTATGTAAAAGGAAAATATTTAGTACCTACTACAAAGGATGAATACGAAACACACTACTTTAACACTACTACAAAATAAAACAACCACTTAGGAAATATTTAGAAAAGCTCAAAGATAGTTTAAGTGCTAAAGCCTACTTACTGCCAGAGGGCAGCGTGTCCAGCATGGTGGCCGTATTACCACACTGGATGGTAATGCTGGTAGAATTTTCTCTTGTTGTTTTGTTGAGTTGCAGAAGGTTATTCATTCCGTTAATTTTGAATCCGCCATGTCAGGAATTTTATAGAATTACGTAGACAATTTTATACAATTGTTATTGATATAGTTAAGTGGTTATATTAAATTAATAAGGTAATTTCAGGAACGCAACGCTTCAAATTTGTATTTGAAATGGATTTTTATTGGTTCGGTTTGAAGTTCATTTGTATCAAAACTCTTGATAGCTAATATACCAATAACACAAAAAATATACGTAATATTGTAAACCTGGCTTTAAGTATAGGAAAAAATGAAAACAAAAACGACAGCACAATTCTGCCGCATCAAAAAAGTTTGAAACGGCTGTACAAATTTTTGACGAATCAAGTTTACGTTTTTGTAGGATGTGTTTAATTTTGGTATAGAGTTTTCAGGCAGATACATCGTGGTGGACGCCCAGGTCTTTCCACGGAAGACACAGGTCCTCGGATATTGTGGTCATCAAACATGGCGGTTTCTTCGCGATGTTTTCCTTCACCGCTAAGCGAGAGCAAATCCACCTATAACTAGAAAATACAAGTCAATGGTGTACGGCCGGATTCAAACCAGGGTGCGTCGTGATGAAAAGCAAATACTGAATCCGCCGAGCCACACTCGCTTATTATCGGTACTTATAAATAAATACCACAAAATATGATTGTGTATAATTACATGCAAATAAAACAGTCTCTCTTCATTTCTGGTGCGTTAAATCACGCTGGTTCCAGCCAGCACCACAAGCACTTCCTGCTATAAATACGATTTAAATTCGCGGACTTGACGGGACGCTAACGTAGCTTTTGGAGACACCACAGATAAAATAGTAGACAATGTAATTGTAAACTGTAAAGAAGTTTTTATTCTATCGCTTTTTGATATTGTTATCACGAGTATTGTAATATTTTTATTTAAATCTAGACTTTTAATTGTACCCATAATTTGAATTGAGTTAATTGTATCAGAACCCATTTTATCTTAGTGTTCCCTTTTTTGTTGTAGTTAGAAGTAGTGTGTATTTTTTCTTCTCTTGTTTTTATGTATTTATTCTATCTGAAAAGTAGAATTGAAATTAGTAATAATAATAATAATAAATATTCCGGGACATTGCACACAACGCCATCTAGCCCCACACTAAGCTAACGCTTGTGTCGTGGGTACTAGATAACGGATATAATACTTATATACTTTTTTTTTTGTAAATACATACTTATTATACATAGAAACGGCCAGACTCGACACAAGTAATTACAAATTTTAGTATTCATAATTACTTGTCTAATGCGGGAATCGAACCCGCAACCCCTAGATTAGAAGGCAGAGTCACTACCAACTAAGCTAACAGAGCAGTCAAAATCTAAAGTCTAAATTGATTATATTGTATCAATGCTGGCTTAGTAGTGATAGGACCAAGCTGTAGGCAACTAGGTACCTACTCTACTTGTCTAAGTAGTCAGTACTGAATATATTGTATGTAGGTTCTTTGTAAAAACATTTAAATGCATAAATTACCTCCATGGTTTTGAAATGCTGATTTGTGCTTAGCAACAGCCTTAACTTTTAAACCAAAAATTAACTTTGTAAATTATAATCACGTAACGAGTATTCTACAGTTTAAATCAGTGTTACAAACAGGTTCTATATACCCTTGTTCTTTATACCTAATGTTTTTAACTTGTTCAGACAAAGCGGACAAGTTGCGTACACTGCGTATTAACTTTTGTGAATTTTGTGCAAAAAAATCACTCTCGTTTAAAAAAAGCGAGCGTCGGATAACCGAGTTTGTGAAAGAAAATTAGAGTTTTTTCTCTCTGTCTCTTTTATTTTGGAACTTTGCAAAAATTTGATAGAGTTTTTTTGTGAAAAATCAAGGTAACGTAAACAGGAGTTTGTTGGGTGATTTTGGAAATTAAATTTTTGAGAAGGACATCCTGGCAATTTCGTTATAGAAACAATGTTGTCTGATTCAAAATTATTTGATTAATCTGACTGAATCAATAAAATAATAAAATAAATAATCCGGGACATATCACACAGCGCCATCTAGCCCCACACTAAGCAAACCCTTGTGTCGTGGGTACTAGATAACGGATATAATACTTATATACTTCTCTTTTGTAAATACATACTTATTATACATAGAAACGACCAGACTCAACACAAGTAATTATAAATTTTTAAAGTTCATAATTACTTGTGTCATGCGGGAATCGAACCCGCAGCCTCTAGACTAGAAGGCAGAGCCACTACCAACTAAGCTAACGGGCCAGTCATAAACGTGCTTAATATTTGAAAAACACAAGATAATCGTCAATTAACAGTAAGAGAACTTCTTCTTCCTATCGAATGAGAGTAGCAAACTCTGGTGTTGGCTTGATGTAGGAGAACTGAGACCAACTAAAAAACAAGTACTAAAAGTGTATTTCTTATCATCCAATATATATAAAGATTTATTATATTACTTACTCTTGGATTGGTTTAACATAAACATCATATTCATAACTTCTCAATAACTATCACAACTCTCTGTTTACAAATAATATCAAATTTTCATAAATATTGAATAATTCAATAAAAATTGTATCAAACTCGCCAACCTTTTCATATACAAACGCCCTTAACCTTAGAATACAACCTTCGACAGGTCGAGCGCTTAGTAAGCTACGACATCTCAAATAATAGACACATCACTATGACAAAATTATTATTTAATATTACAAAAAAAAAATGAAGTATATAGTCATTTTTGTCATAAGGATACAAGATACATGTCACAACCGTAAGCTTAGTATGGGGCTAGATGGCGCTGTGTAATATGTCCTGAAATGTTTATTATTTTTTTTGTTACGATCTAAACTTATTATATGTTCATTATTATTATTTTTTCATAGACAGTTGGACATAACATGGTTGACGTAAATTTAGTTAAAAAAAAAAAAAAAAACTTGTTGAAATGTTATGGTGGCATCGTATTCAGGACTAGCTGTGCCTGCGACTTCGTCCGCGTTGAATAGTTATTTTGGGCATCATATTTAATTAGCGAACTACCTCTTCAGCTTTATAAATTATAGCTGTTACTTGTGCTACGTTGTTACGTTCACGACTCGAACCGTTTTCGCAGCGCACGCAACGGAAGCCCTCAAAGATAAATAATTTTCCCCCGTTTTTTCCAGATTTTCCATTGTTTCTTCGCTCCTATTAGTTGCAGCGTGATGTTTTATAGCCCAAAGCCTTCCTCGATAAATGGTCTATTCAACACAAAAAGAATTTTTCAATTCGCAAAAGTAGTTCCTGAGATTAGCGCGTTCAAACAAACAAACAAACAAACTCTTCAGCTTTATAATATTATAGTATAGATTTACTTGCCCAAGAGACCTACCCCAATGAATTAATTCTACAGGGGAGTAACGATCCTTAGCCAGGAGGGATACAACGTCAGTCATTTTTTTAATAGGCCTGAGTATGACGTCAATATGCTTTTGAAACGTATTATTATATTGGTTAGTAAGTAGTCTCTAGAAGATATTGTCTGTTTTCTATGGTAGTAGGTAATATACTACTTAGAATTCTGTGTCTATCCCACCGTAGACAGATGGGATGTTGAAAGGGATGTCGCCTGATTTAAAACACATCTACGGAAAAATAAATACGATGGACTTTTGGACGAAAAAGGGGTCGGGCTTTAAAACATCGGTAAATAAATTAATACAGTTAAGTTTACGGTGTACATGAAAATAAAAGGAATAAAAATATTGCAAAACGCAAAAGAACAGTTATATTTTTTATCGGTTAGCTCTGCATTACAAATAAATTATGATAAATAATTTTATTGTGTCATGTTCATTTTTAAAAGACTTTTTGAATTAAATAGGCGTGATCAGTGGATTTATTAAGTAATTAAACAATTAAATTATAAAATATTAAGCGCATGTTTGCTTTAACATATTTTTATTTGAAACTAGCTGTGCCAGCGACTTCGTCCGCATGGAATAGTTATTACCATAAAAACGGTTCTAGTGAGTTAATCTTAAAAGATAGACACATACAATATTATTTGCTCATATTAGTTGCAGCGTGATGTTATATAGCCTAAAACCTTCCTCGATAAATGGTCTATCCAACACAAAAATAATTTTTCAATTCGCACCAGTAGTTCCTGAGATTAGCGCGTTCAAACAAACAATCAAACTCTTTTGCTTTATAATATTAGTATAGATTCAATTCAGTACAACGCATATAAAACTTTTTCACCAGTTAAAAACCAACACTGGCTTAATTATATTTAATTCAGCGCACAGTAAAAGAGCTTCACATTCGGTTAAAATGTGAAAATCACCTCAGAAACCTTTCAGAGTGACCAAAAAAGAAACAACTATTCAGTAACCCTCGGTTTTTCAGGTCATTGAGTTTGTGTAACGTTAAACCCCTTATATTGCTGAAAATATTATCGAGCGTAATATTAAAATCGTACGGTTTTGGAACGGGTTCCATGGAGCTAGAAGTTATTTGGGCTCTACATAGATACGTTTGATAGAATAAAATAATATAAAAATAAATAAATGTTTCAGGACATTATCACACAGCGCTATCTAGCCCCATACTAAGCTAACGCTTGTATCGTGGGTACTAGATAACGGATATAATACGTATACTTTTCTTTTGTAAACACATACTTATTATATATAATAGAAATGACTCATGAATCTTTATTGCAAACACAGGTTATAAATAGAACATACCATAAAACATGTGGTACGGTAGCGAAGACTAAGATGGCTATGCCCAGCAGTGAGAACCCAAGAGCTGTAGATAGTGATGTTTTTTTTTATATATGTCATATGGAAAAAAATACAAAATAGAATTAATACACTAATGTACAGTCACCGACTACTAAGAATTTTGTACATTTCCTGAATGCCCGGTGCAAATTGACTGTCAAAGTAATTTCATGGAAACATCAATGTTTCCGTGAAATGAGTACGACAATCAATTTTGCCCAAGGATTTTATCCCTCTCTTATTTTGCCACTGATAAAAATCGTTGACAAAAAAAGAAACCATGTGGCATTATTACCTTTTCTGGCTATTAGTTATTAACTATTAAATTATTCTTGTAGGCATTTCTGATTACAATTCGCTAATTTAATTTCTAAAGTAAACTTTTGGGAATATTAAAAAAATTACATCATAAATTTTCGGCCTTTCCATGAACAAGAATATTTTTACGTTGTGGCCTTGTATTGCCATCACCTTTTCTCAGATCTTCTTATCAAATTTTAATGCGAGTGGCCGACTCTGGTGTCGAGAGTTTATCAAAACGCCCTAAGGGCCTCTGTCATGGCTTAACGACTGCCGTACTAGACAAACAGCCGGGACCTACAATTTAGCTAGTCATCCAACTCACGGAAGCGCCCAAAGCGGGATTCCATTTTTCGGTCAACCATCCAATGACTGACCGCGTCGACCTTTGCCTTCTCAGATGCAATTACACTAGTGTGAGATTGAGGAGATAATATAATTTAATTTTTTACATTCCATTGATTGTTTGTCCACAAATATTCACACCTCTGCGCCACGGTACGGTTACGGCACGGTTACGGTAGACGTTTCCCGTAAATTGGATGCACGTTCACTCAACCAGGAAAGTTACACTTCCCTTTTATTAACTTTTCCCTTTCCTTTCGTGTTGTTTTTTGGTCTTTCATAAAAATGGCGTTTGACTAATTTACACGATCTCGTTTTGATTGAGTTCCTTGCTTTTTGGGTTCTTAGTGAGGCGGCTTGATTAAATTCTTTACCATAAATCTCCGTGAGGTGTTAATTTTTTTTTCACTGATCATATATAACAATTTCGCACTAGACACTGGTCAAAACCTGATTTTGTACCTCAAGAAAACGAGAATAGCAGAATACTTCGGTATGTGCTTTATATCTGTCTAGCTGTGCCAGCGACTTCGTCCGCATGGAATAGTTATTACCATAAAAATAGTTCTAGTGAGTTAACCTTAAAAGATAGACAAGGTACATATATTTTCCCCGTTTTTTCCACATTATCCATTGTTTCTTCGCTCCTATTATTCCTCGCGTGATGTTATATAGCCTAAAACCTTCCTCAATATATGGTTTATTCAACACAAAAAGATTTTTTTAATTCGCACCAGTACGAGTAGTTCCTGAGATTAGCGCGTTCAAACAAACAAACAAACAAACTCTTCATCTTTATAATATTAGTATAGATTATATTACACATTTTCTATACTTATACATATTACATATATAATTACGGTCTAGCTATTCAACGAGGCAATGCAGCCAGCATTTTGGGTACGCTGCCTTTTGAAAAAGTAGATTAGGTTGTAAAAATATTTATATATTTTATTCGTAAGTGTTATTTGTTGTTAATTTTTGTTGTTTATTCATTTTATCTCAATGCTTATCTATCCAAATGTATAAAACTCAAAATTGACTGACTGATATAGTGATCTATCAACGCATAGCCCAAACCACTGGAAGGATCGGGCTGAAATTGGCATGAAAAATTGGCTAAATTAAAAAAAAAAATGCCATGCGTGTAGATGTTATGACGTTGGCATCCGCTAAAAAAGGAATTTTTGAAAACGCCGCTTTTAAAGGGGTGAAATAGGGGATGCAAGTTTTACTTCTTAATGCGAGCGAAGCCGCAAGCAACCACTAGTGTTCAATAAATTTAATTACGGTTTCTAAAGTGTAATTATTGTTCTAGATAAGGTTGACTGAGGTTAGTTTAACCAATTAAAAACTTAAATAGCTATTATACATTTTCATTTTGAAAAGGCCCAATCCCAGGAAACCTATCAACAAGCAATATAAAAACATGCCACTGAAACACAAGCACGTTTCATCTCAACATTACATTATTTCGCTTCATTCATCCTATTTCCACTCCCAGCGAAACGCAGCCCAATAAATATAAAGTGAATGAACTAACTGAACTAAGTTACTGCTGTACGCATTTAAGTGAGTCTAAAACGAATGGACAGACAGAATGCAAATCAGCATCGCGATAAACAGGCAACAAGAGGCGAATTTAAATTAAGCTATCGCCTAATGCGAGTACTCACTAAGTCAGGTTTTTAGATATTTTTGTTAGATTCAGTAAGAGTCTTGTAATCAAAAGTCTATAAATGTGATATAGCAAACACTGACCTCGATAAAAAAGGTAATACCTATTTGTAAGTACTTTTTCAACTTTTATTAACATACTTAGTTATTGTTTTATATTAAATTTTACTAGGATATTTTTAGTTTTACTAAAGTCGCCCCTCAATTATGAGTCAGCAACCTTATTTGTCAGCTAAATTCTAGTCTAGGCTTATACGAGTGTAACTTTTATTGATCAAATATATTATCTGACTGTCATGGGTAAAAAGAAGTATATAAAAGCCGTGTTACTGCGGTTTTACATAACAACATCTTTATATTTATCTGTTTTTTTTTATATCTATATTTACTTTAAAAAATCAGCGTTGATAATAGCAGTGCGTGTTATTTCTAATGTGTCACTGTGAGATCCCATTTCGCCACTTAGAGCTGTCACTGGGGACCTTATATATGGATTTTATTTATCGAGATAAAACATTGCCATGTACTGACATATAGTGCTAGATAAAATATTTCTTTAGTTGTGGCAATAAAAAGTTTGCTTAATTTAGCTATGTATGAGTATTTGCATAAACAGATTGCCTTCAGGCATTTTCGAATTCAATTAAGTTTATTAGTTTAATTTAGGCTCGTTCGATAAATACAACAAAATACAAAATTTACTTACATATTTATACACTTACATACATACATTATAAACAGATTACACATTCCTAACATGTATGCAAACTTTATTTCATCTTATTACATATCTTTATTACTGTTTTATTATAACGAAAAAAAAATCTAACAAACGCAATGCAGCAGTTCTCAGACAGTATATTTGAATATTTCAGACGGCAGTGACCTCATAATAGTTGAGCTTTGTTTGAAATTTTAAACATAACCAGACTGCAAGCTTTTTCTCACAAAAATAAGCTTGTTTTGAATGTTTCAAAGTTAAACTTTGGGTTTACTTTACACGCTTTGCAAACAGACGATCAATCAGCCAGCTCCAGCAGCAATAAGGCAGAAGATTTTTACTTAGAATGTAGTAGATTAGAAAAGGCGAACGTCATGTCGTATAAGAAGATCAAAGAATTGGCAGAAGATCGAGACGGATGGCGCATGCTCCGCAGACAAAGGCCTTGCCCTTAAATTTATGATGATGATGATGTAGTTTGTTTCATAGTTAGAGTTCACGTTTGACTTCAGTTCACCTGGTGTTAAGCATTTTTGTATCCTAGAGGGTGTGAAGGCTACAACTAAACTTAATTTAGGCTATGTATGGGCAAGTATGGGCTTGTGTTGTAAAAAACAAGCCTATATTCTATAGAAGCTGGGATATTCGAATGACAGCTAATTTGCTTTCCTCTCTCTTGGTGTTGTTAGAGTGGATTGTTAGACGTGTTTGCCAAGCATGTGGACGGGGTATGAGAGATCAGGTATGAATTGTTTAAGACCCAGTCGCGTCGGTGAATTTTTGTAACAAACTTTTTGAAGGTTTACAAATGCTCGTGTGTAAATGGTACTCTGAGTTGGCTGTAAAACACGACAGCGTTTATTATTACTGATTGCTAATTCTTCTAAGGATGCCATATTTTTTTTGTAATTTAGTGATAAAATTAAATACCTAGTGAAAATATTAAATAAAAAGATTGCATAATTTTGTTTTTTTTTTTTAAGTATTTTGATATTACATTGTTCCCGTCATAAATGTAGCATAGTCTCGAAAAAAATCTCACAATCATTAACGCGTGCAAAACCGCACGGCACCACTAGTTAAAAAATAAAAGCCAGCTAGTAACCAAAAAAAGTGAAAAGCTATATCATTTATAAAGCCAGTAGTATTCGTATACAGCCTGCGGCAAACATCCAGCCTTAATTGGCTGTGCTGAAGCTAACTGAAATTAGGCCACTGAGCCTACAAAAACAGACAAAAAAACAGCCAAAAAACAGCCAAAAAACGGCCGAAAAAACTAAATATCTGGCCAAGTACGACTGAAACTCGCGCGATAAAGGTCCCGTCCATCCTACTATTAAATAACATTTTTTTTTTTATTTTTTTTTTATTTTATATTTGGTATCATAATTTCTTCAAGTAGGCACCACAGTGCACTTTTGAATGTCAAATTAACATAAAATTAAACATATATTACCACTGCGGTAAGCTACATTTGCATACTTAGTCATTTGTGAAGTCGGATACATCCCAATATTTTTGTCATTAAAAAAAGTGTCACATTTGTAGGCTTGTTACTTAACAACATCTTGATGATGTTTTTGAATCGAGTTTGTTTGCTTGTATATGTGAAATATACAATGCAACAGTGCGATACAGTTTGTTGCTGCTTTTGCCAATTCAGAAAGTGGCGTAGGATATTTTTTTCCGGAAACAATGCGAGCGAACCCGCAGTTATCCACAAATTTTCTAAAACAAAAAATCACACGTTTCTGTTTTTTTTTTTTTTTTATTAATGGACTGCGGCACCGCCGCAATTTCGCCAATGACACGTTTCTGTTATCAACCGCTTCGATAACTGTATAATAAAGCTGCTCTATTATAAGTATTTGTTATTATAGTCTAAAATAAATACATATTCCATCTATACATATAATAAAGCTAAAGAGGGGCGAAAATCTGTTCATAGAAGATATAAGACAAACATTTGTTTGAGTACCTATACTTTAAATCAACAACAGAACACGTTTTAGCAGATTTTAGATTTTTTGTCTGTTTATCTGTTTATTTAAACGCCCATCGCGAAAAAACGCCGAAACGGATTATCATGATTTTTGGTGTAAAGGTTAATAAGTCTGTGTAAATATCAGGTTTTCAACTATCATGACTCAATAGATACAGCTAGTGACAAACAGACTGACAGATGAGTTTTAGTAATAAAGTTCCATTTTTTAACGTTAATGTATGGATCTCTAAAAACTACAGTCCATCGAGACGCCTGGAAACGAAGCTTAAACAGGTTAAGTTTGTTTCCGTTTGGGACTCTGTTGTTTGATGTTCTTGTTTCATTTTTTTTTTGTTTTTTCTATGCCTACATATTTTGGCGTAAATGAGTAGATTAACTCTTTCAATTTAAGTATGAATAAAAATTGGATTAATCAAGATTATTTATACCTACTACAAAATATAGTTTTAAGCCTCAAGACTAAATAAGATCTTTGGTAATGGCTAAAGTAACCGTAGTTTGCTACGGTTACTCGTAACATACTAAAACGAAATTCGCATGAAGTGCTATCGATTGTTTAATACGTTTTTTAGATAAGATTAAATTATATGAGTGCCGTAGTAATAATTCTGTTTTATTTTATATACTTTTTTAATTTATCAACCCGCAGGTAATACCGCGTAGCGCTGTTATCTCTCTAGTATTTTCAATGGAACACTCGATGAAAAGCTGTCAGATCGAAAAGAGCCTCCCGGAGGCTGAATAGATCGTTAGTTGCGAGTGTAAAAAAAGCTAAAAACACGCTTTTTTGGTGGAGTTTGTTTAACAGTTAGATATGAGGGTATATGTACATTAGATTGGCATATTTTTTAATCTGTTATTTTATGAGTTATTTTGTCAAGTGCTAAACCCGCACTATGGTTTTTATGGTGGTTTTGGTTAAGGTGATTACTTCCGCTCATTTTCTAATAAAACTTTTATTTTGCTATTGTTGTTAATTTATTTTACTTACACGAAGCTCAGCTAACAGTAAAGATGTATTCGCATGCGACTACCAATGTCAAACAACCTTCGTCACGGTCAACTTTTGGATGGGTAACCAAAAATGGCATTTCATTAACCAGTTTCCGTGGGTTGAGAGACGCCTGTTTTCTACAGGGCCTGCCTGTTTATAAGTCAAGAAAACTAACAAATATTCGACAGAGTTGAATTGATAAGCACGGTGAAGATAGTAGAGTAGATAGAAGTATAGGAAAGCACGGCTAAGTAAAAATAAGTTACAGATTAGATGTCTAATACAGGCAAATCAGGTAAACAGACTTATCTATATTATTATCTCTAGTAAGTACCCTTGGTATCACACTAAATATATTTTAATGTTGCATAAATTTCAAATCCATAACTTGTTGAGTTCCTAAACACCATTGCTATTGTTTACAACTAGGATTAGTTTGTAAATATATTTTCACTATCTTTACTTATTGTAGTAATAATAAAATTGTGCATGCTGTGCTTAACTTCAATAGGTAATACATTTTATATATATACAAAAATACTAGTGTAAGATAAATGTATCAATGTTATTACCAATGTTAAGCCAAAATAAATAAAATAAAAAATAAAATATCTCATTTCTCTTTTTTCATCACAAACTTAAAATTTAAATCAGTTCAGTCTCGATATTGTCTCACTTAGAGCACCCTTCTATAAGCTTCCAACGCTCAAAATAGACTTACGATATTAAGTAAATGGCGGCATAGCCCGCAATCTCAACATCAGAGGGAAATTAACACAAACATCAGCGAGTAAATTGGCAAAACCAACAACGTGTGAGTAGCAAGAAAACAATATTTGTAACTGGTTATATGTATATACGCAGTATATATGTATACTTATTGGGGAAGCTTTAATAGTTTTTCTAGTAATTATCTTCTTCTTTATAAATAAAAATGAACTGTTGTTCGTTAGTCTGATTAAAACTCGAAAAAAAAATTTAGGTCGCAGTACGAAGTCTGCCGGGACAGCTAGTTGTAGATCTCGTGATATTTCACTCAGATTGTCATCATATTTGTGATAACATAATATATTATCACAAATAGGAATATCAGTATTTATGGCGAAAAATAATTATTTAAGAGGTGCTCTTACAATTTATACTGAAATGATATTCAAAACACTTCACCTGAATATCAAATTACTTCCTATACGGTGCTGAAATTAAAGAAACATTTTAGTCGTACATTTATGTATATTATCTGAACAAGGGCTTGGCATCTTAAACATGGCTGATAAATAATATGGATTTTGATTTAAGAGGAAGATTTTTATGCATAATATCGCGTGCAAAGCTGCGGGCAAAAGTTAGTTATAGTATAAAACAACATTTCTCTTAATCTTTCGCACACATACTTAAAGAAACACAAAACTTCTCATAATTCAAACGCTAAACTCTGTCTGAATTTAAACATGTTTGCACAGACATTGTGTAGTGACTAGACGTCAAACACAACCACTTTAAGCCTAGATGCCTTCAGGCGCCGTCCTAATGAATTTTAGCATCGAATAGGCAAATGCTACTGAAAAAGTTAAAAACAGTAAGGATGTTTTTCAGTTTTAAGCAGGCTACATAAAATGAGATGCTGATTTGTAAATTTTAGAATATTTTGTTACAAATGCATTTAAAAAATTGGATAAACCTTTGAATCTTCTATAAAAAAAATAGGTAAACGTGTTACACCCTAAACTGCAGCAATGCTTAACATCAGGCAGGCTGTAGTCAAACGTATACCTATCCCACGTAAAAAAAACAACTGAATCAACATCTGTAAGTTATTCAGATAAAAAAAACGATGGTTAAGTATGCCTGTTTTAGAATGAAACTGGTTGTTAAACTAGGCTGGTGAAACACACCATCATTTTAAACTGACAACATGATTAACAACAATGGTATCCAAAAACCAAGAAAATATACATTGAAATACTTTTCGTGACGAATTTACTCTTTCTGTCTTTTCACGAAATTTTAACCTTTTCTTTTTCATTTAAGTAGAATTATTGAATTCAAAATTTATCCTACTGGCAGCCTAATTACCATCTAGTTAAGCCCAACTCAACTAAACTACAAGTAACATAAATCAACAAGTACGTCGAGGCATTGGCTGGAATTCACATAAATAACCGCGCGGCGAGACAAATATGTAATTAGTAAGGAAGGCAGGTTAGCGCTTTGATGTTTGTAACTATACTTTATGAAATAGACTGTGTATTAAAGTTAACATTAACACAAATTTAAGGGCGAGGCCCTTGTCTGTGTAGTTGCCATCCTTTCCAATCTTCTGCCAATTCCTTGACCTCCTTATACGACACGACGCCCGCCTTCTCCTTTACTTGGTCCATATTATGACCTCCTCTGCCTTCCTCTTTCTTTTCGTGCTTTCAGTTTCCCTTAAATGATGTTTTTCAGAAAGTCGTCATGTCGTATAAAGTGGCCAACCATCTGTATAGAAGTAGAAGTTGTAAATAGTTAGCAAAAGGTCACGAGTCACAGAAGAACAAAAGACCAAATGTAATGGAATAAACATTATGCCCTGGACTAATTTTTATGCCTAGGTTTTTTTAAGACTCGCACCAAGCGTTTTGCTTCGACTTTCATCGTGCGAACAGCCCAACTGTGGAACTCCTTGCCCGAATCTCTATTCCCCTTGAACTATATAGGTAATTTGTCGGTCTTCAAGTCGAGAGTAAACCGGTTTCTTCTAGGCAAGCGCGTAAGATCGTAGATTATAACGTTGCTTAACATCAGGCAAGTTGTAGTAAAGCGTGAGCCTATTTCATATAAAAAAAAAAAAAAGGTCCAGAAATTATCTTTCACTAGCCCACTAATATTGTATTGATGATAGTTTGTGTGTGAGTTTGTTTGTTACTCTCTTACGCTTAAATGGCTGATTTAGAAGAAATTTGTATGAAGATAGATTAGAACCTGATACATATTATCTCGAATTTAATTCCCAGAATAAAAGAAACCTTAAAAGTTTGAAGTGATTACTTTTTAATCCTAAGCAACGCGGGCTGTCAAAACAAGCACTAGTAGTCAAAAATGTCTCCAGCACTTATAGGAATATGTAAATAGCTAGCTTATTATTAGGGAGACCGATGAGTTTACTAAACATAGCTTAATTACTTTTATTAATTATTGCTATTTATTAATGACTAATTCTACCATATATCTAACAGATTTTTGAATGAAAATTCTCTGTAGTGCTGAAATTAATACAAAAGCCAAAGATTTTCTTTTCAACTTTACCTTTACTTCGCTCGGTCAACAATGGATTTTAGTTTGCAAAAATATGCCTCAGTTTTCTTGTAACAAAAGTTTTCCTGATCTATAAAATTGAATGTCAGCATCCCTATTGTTGGAAAGGTAAGCAGCCTCTTTCTACCTTGGATCAAATAATGAAGAAAGACAGACCTATGCCTTACACATTACAAGTGAAGGCAAGAGTTAGTTTTAGCCACGATTTTCCAAAATCAAGTTATATTCATTTTTTTTATAATTGATTGTTATAAAACTGGGTTGCTATTTCAGTGCAATTCAATTTATTTAACGCTGAAAATTTCATGCCAAAATAGCTTTAATTAAAACGATGCTAAAAAATTCTAGTTAAGTTAAGAAACGAAATTCGTATCAAATTTAATTCATGTTTTTTTTTGTTTTTTTTTTTTAAATAGATAAATAAATATTTCATGACATATCACACACAGCGCCATCTAGCCTCATACTAAGCTTACGCTTGTATCATGGGTACTAGATAACGGATTTGGCTTTTATATAATTGTATACACATAATATACATACATAAATTACAGACGAATAGTATTAACGATATCTTTGGTGTAGAAAAATAATATGTTTGTCAAAACTGTTATAGTTAAAGATCATGTTAGGGCATGCAGACTTTTTAATTGTATTATTTTATGATAATATCTTCAACACTACCCCACCTCCTCTGTACCACCTCCAAGACCGCTTTCAGTATACGTACATCGTTTGCATATCTCTCGCGTTGTCTGTTCCATTATTTGACAGTGTCCTTTTGAAACGCCCTCACAGCCCCTTCGTATTCCGACGTGGCCTGCGAACGTGGGGCAGGATTGTTTGGACCTAGCGTTAGTATGGTGGACATGAATCACTGTCTGATTTAAAGTTATTTTGAGTAGTGCCATTAAAAGCCTACTAAAATGTATTTAACACACATTTTCTAAGATTATATTATAGGCTACAACTATTGTACATTTTAAAATGTTGTTTGTGTCAATAAGTAATTTAATTATATTGTTGTGTAATTGTTCCTCTGTTCTGATTGTTTGTGCCTAGCCTTAGTATGGTGTAGATAAAGCATTGTTTGGTTTAAAGTTTATTTTTTAATTTATTCTCAATTTTTAATTGAAATGTTGTTGTTTAGTCACAACACATTATATTTAACAAATACGACATTAGAAACGTTAAGTAAAATTAAATGCATTCATTACGTTAGACACAAATCAGCATTATTTTGTAAGAAAATATGTACTTAGATAGTTTTATAAATTGTTACAGAATTGCTAGGACTTACATTCATTTCATTTTAAGTTTCGGTAAGATTAAAATGCCAAATATTATTTAATCAGTAACTGCAGCTTTGTTCCCAGATTACAAAAAGTAAGTTGGCTTTCATTACAATGTATGTAGAAACAATTTGTTTATTTATTAGATTCAGTCAGTGAATCACCTAAAACAAACGTGCTAACCTCCCAGAGTGCGTTGACGCTTCAGGGTGTTTTAGGTAAGTATGATTTTGAAGGGTTTGATAGCACTGCCTTTGATTTAGTGAAACAGAATTCTGATTATGTTTTCTTTGGCCGGTGAGTCAAATAAGGAACGTGTACAGTCCTCCTTGGCGTGTCCGCCAATGGCAAATCTCGACTACTTATCTTTGTTACGGCTATGAGTCCGTATATGGCTCGCTAAACTGAATTTAGTTTTAAAATGTCTATCACACGGCTCACAGTGCACTTGACCACTATCATCGTAAGTATAAGTGTATGAATGCTTTGGGTGGGTTTTACGAATTAGGCGTTTGGCGTTAAGGTGCTCTCGACGCTTTTCTTCGTAGGTGTTGACGGCTTTATGCATTGAGATGCGCCATTTATGTCTGTTTACCAGCTGTTCCTAGTCTTCGCTTGGAATATTATATGCGGTAAGATGACGCTTGATAGGACGTATATATTAGGTATTTGAACGAATTTCTGAAATAAAATAAAATTTATCCTAATAAGAATTAAAAATAAACTAAAGACCACACCAAAATTTGACTGAGATTTTGTATAAGATTCGATGCAGTTGTTGTATATAATTTGTTTATTAAATCCCCTCTTAGTTTAAAATTCAACATTCACATTGGTTTATGTTGTTTAGAGTATAGTTGAATAAATTACCTATACGGATAAGATAAGATAAGATAATCATTTATTCGTCAATAGTAATACTCAACTTATGAACTAGACGTTAACAGTTGGTAATTCTATTTTCTCTGATTTTAAAAAAGTATGTCTAAATTTTCAAAAAATAATAAGTACATTTACTTTTTCATAATGGTATAAATGTCAGAATAAAATAAAATGACAGATAAAATTAATATTAAATGAAATGTCAAATTAAACTACTAGGATATACAAAGCTTGTCAGATAGATGTGAAAAATCATGATGGAGAGTTGAATGGCGTAGGATGAATTTAATATGCAAGAAAGATAAACAAATTTATCTATGGTATACAGGACTATAAAAAACCGTATCGCTCAAGTTTAAGTATAAATTAAATTCATTTTCTCGAGGCATTTATATTGACAGTAGGTGTTACTTAGAATTATCGGATCAAATATTCTGCCGATAGGCATATTACGCTTTATAATAAAATCCTTTCCAAGTGCAACGTATTGCGTTACTATTTTTAACGGAATTAAAAAAAAGAGGATTTCAAGTCTTCTGAAAGTTTTTTTAGTGGGTATGTTATGTGATTACTCCGTTATTTATGAACCGATTTCAAAAATTATTTTTTTATTCAATGGGGATTGTTTACGAAATGTCCCATATTTTTTTCTAAATTAGGTGAATCGGGAGCGGAAACCGTAAATTGGGAACACTAACAAGGAACAACTTACAATTTTTTTTTTTTTACGTGGGATTGGTTTACGTTTGACTACAGCCTGCCTGATGTTAAGCACTTGCTGCAACCTAGGGTAGTAACAACCCTGTATAAATTCCTCCCCTGAGACGCCAACTTTATGCGTGGGAATGATGAAAGGATTTCTTCAGCAAATACAACATGTCACATACTTGATGCCTGATTCTTACCTATTCATGTCAGTTGAATCTTAAATGGAGCTGTCCTTAAGGGGACTCTTAGAGACTTGGTTTGTTAACCGTTCAAATGTATTTTTAGCTTTTTGTAAAGTGGCTGTACATATAATCGTTTGTACATTCATTAAATTATCCGAGGACTTAAGTCTTCCGTGGAAGGACCTGAGTGCCCATCACGATGTTCCTGCCCAAGATAACTCCCCTAACGAATTAATTCTGCGGGGGAGTCACGACCCTCAGTCATGAGGAAATAGACTCAAGAGAGAGAGAGAGACATTCAATAAAATGCATAATGCATATTTGTTGCTGTGTTTGTTTGTTTAGTTCTATCAGATTAAGGGACAAAAATAATTGGGAATTAGGGGTAGTAATTCTGGATGTCTAACATTTGAAGTATATATTCCATGTTTTTTTTTTCATTGACTTAGTAAAAATTATAATTTTATAGGTTATTTCTAATGTTTCTTTACTCATACCCTGAAAATACAAAAAAGTACAATATTTCTGCGTATAGGTAATGTTGGAGCGTCACATCCCGCTGCCAACATAACGGCGGGACAGGTCGACGTCCAACCAGGGAGGTTCCCGCCAACGCCGACAGGTGGCAGCACGCGCGCCGGCAGAACGTCGATACCCGGCTATCGCACCGCACGCGCAATCATTTATACTTACATAAATACAGTCCACTCACGCCATACTAAACTAGTTTTAATCCAAGGCATCCCAATAGGACCTAGGAATCACGTACAGGTAACTCTAAACTGAGAGTGTAAATGTATAACCAGTCAAGATCAAATCAAAACGTATGTATCCTATTATGTAAACAAATATTAGTTATTGCTTACCATCAGGCAAACTATGGTCAAGTGCAGACCTGGTTTAGTTAAAAAAACTGAAAGAAAAAAAACCATTTATTGGGTCAGATTTTACAGAACGCACACCGAAAACAACAACAATTACATAATGAAACATAAAATCCGCCACAACACAGCCCTAACTCAGCATAATGCTAAACTGAAAAAAATCACTAATGTTTGAGGAGATCCAGTCAAAAATCTACCTACCTACCTACCTGCCTTTGAGTACAGTATTAGTACTAGTACCTCCGTACACTCCACAATACAGGTAAATTACATCCTAGTGTGGAGTGTACGGAACAAAGTTGTACAAGTATACCAATTTTTTTGTAATCTTTTAAATCTTATCTTTACAATCCAGACGGCACGTGTTCGTTCCCACTGAATATGTCTGCGCCTGCTTTCTATAACTGTTCTGTCTGATACAGGCCTAAAGTACTTAATTTCTTGTTTTGGATGTGTCTACGTATTGTATAAAACGCTGCGTTAATAATATTAGGAGACACCAATAGATGGCACTGTGCTTTGCTAGAACGCACAAAGTTGCTGTTCTGTAAATTTGATAACTACATATTTTTCTGATGCAACAGTGCAGTATTTAATTTCTTCTGTAAATATTGATTATAGTGATTTATCTTTAAAATGGTTCTGAAGTTTTTATTAGATAGTTAATTAATTACAGGCTATATAGTTAGTAACAATGACTAATCTTTGAAATTGCTATCTAGGTCCAGGTTGGAAAGTCCATACTCTTTAAACTTGTCTAGTCAACATGCGTACAATCCCCCAGTCCCCGCACGTGCTCGCTTCCACTGAATGTGACTGAGCCTACTTTGTATAAGAACACTGTCTGCCTTCTGTACTTACTTAGGTTTGGTTTTAGGTATTCATCTGCTTACTAAGGACAAATTTGTATCGACTACCGTGATTACAAAAGTAAAAATTCTTGAGTGTGCACTTAAACTGCTAAACCAATTGAGATAAATGTTAATATGGAGATAGAACTGATATATGTACTACAAATACAATATCTAACATTTTATCTTGAATTAAAATGTGTACAACGTGAGGTTCCGCTACTTGACTACAAATGCCTCTTTGTATTGCAATTTTATGTTTTATTTGAAATTACAGCAGCACTGTCTGGAGCCTACTTTGTATAAGTACTCTGTGTGCCTAAGATACTTCTTCTTCTTATCGAATGGGAGTGGCCAACTCTGGTGACGAGAGTTTATCAAGCCGCTCTCTAACATGGCTTAACGAATGCCACTTTTCGGTCACCAATCCGCGTACTGATCGCGTCAACTTTTGCTTTGGTAATCGCATGCAATTGCCTCCGCTAGCTGAGTTACGGGCGCTTCTGAACTTACTTGCATGTTTGTTTTTAGGTGTAAGTGAGTTTTGTTGTTGACTGTTGCTAATGAATGACTAAGTAAAAAATAATATTTTAAAATTACATTTTGCATTGTGAATTTCTCTGCACACACATTTTGTATTGACCAAAACTTGTGTTACGAGAACACTGAGGCATATTTTTGCAAACTAAAATGCACTGACCGAGCGTAGTAAAGGTAAAGTTGGGAGAAAATCTCCGGCTTTTGTACTAACGTCAGTTTACAAAGTATTTTCATTAAAAAACTGTTATATACCTATTATTAATGTTAAATAATCAGTGAGTAATATTGTACTAAGGTAACTAAATAGAGGGCCTCTAAACATCCAAAATATAATAAACACGGTTTCGGTGCTGAAACAAAAACAGTCAATTAATTTATTCCATACAAATAACAAACAATACATTCAAGATTAATTTCTTAAAAACACTCTCGAACAAAGAATTAAACACAAAAGACAATAGCCGCCCGACCCACCTGTTTTCTTTAAAGTCCAAAAACCAATCAAGCCAAACTGAAATTAGCGACTTGGAGGTTTCATAAATAGAACCTTTGAACAATCAAGGTGGCCTTCGTTAGTCCCTTTTTGCTGCAAAAAGGTTTTTATGAAATTGGGATTGATTTTGTGTAACGTTGGAGATTTTCTTATGAAATTTCTGTTTCATTTTAAGGTCAAGATCGAAAGGCGGCTGTTGATTAATTTTGGACTTCAAGTTTGATGAAACAAAGATACTTTATAGTCCGTCGACCTTTCTGGACGCGCTTATTAAGATCTTAAAGGTTAATGGCACCATTTAGCGTTAATTTATTTGCAAAAATCATTTTTAACCTTGGACCATAATATTGCTTGTGCACATGACATGTTGGAACACTTTACCGGAAGCTATGTTCCCTGTGAACTTAAATCCATGGGGCTTCAAATCTATAATTAAATGTTAAATAGTATATTCTAGGTGGGCGTGTTACACCCCAGGCTGCAGCAATGCTTAACATCAGGCAGGCTGTAGTCAAACGCTAACCTATTATCTGACATGAAAAAAATATTGCATTCAATCAACTGCTCAAATATCTAACTATGTCATCTTAAATAAAACGACAATGACAAAATGTATCAGCGGCTAAATTTATTCCAACCACTTAAACAAACTGAGAAACTCAACTCAATACCAGAAAAAGCTGAGTCTAACTGCTAAAATAGAAGCTCCATTCAAAAGCCTAACACCACTTCGACGCACTCGTTACTTGTTTAACAAACTTACAACTTGCAACCTTGTTATTGGAAAACCGGACTTGGCATTCAGAAAATAAGATTCAAAGCGAGTGCAGAGCTAAGTTGGTAATGTAGTTACAGTATGTTTTCTATGGAATGAATGGTTGAATACGACGTAAATGTGAAAGTACTTGGGACTTGTTATGTTGCAACGATGTACGGATTCAGTTAGTTTTGTTTTTCATTTAGTTCTAAGAACGTGTGGCCTGACAATGTAAATTTAGATTTTGTATGATAATAATGAATTATTGTCATTACAAGCATACATTTCAACATCGACCACGAGATTGACTACTATTTGTGAAATACAAATGAGATTTTAAGTTATTTGATAAATACAATTTTATGAACTAATAATTTCCTTTAAAATAATGGTTTTTATTTATTTATTACCCTATGTATCAAAATGTATGTAAACGGTCGTTTTGCTGTATTATAAATTCTAAATAAAATAAGGCTATGCCCATTAATGAGCTTAAACTTGTTATAACAATACCCTATTTTGTTCTTTGTTCGATTAAATGCACGCTCCCATGTGCTCCCAGAATCCCATATCGATATTTCCACACATTTTTATTGAGAAAAACAACAAAAAAGCGGCAAAACAGTGCGTTCCAAGACGCCTGGCAGACAGATGATCTGTCAGCGAGCAGTGATGGAGCGCAGCAATCTACTCACGGCATCGATCTATGTGTCTAATGATATCGGGCCATGGAGGTAGTATAGCTTTGTTTTATAGGCTCAGCTTAGAACAACCAACAGAAATACTTGTTGGTAAAGTGATACATGCAACTGAGAACTTCGGCATTAAATAAATACCTAAGTAAATATTGCACATGCACACAGAGCTATCTAGCCTCACACTAAGCAAACGCATTAATTTTAACACAACATAATATAATCTATAATATTATCACACTAATATCATAAAAGCAAAAGTTTGTGTGTGTGTGTGTGTATGAAATTTAGTACGAAGATGGATTAGAAGTTTGATTAACACAAAGACTACTTTTGTTCCTGTATTAACGCGGGTAACGCTACGTAGCGCTACTAGTTGCTTATGTACTCACATAGATTGTTGCATTTAGAAATAATAAAAAAACATCTAAAAGTTGTGTGATATGTCCATGTCTATTCAAAACTCTATGACAACCGGCCCAATGGGGACATGTCTCATGTCCTGTCTTTAGGACATTTGCCCTGATTATGTTTTGGACTTCCGACCCAGATTAAAAACAACGTTGTATTTGACGTATAAACAATCACACAAACAAAGGTTTTCGGTTTCCTATGAACTAGGCCCCTTAAACTTACAATTCATGAATCTTTGCATAGGTTTCTTCTATACAACCTTAAGGCCACGGTATTTTACCCGAAAACGCTTTGCGCTTGGAAAAATGCCTACAGTTGCTTTTTCGCATGCAACTCCACGCCGTATTAACATGAAAGCAAGGGCGAGCATCGCGCGCATTGCTCCGGCCGACGAGTCTTGTCCACACGCAAACAATTTTGCACAATTCGAGCAGTTTTGATGACGTTTTTGACGAAATATATTCATTATAAAATCAGCAATTCAGAATATTCTATTTATGGTTTTCTACTCCTCTAAATAATAACATTACCTTTTAGATATAATTAAATTGGTTTAAATTTCTGTACTACTTTTGGAAAAACGAGTGAAAAATATTTCAAAACAACTATTTTTCAAAAAATAAAACTATCTATTGGCGTTTTTTATTGTCTTAACACTGAATCAAAATTATATAAAGTGAAAAAAATTAGCTCCATCTTATATACTTCTATTTTATTTGATTTTTATGAAATGTCGATTTCACATAGCACCCCGTCTTAAAGAATATACCAGAAAAATTTCCGAATGTCACGTAAATGTTTTTACCACATGAATTACTGTACAATATGAATTATAAACTTTAATTAAATATTTTTAAGCAAAATTGTAAGAACGCATTACATTATTATTTTAATACATATAAAATCATGCTAAATTAGCCCTTAGAACACTTTTCTCTTAGCACCCATTCTCCAGTTCTAATGTATAAATGTAAGCACCTTACATTTTAATGTACCGCCTTCAGATGTGATATTTCCGTGACAATGGCGGTATATTCCACATCCTCTGGATAAGGCGAAGACGATACAAACAAGACACACCTCATAAAAACCTCATTCAAACCTTACTAAACATGGTTTGATCTGGCCACTTCAATTGTGAGTTATTTTTATTTAATTGTGCTCATGTTTCACTTTTGATCTTTAAGTTAACAGCGCGTGTTGCTTCAGGGTGACTTTGTAATCTTAGAAAAGCTATAAGTATATTATCTTTTTTTTTTCCGTCACCCACTTGTCCTACGTACTATACAATGATGATCATATGCAAAATGCAAAATCAAAGATGACTAGACAGTGTGAAATAAATTAGGCCATTCACGTTAATTGCGTGATAGAAGCTGGATGAAAACTAATTCCAAAGTCAATTCATATATTACTCTGATAGAAAATCAGAGTAAGTACATAACGACTGCTCTGTTAGCTTAGTTGGTAGTGGCTCTGCCTTCTAATCTAGGGGTGCGGGTTCGATTCCCGCATGACACAAATAATTATGAATATTTAAATTTGTAATTATTTGTGTTGAGTCTGGTCGTTTCTATGTATAATAAGTATGTATTTACAAAAGAAAAGTATATATGTATTATATCCGTTACCTAGTACCCATGATACAAGCGTAAGCTTAGTATGGGGCTAGATGGCGCTGTGTGTGATATGTCCTGAAATATTTAATATATATTATATATATATAAACTTCTTAACGTATCCTAATTTTACTTAAACTGTCTTATTTTAAAACATGGAATGCCATGATTTACTCTCAAAGTGATATTTTTACTGACTTATTAAATATCATTTAATATTTTTTGTGCATCATTTAGATTTATTGGTGTATGTGTAAAGAAATAATTTTACTATACTAAGGTATGGCGCAAGCCACGAGATGTGTAACGAATGTCCTGCGAGGTAAACAGTTCAAAGAGGTTAAACTCATATAATAAGGTGTTTAGTAGGCGCGATGTGACCTGCCTAAGGGTATGTCTGTACATGATTGTTTCATTCCGAGTGACATACTGACATACGTTACATTAAAATATTCACATTCGCAGGCTTTGAACGTATACATAAATAAATTAAAAAGGGCTCAGGATTGAGAACTTTTTGTGATCTTTTGTATATTTCTACTAGCGACGTGTTGTGGTGTTAAATTCGTGTTTTCAGAATAAGAAATAACCATTACTTTTCTTATGTTCTTAGGATTTTCATGCTAATGTAATTTGTAACCTCTAAAAAATATTGTTTCTTTCGGTACTGCTATATTCCACAATACCACTTGTGTTGCTTTAGGTGCCTGGTAATATGCCTTACTACATTATGTAAATAAATCTATGTATGAGTAAAATAGGGATTTTAAATTGAACCATGTTCTTAGTAACAAATAAGCCAGTTGCATATTGTATCAAACTGGCTGAGTCAAGCACTTAACAAAAAATACAAAAAAAAAAATTGATAGTAAGGTAAAACAAACAACACAATATGACGTGACGCTTCCCTAAACAAATAATAATTTCCCCAAACGAGCGCTGCTACAAAATAAACAACAAACAGTAAACGTCCATAAAACCAGAATTATAGTTAATCTGCATTAACCTAGCTATAAAATCTTACTACCCTGACCTATGCCTTAAATAGCGGCAAAAAGGCATAATATTAGAAATTAATAGTGTACCCTAAATCTACCATTAACGAAACCTCTGCCCACCCCTAGAATACATTAGATCAGGCATCATAAATTTATTGCGATTCTCAGTTAGTACAAATATAGACTTTATTGACTTTTAATAAGGGTTAAAATAGCCTTGTGTTTTGCATAGGGTTGCCAATTAAATTGATTAGGCGGTAATTCTACAAGCCAATATGAATAATTCAAGGGGCGGTCGATAATTTTGTTAACAAGAATGGCAGGAAGTTGGGGTTTCATGGCTCGGATGATGGGTGATCGGTGAGCAATATGGCAATCACATTCTGCTGTAATAACAAGAAGGTATGTTATCGATTTTCACAAGTCACAGACTTTAGGCGCCATTATCATGGGCTATGAATTATAACAGTAAATGTTTTAATAACTGTTTGCTTAGATGTGGGGCAGTATAGGTTAAAAAAAAATTAAGATTTATTTGTTTTTGTGGGAGTTTCGTTCCATTCTCTGCTAAAATATTCTGTTATTTTTTAACAGAGCTCAAAGTGTTTATCCTTATCAGTCGTTTGACAATCAAATCGCCTGAAGCGAGACATGCACAAGCAATATTGTTATCGAAGGTGAAAAATTCCTTAACTTACTGGAATTAGATCTTAAACGAAAATATAATTAAAACTTAGCATCTTGGTAATAAACTTACGGTAGCCTTTTCCCACTGAATGCTCACTCTAATTTAAAAACAAACATTGCAGAACGTTCATTTTTCAATTTATATGTAAGTAAGTAAATACGCTTCAAAGAAGGTTACTTCAAGTAGCTACAAAAACACAAATCAGAGAATTAATTAAGCAGGATTCTAAAAGAATTGAAATCAGTAAACTATGACAAAAATATATTAACTAAACGGTTTTCACTCACGTGTAAATCGCGTAAGTTGTTTACGCGTTGTCTGCGTGCTGCCGCGGTCCCAGAACATACGTTCTGAAGATGGATGTCATAACATCCGAAACGCGTAAACAACTTACGCGATTTACACGTGAGTGAAAACCGTTTAGTTAATATATTGATAAAATGTCTCACGAAAGTTTTAATATTAAAATATGACAAAAATATTTTAACAGAGTGGAATATTTGCCTTGGGGTTTTCCTAACTCCTCGATTGTTGTAGACGGCTATTTATAACTAACATTTACGTCTATATGTACGTAGACGCCTCCGTAGTCTAAATGATTTATTTTATTGTAGTTTCAATATATTATTTATTTATTTAACTTACAAGTTGTCCAACGGATACAGACACACAATAGCAAATAATAATATAAACAAAAATCCAACACGGGTAACAACACACTATATAGGAACATACATAAAACTATGAACACAAAAACACCACACCTACATCAACAATACAAATACTCACAAACCTACACTTAACTTACTTAAAACAGAATAAAACTATACAATTTCATACTTACTAACAATAACACACAAATCAAACAAAGAACTCGCTGCTCAGGCGCCGCCTCAACGAAGCCAAGCTAGACCCGAATGGATCCAGCCCCAACCGTTTGTCAGCAGCATTGTAACTCACACTCGCTCTCACCAGAAATGCATTCTGGGTATAGTTGGCATCATATAATGTAAATCGGTTTAATCGGTTTAAGTTTAAACCATTTCAATACAAACTCACTGCACACAATTTACAAGTAATAAACGTTCTACATCACCCTCTAATAACATAAAGAGTCATAACCTAAATGGGGAGGTTTCAAAGTTCCCCCATTTGGTTTATAAACAAGATTGATCAGCCAATCGTGCTGGTCACCGGATTCTGCCCGATTATCCGGTATGGAAACTTTGGTAACAAGCTTGAGGTACAGTGCAATGTAGACAGAAGGTTACAGATAAACAAGAGTTTGTAGCATTTTGCTTTCTATTTCAAAGCATGTTTATATAGTTTATCTTATCGAACAACGATTTTTACAAGTCATTCTTGGCTTTGGTCGAGATAAAAAGTAGTTTATGTCATTCTGGGCTCTATAGGTACTAGCACTATACAAAAAACACTATAATCTGTCACACCGTTGAAACGTGAAAGAGGAACACATAGATCAAAAAAATGACAAACACTTTTTATTTTATTTTTAATGAGAGTTCTAATGATTGCATTGACTTAAGTAACATTTTGTTTTATGGTTGTAACCGATCGTATACGGCAGTCGTCAAGTTTACGTTTTCAATTATAACAGTTTGGCAGTTTGAGCGTCACAGAGAAACTAACAATTCATTATGCATTGTTTGATTTCACCTCCTAGTAGTTTTTCCTACTTACTTTTGTTAGTAAAGAACTGCCAAATAAAAAATGATTTTAACATTGCTTTAATTAAAACATCAATAGATAATATCAAAAGCATTCCTGGCACTGTTTTGTCGCATTTGTTACGAGTATAAAGAAAAAACGACATCTATCCTACTACATATTTCCGCTGCCACCTCCGGCTTCGGCGCTATTACGTGAAATTGCGTTCGGGTCTAAAGTGTCGCATCTTGTCCGTTAGTATAATCTGGCGCTAGTGTGCTCCGTATGCATGTTACGGCACATTCAATTATGTTTATACATGCATTGAGATGTAAGCATGTGTTCACAAAAAATTATACATTGTGTGTTTTCGACTACACGTCAACTTTCTTAGATCATGATAACGAATTTGATGAATGATTTTTTTAGTGTAATTCTCTCATCAATTCAATAACACTAATAAAACAAATTTACGTGTCGTCATTGGTGGATTTAAAATATGCAGCCAATGACAGCGTTACAAACGTTACATAAGACATGCATTATGTACAATACATTAATTCATTAAAAGTCTTATGACTTAATTTCAACGTCAGAGAAAACTGAATTACACATCTAGACATTTTTGGTTTTTTGGATGAAAATAATGTACTAATTCAAATTATAAAGAAAACTGCATTAAGTCATAAAACAGAATTTATGCGAGAAAGTGTCGGCACGTCTAAATAAATGAATGTAACTGAGTACAATTACACTCCTCCTAGAAGTCACAGCAAAACGTTGATTCTTGAAATCAAATTCAAATTTCATTTATTTCATCACAAGAAATGTAACAAAGTGCTTTGCCAAATTTAACTTAATTCTAACTAAATTTACTTAAGATAAAGATAAAAGATAAAAATTATTTATTTCCACTAAAACAGGTTATTATTTGTACATTATATAAAAGTATCTATATTAATTAAGTTCAAATTCATATTGGGGTCCTGTCTTCTGCTTTAGGGTTCCCTGTGTTGCAGTATCCAGGGTTCTTCCAGAGTGTCAACTATTGAAATTAAAATTAAAAATTAATTACAGATTAAAAATTTGCATTTGAGTTTGATTACATATGTTAGGCATTGCTTAAATATTATTAGCTAATTAATTAATTAATACAATTCATTATTAGTAATAAGTGAGAAAATTTCAAAATTATATAAAATTAAGGTAATTTAAATTAATGGGTATCTATTGTAGGTATACATAATAAATAAATATTACTTAATAGTTTAATCCATGTATATTTTAAGGACACAATTATAATATTTTACAAATAATACATTTCATTTATGTGGCACGCATCTCCTACACTGAGAGAGATCTCGTGCTGTAGGAGAGTGTATTCTCTTCAAGGTACAAAAATATATATAGGTATGTATATGTTACAGCTGTTCACTAATTAATTAGTTTTTGATATGAGATAAGTTTGCAGTAGATATTATTTACTATTTATTATTTAAATACGAGTAAACAATTATATTCTGGGAAACTTTTCATTAATATTTGGTAAATTTTTATATTTTATGGATATTTTTCTGAGAAGAATTCGCTGACGTACATTCTACAAAATCTGAACCTTCATTTCCACCTAAGATTTTCCAGAACAAGTTAATCTAGATCTCCCATTGGCTGTGTAAGTAAGTGAAGCGTAGAACCGTTCATTTATTTACAAGTGACCGACTTTTCTTTCCTGAGGTCAGAGTCAAATCGATTTTACTCTTAAAGTGACGACCTGAGTGTAATTCCATACAAGATTTTGTATGTATAGTACAACTTCAAAATGAAAAGCGGACTTATGAATTATGTGTATCTCAAATTATCGATTAACATTGAGTTTGTGATATCTCCACGGCCCCGATGTTTCTACGCCAAAAGGCTGAAATATGTAACCCCGGCCGAGTGTTACATATTTGAGCCTATTACTTATTTTTCAGTTGACATGATAGATCAGGCATCCCGTGACCAGCATACTGGTGAATTTTTGGAGCAAAGAATTAGCTATTCAACGTGGCGATGCCTTCAATATGCGGGAAACGTTACCTACAGACTTAATTTTTATATGTGCTTTAGGTTTATTATAGGTTTTAGTTCATAAGTTAGTTTTTAATTAGTTAATTATTTTATATTTGTAAGTAATTTTGAATATGTTCATTATTTTACGAATATCATAATTATTTGTAGCAAATAGGTTTAATGGTCAAGATTAAATCATATTTGATACTTAAAGTTTTGATTTTAGATATTATTAATATCACAATCTTTATTTCTCTTATAAGTTTGTTACATAAAATTTTGTATGAAAGTATACCCAGGCAACTACACGTTAAGTCATTACGCTGAAAAGCAACTTCCTCGCTACAAATGCCTTAATACCTCGGACCTTGACTGAGACGAGTCAATTTACTTTCTAGGTCAAAATACTTAAGATTAGGACAGGCCTAAAAGTAAGTAAATAAGTTTAAAATACTGATCACTTTGACCAAGGAATTCGAGTGGTGTCAAGTCAACAAAGAAGAACATGAAAAAAGGTAACAAGGTAGAAGGTGTTTGTATATCGTGAAATATTAACCAACTAGTTGACATAATTAAAAAAAAAAACTCACGCAAAAACTATACTCTAGTACTAAGTTGTATAGTAAATTAGTAAAATCAAAAACTACGTTTGTTGCTTACTTCAGGCTTACTTCTAGTCAATGTATAAGACTTAAATTTTACTATAAATTTAACAATTTTTTTCTATTTTTATTTTATTTTACTTGGTTTGTGAACCAAGTTACTACAGTCAATAAATATGAGCCAGTGAAATAGTTCTCACCTCACATTCTCTTTGATAAAAAATAGTCTTATTTAAGTAGTGTAGTGACAAATCCTCCTTCTTGTGAGGACAACTAGTCTACACGTGTCCTGCAAGTCACGCGGCTCACGTCGCGCACCAATAAGCGAATACCACTCTCTGAGGTGCATCTAAACATGTAGTAGAGGAAATGTAGAAGGATATCCTATACTTTTTTTTATGCCATAATTTGCCTGATCATAAGCATATCATGATCATAAAAGGTGAGTTTTTGGATGGTATTTTTTCAATACTTTACCTGTTCGTGATTTTGAAAATCCATACCTTGAAGCAGCTACTACAGCCATTCGTAGCAACTGCTACGTATGCGTAGAACGTCTACGTAGTTAGAGACATAACCAGCTCTTAGAGGAATGAACTTTAAGTAAATAATTAAAAACTTAATAAATGACATAAACCATTTTACTAATATGGGTTTGCACTTTGCCTGATTGTAAATAATATCTCGTGGAGTTGCTCGCATTAATCCGGGATAAAAAAAGCCAATTTGAAAAGGCAAGATCCGTCTAACTTCACACCAAATCTCAAAAAACTCTCTGCAAATTGGTTTTGTCGCTTGAGCGTGAGGAAGCAACAAACATGATATAAGCCTTTTTAATATTAATAGGAATAGGAAAAAAAGAAAGCATTTATTTTAAAACGCGTGTTTACCAAGCAAAAACAGGTTCAATTTATCTTCGAATATCACTAAATTATTATTTAGTACAGTGAGTTGGTCAGTCCTACAACTTTGTCCCTGGTTATAATTGAAACCTGTGTAACCAGAGCCTGATTAGCAGTAGGGAAATAATCTCAGTTTGCAAACAATAGCATTTCTGACAGAAACTTCCGACTGCAGTTGTGGCTCACTTTGCAAACTCTGACCGTTTGGAATGAATGCACTTCTACCACGGACTATATTAAGTACTTACATAGTTATAACGGTTTCAGATAATTACTTTCTACTTCAAGTAGAAGTAGTTTCTACGTTTGCTTAAAAATGTTTTTTTTTTCTTTTGCGTAGATGTGTGATTTCACCGTTTTACATTATACAAATTGTGCTGAAGTACAAAACTTGTTTATAGAATTAAAAAAGTTCAAACACAAGCTATACCTATATTTAATGAATATCTACTATTTACAAGAAAATTGTAGTTTATTATATCAAAAAACCCTTCCTTTCGAGTTTTGAACCATTTACCACATTTACAAAAATTCAGTTACTTATATTATATTCTGGGAATCAAAGTCCAAAATTCCTATCCATATACATATCTAGGAAAAACTTATTGCAAAAATTAAGTGTAGATTGAATTTGAGTTCAAATTATTTATAGTTGAAAGAGTTTACAATTTTATTTGATAGTTTGTTTATATAAAATCTAGGCGCGGGATCGATTCCCGCAAGACACAAGTATTTATGAATAATAAGTTTGTTATTACTTGTGTTAAGTGTGGTCGTTTCTATGAATAATAAGTATGTATTTACAAAAATACGTATTATATCTGTTATCATTTTATGTACCCACGACATAAACGCTTGCTTAGTGTGGGGCTAGATGGCACTTTGTGCAATATTGATATAAATTATTTATAATTATTTAAAATTTATAAATGATTTGAGTGTTTTACTGATTTCATTTTATAATTTGTAACGCCAGCCAGCAAAATAAATACGTACCCACTCAAGAAAAAATATGGAGTAAAAAGTGTTTTACAAATACAGGTTCTAAGCTAAGCCTAATGCTACTTAGGTAAGTAACAGTCTGTTACTTAGGTTCACTTAGTTAACTTAGTACCCATTCAGGCAATACGTGAAAGTTTTCGGAATCTAAGCTTTATATAAGCACGTACATTCTAAATTAGGTTTGAAATTCCAATCATTGAGAAATCTCTTACAGGTTTTGTACTTAATTAATTTACGTTTGCTACGTGTTTCTCAAAAATAAAGTCAATAAAAATGTATGATCTTATAGTTAGATGATAGTAATAATAAAATAACTAATACTAATGTTGTTAGTTTTTAAACCATCTGGAAAGCGTAGGATATGTTTAAGTACTACCACTACTATGATCAAAAGCTGAGAATCGCTATTTCAACCTGATATCTGACCCACTCCCCAGACAAAAATGTCACTTTTTATTTATAACGTTAACCCAACCAACGACTGAATGAAACGACAGCTTCTTAACTTTGCTAACTGTGAACGATTAACACAGTCCTCTGACCCACGAGCATTTTACTATGACCACTTTAAACTTATAACATCCTTTCATTTTACCCAACATAGCAAAACAAACGACAACTGTGTCATCTAAATATATAAAACTCAAAGGTGACTGACTGACTGACTGACGGATATAGTGATCTATCGACGCACAGCCCAAACCACTGGACGGATTGGTCTGAAATTTGGAATGAAGGTAGATGTTATGACGTAGGCATTCTGCTATGAAAGGTTTTTTGGAAATACCACTTTTAAAGGGGTGAAATAGGGGATACAAGTTTTACTTATTAATGCGAGCGAAGCCGCGAGCACCCACTAGTATGACATAAATCTGTAGTATCAAACCTACTGTGATCAATACACGTGCCAATTGCGACGTACATCATAATTCGACAACTGATGTCTGTGGTTAACTGCCTCAGACAAATGGATAGAGATTGTTTGCCAGATTGAAGATCTTGGGTGATTGCTATTGATTGATAGCACAATTGTTAGGTGGCCGTCGTGATTGGAACACAAGAAATTATTGTTTGAATAAAACTAAAAGCAAGGAAGATTCGGATGTCAGAGGCGGAGTGGTTGCTTACAGTTTTCCTAGATGTCCCAGGAGTGTTTTTGTGCCGTACTTAGAATAAACCAAAGCTTAAATTATGATATATCTAATGTTTTATATGTTGTATAGGTTTGGGTTGTACTAGCCCGCCTGATGTTAAGCAATGCTGTAGCTTAGGGTGCTAAACGTCATCTCAACTAAGTAGGCAGTTTAATGTCACGTTGACAGCTCTTTATAATAATTATCCTTTTTTAAAAACATGACTATCAGCTTAATTTAAGACCAAATTATTCATAATTATAAGAAATTAAGTTATTTTTATCCTTTCTCTCTGCTATATCTGAGCTAGTGCATGCTGTAACCATCCCACGTGGTTTTATTGGCTCCAACTAGGTGTGAAAAATAGCCTTTTCACGGGAACACTTACTTATTCAGGGTTGTTAGAGAACTACAAGATTTATATGCAGTCTTTTTACTTTTGTAAAATATATTTTACTGGACAGTCAGGCATTTGCAACACCGTGTGCTACAATGGCAGCTTAGTCAAAATTACGTTATTAATTTATTTGTTGTTAATTGATTGATTTAAAAATTAATATATCATAATTACTTTGAAAGGGAAACCAAAAAAATCTTTTATTTCGAGCCGTTCGATCATAATGCAAAACTTTATAGAAAAAAGCAATAATTCATTCCAAGTACTCGTATATAAGAACTTGTAAATAATTTTTATTGCCATAGCAAAGTAGGTAATCTATGGATGTTCCTTGAAGTATAACCCAGTAAGAAAATTAAAATTAACGTCAGCACGAATTGATGGTTGTTCTTGTGCTATTCGGCTCAATTGTTTAAAGTTTAAACTGCTTCGGTCTTGTTTAGCTGTTTACTGGCTTTGTCTGTCATTAATCTAGTTAAGTGCTTTATAGTTAAAAGTTTAAGTTGAAGATTAAAGTATGTCACTGTTTATTTGACCTATTTTTATAGGTGTAGATTATCTTATCAATTATTATTCCGGCTGTTTGTCATTGTACAACAGCCGCTGGGATGTGTAATAGGCCCCTAGTGCGGTTTGAATACTCTCGGCATCATCGGCTACACTCATATCAAGTAACACACTCTTTATCTTATGAAATTAGCGGTTGAAGAAATGGCTTATCAGTCTAAATGAACAATAAACCACATACAAAATAGTATGCTAGATTATCAAATACGTTATTTTGAAAGTTCCAGTAAGTAATTTAACTTTAAACTTTAAAGATAACTTTATTTAGCAAAAATTTTTGGTACTTATACAATTTTGTTCCGTACACTCCACACTAGGATGTGATTTACCTGTGTTGTGGAGTGTAGGCTCTTCCTTTAATTAGCACGACACCATAAATTAATTACGAAAAACTTTCATAAAAATTATTTTATGAATAGTCTTAAATTCTCAGTTGAGCAAAGATTTGATCTTCCCCCTTTAATATGAAAACTTGATAAAATTTGCCAAGTTTTGATAATACTTGGAAAGCTCATCTTCTTGCTAACTCCTTAACATGGCACAGGTAACCTATCTATCTAGGAGGAGCTTTAAGGTAGGAACCGACTGAAGCTTTTAGGTTGCGGTGGCGATGACGGATTGATTAAATGTTAGTAGAATATATTACGAAGACGGAATAACCTGCATATACTCATAGGGCCCTATTACAAAACGTGGTTTAAATATAAGTCTAGACCAAGTCCGTTTTAGTTGTTGGAAAATTGTCTGCCTACTGTCACAATTATCAAACTGTAAAATGTACCAATGTTAAATCAAAGTTCCAATTTTTTGTTGTCATTTAGATTGCTTGTATGTGATGTTTGAACAACAAGAACCCACTTTTTATTTTCAAAGCCCTGGACTAATATTTAAACCGCGTTTTGTAATAAGACGGATATGGATAAATAAACGCACATACCTAATTATATAAAAGTAATAAAAAAATAATATGCTTTAGTTTTTATCCACGGGATTGAACGGGTTTGCACTTGACCATTGTTTGCCAGATGGTAAGCAAAGGCTATATCCTAGAGCTATAACCTAAGACCAAAAGAATGGCTAGTAGAATAGATAGAGAAAAAACATCATTATTTTGGGTCCAAATTAAACAATTTTAATTAAAAACTTAAAAGAGCATTTCTATATTTACTGCATTTTTTATACGCATTACTATGTCAATGTAAGATCAATTGATTTTGAAACAATCCAAATCGGTACATCCGATTGAAAACTACGACAGAAGACGTCAAAAAACTAACTCACGTTTGTGCTTTGTTTAACGACGACAATAATAACATTTGAAGTAGGTACCCAATAGTTTTAGTAATATGTTACTAATAGGTCTCTCTGTGAGACGTATTTCCTCATGACTGAGGGTCGTGACTCCCCGCAGAATTAATTCGTTAGGGGAGTTTTCTTGGGCAGATACATCTTGGTGGGCGCCAGGCCCTTCCACGGGTAACTAATAGGTATCAGACATCTTTTTTGTTCTTAATTGAAAATATGATCCACGCCTACCACCCACACTAGGTATATCCCAGCCTTCCTGTGCTGTAAGCACATCACGTTCCCATCATAGCTCCAGCGGCTCCTGCGGGACTAACGAGTAGTACCCGGATAGCTATTGTGATACATGTTTGATGACGCAGATCGATCTAACTCTGTGCGGATTAGTCCATGTAGTGTCCGTAGCTCATCGAATTTGAGATAGGTATGTATCTATTTATCTTTGGTAATAGATATTTTTTAACTATTAGGAAAAAATCGTCTTTCGTGATAAAGTTGTCTAGTAAATCATTCAAACATTCAGATACAAATGTCACTCTCTGTCTTGTTTTGATGAGCACTAAAGATAAATTTGCCTCATAAAAAGTATTTGGATCATAGCTCTAGTGTATCCTACGGCACTAACGAGTAGCTCCCGGATAGCTATTGTAACACATGTTTGATGACGCTTTTGCTTTAGATTAGCATAAAATATATACATATTTTTATTTATTTATTTTATTTATTTATTTCTTCATTTGGGTTAAAACTAAACAGTTTTGCACACTTATGAAAGTCAAAATCTAGTAGGTACATAATAAATAATGCCAAAGGCATACTATAAAAAAAAATGCATTCATTCATAAAAACAAATTCAAATAGAATTGTAAATAAAATAAAAAATATCTTAACTACAATACCAAAATAAATTGAATACAAATATATTATGTCACATCTTTGCTTACCTACTTACTTGTGTCGAAAGTAGGTATGAGAAATGGCATAAAAATATTTTTAAAGGAACAGATATATGTACATACTAATAAACAATCTTTATAAGCTTTTACAATTTATTAATTATATAATAGCAGGTCAATTGCAAACAAATAGCATGTAATTACATCACCAATTGGGTTGTCAATGCTGTAAAACATATCGACGTAATAAATAACTTTACAGGCATCTCGATAACGGGTGTAAAGTTAGATTTATTTGCGTTCATCGACTTTATTATAAACAGACTACTTATTACAAAATAAGAGACCAAATTACTTTCTTACTAAAAAGTTACATGAATTCAACATTAGACAAGTTTATTGTATTTATTAAGAGTTGTCAAAAATACCAAGTGGTAAAAACCAATAGAATTTTTAAAAAAATAATCGACTTTTCTCACCACTTAAAAACAGCATGTTGCTTGCAACGACGTACATGTCCCGTTCAGAAATACGTCAATGCCCATATTTCAAAAATGATCCTTTTTAACAAGTTTGTTAAAATCAAGGTTTCAACTAATCAATCATTTAAAGCCACGCGTTTTAAGTGTTACATTAAAGCATAATAATAATATGTTGAGTGTTACAAATTATTTTGTAATTCATAAATTATATTAATTTACACTATTGTGTATAAATATTATGTACCTAATAATTAATTGTAAATTGACTTTTCTAAGAGCATGTAATTATACATATGCCTACAGAAATAAAACTTTGAACTTTGAACTTTTGAGTGTAAACATTTAGTTCGCAATCTCTGGTTTAATATGTCTATGGTAAATGTAACATGTTATATCGGTGCTCGTGTTGGACTAGGATTGTGGTGAAATATGTTGCTAAATATGTTTATTGCTCAGTAAATAACATAATTTAATGTAATTTATACATGATTTACATAATTGGACACCTTAGTAGCCTATAGTTGCATAGAAGAAATCATTTTAAACTTTTGAAAAAAGTTTTTCTTTTGTTATTAATGTAGATAGATAGATTGAAAACACTTTATTTTAAACACCAACAAACAGGAAAAAACATAATGAAACATACAAAACTTAAAATTAGTGTCCTAATTGGCGACCTTATCGCTCAAAGCGATCTAATTTAGATGCTGAGTCTGTTTTAATAAATGTGTGTTGTAATAGAGATACTGTCTACATACATCATTTTTCAAGTGGAAAAACCGTAAAATACATAAATCAACATTATTCTTTCGGCCTCACATTAAAACTTTGCTACTGCAAACTAAAAACGATACCAACATTCATTACCAAACAAAAACAAAACTATACAGTGACAAAATCGCCTAATTACTCCTTTCTTCAGCACGAAACAAACTTCATTATAAACCAAAAGTTAGTGCTTGCAAGTTAGGTCGCAAACATTTTAGGCACCCTATTAAAAAGTTCGTGCAAGCAGCAGCGCCTTCAAGAGGATTAGTGCAGCAACATTTTACGTGCCCAGCAATTTTAGAGGAAACGGAATATACAATGGAGCTAGGCTATTTAGAACGTGTCGTAAAAGCCTTGTCACAGAGTTATTTTGACTGAACGAAAAACGAAACGTGTTTCAAAATAAGTACTTATAATTTTAGCCAACATCAAAGTTTTAAATCATTTCTAATTACAAGGAAGATTCTCAATAACATTACATTTTTTAATGTATTTTTGTACCTCCTTTATTTTTCATATGTAGAGAATTCCATCGTAACTTATGTGATTGTAAGCTAACAAAATCAAGTAGAGCTTATAAAAAGATCGATAATATTTAACTAGACCTGTTTTTAGGTACCCAAAAAATTGCCCTCGACCGAAATTCTAGCGATAACTTAGCTACAACTTACCACTAAATTTGTTATTTAATATAAATATACACTTTTTTTATTTATTTATTCAACCTTAAGTAATCGTAAAAAAGCCACGTGTACTGTAAATAACGTACGTCTGGGCCCTCCCTCTTATATCCATAACTGAAATGAAAAAGGCAACCACATCCCGCCTCCAAAAATAAATTCCTAATATTACCCCGTTCTAGCTCGATTTACGTCCGACCGACGTCCGGCAGTACAACGTGGCGTACAAAAAGTAAAAAAAAAAGAAAATAGTATGGGATTAATAAAACAAGATAATTAATAAAACAAAGGAGTAAATAAACGATGGTTAAGGTTTTTTTTTATGCTAAGTTGGGGCTGTGCTAAGTTGGGGCTGTGTGGGGCAGACTTATTTATTTATTGTATGTGTGTGTGTGTGTGTGTGTGTGTATATTTGGTAAATTTGTCTCAATAAATGTTTTTATATTCTATTCTATTTCGTTGAAGACCGAGAGAGGCGGCGCATAGTATACAGACTTTTTAAGTTTTTTTTTATTTGAGGCGGCTTTTGAAAAAAAAAGAAATATAGAAGGTTTCAGCTCATCATAGTTACATAGGTCACTTGATTATTGTTTGTTATTTAACTTACAAATTACTATTTGTAAGTAAAAATAATATTGGCTAAGTATCATAAGTAACCAATTTTTTTTTAATCCGTGCCAATAAAACTACCAGTGTTGAACTAAGTGGTTGATGTAAACTATGATATAATATGTCAATATAGACCCTATTTAGAGAGCATTAATCAATGTTGATAGTAACCGCTTACAAAAATACAGAAAGAAAATGTGTAAATTGAGACACATGACTTTTGAAAAACAACAATTGTTTTGACTTAACAGCTTTTTTTTTTAATTAGCCCTTTTATTTCGATGCCACGTTGTGTATACCTTTTGGAGCGAGTTTGAAAACCCCGGCCCGCTCGGCCGACCGCCACAGACGCGGCTGATCCCTTTCAAGGAGCTGCAGCCAAAACTTAACCAATATAAAATAAATAACGGAGAAAACATCACAAAAAAGGGTTTAAATTGGCTTGCTAACGCATACGTTTTTTTTTTGTAAAAAAAATACACAATAGCAACAAAACCAATAAACTTGCAATCAGAGATTATGAGTAACACATGTTATTTACATTATTTAATAACCGAGGATCGACATTAAAAAAAATATCAGGAACGGCTATAGCCATGTTTACGTTCGAACACTACGAGTATTTTCATATAAATAAGTATATTTTTTGTAGCGCTATTGCTGTGTCATGTCATAAACAAGAAACTTTTAGTATTTACATACATAATATGTAAATACATAGGTAAAATATAAGAAATCAATCAGAACAAATATCAGTAAAATATGAATAAGTTAGCTCACGTGCACAACAAATTTTAAACACATTCAGCCGTAGTATCTACGCAATATCACTAAATGCGTTTAAGAATCGTTGTGCAAGTAGAACTAGGTATGAGTTTAAATCAAGTAAACATTTCATCACAACAGTACAAACAATGAGGCTGTAATTACACGTCAGCAACAAATAGATCCACGGGAAACGAAATTATCAAACGAATGGTGTATAGAGCAGTAAGGGTAATCTATGGTATTTGAAGAGTATAAGTACTAACATTTCCAGATTTCATCCATCTTCTTCTTCATCTTTGTTTATTATTGAATATATATATTACTGTATATTTTTTTGGCAATTTTGTATATACTTTGCAAATTTAATGTATGTAAATATTAGTTAGTTATTTTATGTTTTGAATGAATAAATTTTCCCTTAAGCAATAGTTTTAGATTTTTAAAAGATTTTTGAAAGTTCGTAGAAGATTCACACAAAAAGTTTCTGAAGTGACTAAATACCCTAAAAAGCGTATATTTTTGATTGCCTTAGAACTATAGAAATATTTAATTACTATATCCATTCGTGCAATGTTGTATCCACCGGTCACTGGATATCATCATTTGCCATTTAGGGAATTTCCAAAAGTTATAGAACAAACTCAATAGCTTTTGACGAACTAAAACTGCCCTTAAAAGGTTATACTTTAGTTTCCAGTAACCATTTATAATAGCACTTATTATACGAAGGTAAAGCACACAAAAAAAAAAAAAAACACACACACACAAAAAAAACACTCACAAAAAATCAAACAAACACAAACAAACATACACTATAAAACACTGTTACAAGTTAACAAGAGAATGAATTGGTTTATATAGGATAATTTCCTTACTGTGACAGCAAAACATGAATGGCGTAGATTACGTTCTGCGGTAAATGGTTAGTAAATCACAAATCAGTGCTTCTAATCCCTGATACAATATAGCACGGAACCATTGAGTGGCTTTTACATTACATTCTGTGTCTCTTAATAAAAAACTTTCTTTTGCAACTTAAATAGCAACTTACCATTTTCATATAGCTTACAAACTCGTACATACATAATACGCCGTTAGGGTGGTTTAAAAACTCTGGACAACAAAGTTACTCTCATATGAAAAAGAAGACATTCGTAATGCTGCAGAGATGTTGAGATTTTTAGCCCAGTATGAACCAGTATTTCACGGGAAACATTGCCTTCCAAAATTTACAGTTTATCTACAAAGGTATTAGTTATGTATATAATAAATTAATGTTATTTATTAATAGCATATAAAACATAGTACCTACATTTTTCTTTTTTTTTTAAACTAAAGGTGGTTTGTACTTGACCACAGTTTGTCTGATGGTAAGCAACGCATTACGCAGTGAAGGAAAAAAATGCGATATGTCTGAACAGATTTAGATGCAATTGATAACTATAGTTAGATGGAAAAAGCTATGCACTGCGTATATCAATTTATCAAAAACAGAGTATATGATAAAAATATACCTAGTTAAAGTAGTGAAACCGACGACACATTGAAAGAGGTGTTTTCAATGACTTCCCTATAAGTAATATTATGCACTAGTAATACATTTTTTTTTATCTTAAATGTACATAAAATTCAACAATTGATACAATAAAAATTGTATTTGGAAAAAATATAGCTGTACGTAAAAGTTACAAACAGATTAAAATGTAAGAAAAAAACGGCAATTTCATAGGTAAAGACTATCTAACAAAGCCAGTAACTTCCAAATATACATTGTCTGATTAAGTACATTAATCGTACCTATTTAGTATCTATACAGTAAATTGTGTGTCAGATAATTTGTATTGAAATCGTGATTGAAATTGATTTCGACGCAACTGTGACGGTTTGTTACGGAATTAGTGTTCTGTGTTACAAATTATGGGTAATTTTCAATAGGAATTTAATTAATTTACTCTATGCGTTTATGTGAGTTTTCCAACAATTGCATTTGAATAAAAGACTGACTTTGTGCGCTTATTACGCTAAAATGCTTCGGCAATTTAACGTGACCATAACGTTTTGATTGACATACTTATACTAATTGCTTTTTTAAAAATAAAAACTATAGAAAAACCAAAGTACTTTTTTGAAGTCAGTTAAAAACTATGAATACGGCTACATACATTTTGCCTTTCAAGAATAGTTGTTTATAGAAACTTCGGATTTTTATGATAAGTCGTTTTTAATATTCGATCCGTCTTTTGTAAACAATTAGAATGCAGCTATGACTTTTTTCTTTAATAGAGCATTATTATAACAAAAAATCAATTTACAATTCTACAATACTTACATAGAACCATCCCAGCTCCAGGTACAATTCGCAGCACTGCAACCTGTCCTACCGGCATTGAATCTGATCATTAGTCATGGACGCCCGGATAATCCGGTTCGATTGCGCGCCTACTGCTGCCTCGGCTGGTTGTAGCTAGACCGGATTTATACGTACTGAATACTAATTGTAGGAGACAAAATTATGACATGGATAAAGCATCATAATCCGTCAAAAATATAGTAAGAAAATGTTATGACGCTTTTACACCGATTTCAAAAAATGACTGAATGTTTTTTTTATATATAAATATTATAACATAAGTAGCTTTTACTAATAGAAAAATTAACAAATTAACACTTAACTAAAAAATGACAAATGATGATGATAATTACACTAAATTAAAAAATGAGTATGTACATTTAACCTAAATTTAATACATCCACATGTGGTATGGAGCCTAGAAATCTGGCTGCATTCCCACGCTGGATTGCTATAGAAATCCTTTGCGCAAGGAACCAGCCAGCGTTCTTGTCTTCAGTGATGTCAACTAACCTTTTATTATTATTTTTTATAAAAGACTTCGTTCTTTGACCTCAGGGACCAAAAGTTTCGAAGCCAAGCGGGACGAAAATATAATCAGTCGATAATGATGTATATTTCGCCGCTTGGCTTCTTCCGCTGCATTACGCGGCTCCTGCCGCTTGTACTGTTCCATTAAGGCGAGAAGGAACTAGTGTATCAACGCAAGTTGCGTCCCATACAAGAGCCCTGCTAAGAATAAGATTATTATAAAAAATGCAGTTACAGCTTCAGATATTTTGCAGTATTGCAACCGGTCCAGCCGGTATTGAATCTGATTATTATATGGACGCCCGGATTATCCGGCTCAATCACTTACTGCTGCCTTGGCTGGTTGTAGCTAGACCGGGTTAATACGTACTGAATACTAAATTATGGTGATTAAATTATGAAGTGGATATTAAATTAAAAGTCTGTTCAAGAAAAATGGTGGTTTTTGATTAAATTGAATAATTTTTCGCAATTCCTCTGGCAATTGTATTAGGATTTAACTATTTTTTTAAGCAAATCATAATATATTATATTATCTAAGATTCCTATATGGTTTATGCACATAATTTCATTCGAATTGCATGCGTTCTTTTTACATAAAATTATTTATCTGACAGAAAAATAGAACTGCAAATATTAACCAATGACATATCGTAAAAAGACAGACATTCCCAACACATTTCTCTCGAAAATAGGTAACAAAAGATGTATGTTTGTTTGTTGTACCTACCTTGTTCACTCAATTATCTGTTTATCTGTTTATCAAGACAATTCAATAGGTATATAAAAAAAAAGATTATGAAAAAGTGTGTATTACGAGTAGTTTAGTATACTGCAAAAAAGTATTTTAACAATTCAGTAGATACTACAACCTGACTAGTCGGCATTGAATCTGATCATTAGTCATGCCGGATAATCCGGTTCGATCGCGCGTCTGTTACACTGCCTCAGCGAACGTAGACTAGGCAGATAACTATGACCAGACTTTGGGTGCTAATTGTTTTTAGCGAACTAATATTAGATTCAAAATTTTATTCTCGTAACTTTATCTACCTATGTATAAAGTGGAATGGCTGTCGCTCTGTATCTGTATCCTAATTGGGTGGATTGAGAGATTGTTCTTAAAATAAGGCTCTATTTTAAGAACAATCTCTCAATCCACCTATGAAAATCATAAATAGCAGTTATTACAACACAAACTATGGACATGAATATTTTGGTATAATTTATTATTGAACATATTTTATAGAGCTGAATTAAGAATGACTCTACCGATATAATTTTAAACAGATGTACTCGCATGTAATAACTTATCTATTCAACTTGAAGTCAAATTGTTTTCTTAAAAGTTTGTGTATAGTATTTTTTGTATTTGTAATATTTTCTTGAGTTACGAAGAAGTGATACTACGATACTCTCTGATATATTAACCAAATAAGACTATAACAAAGTTACGAAAGGCGTCAATTCTTAGTACTGACTAAACGAATAAAACGCGTCAAACACATATGTAAAAAAGAAATGAATGTAATTAAGCTTTTCTCCATCTTGTTGATAAGACTATAGACAAATTTCATGCAGTAATTACATCCAGCAGCACATTCACTCCCATTCATATTGCATACAAACTACTCTAGTACCTCCTACAACCAGCTGCGAAACAAGTACTTTAATTAACTTTGCAATGATTAATTACTGGTGAGTTTAATTTATTTGGGCAGCAAATTTTATTTAAGGGTGTAGATTTCAAAAGGAAAGTTAAGAAAATTGTATGGATTTATTTTATGACAATTTTTAATAGCTTATATTTAACTAGTAGATGCTCGCGGCTTCGCTCGCATTAAGAAGTAAAACTTGCATCCCCCATTTCACCCCTTTAAAAGCGGTTTTTCCAAAAATCCTTTCTTAGCGGATGCCTACGTCATAACATCTACCTGCATGCCAATTTTCAGCCCAATCCGTCCAGTCGTTTGGGCTGTGCGTTGATAGATCACTATATCAGTCAGTCAGTCAATCAGTCACCTTTGAGTTTTATATATTTAGATTTTAAATTTAATAAGCTTTTGTTTAATATAAAAGTAAAAGATGGTGTGTTTAACATGAATTAGTAGTAGCCATCTAATAATAAGTTAATACGCAAAAAAAAACCTTAGCAATATTAAAATCAAGGAAAATTTTATTTAATGGATAAACTGTATTTCTGACTATATTATGACCTTAGAGAATTGCCCATTTAAATTGGTTTTATCAGTAGATAGATTCAATGTAACTTGTACATTATACTGGCGTTTTATTTCACTATGTAAATGAAATGCTGCCCAAACCATACAAAATTATGCTTACTGAAAAACTAAACCCTTTTAAAATAATACTGGAAATGAAAGCAAGATGAGAAACGATGTACCTATTTTCATTAATTTAATCGAAAAACTGACTTTTATTCCGGCGAGGATTACTGAAACGAAGCGATGAGAGAATTGTCGCGATGGATTTGGATTGATTAATTATGACAAATTTATACTTGAGAATGTGATTTAATGTCGTAAAATACATTTAATATAGGTGTAGTGTATGTGTAAGCTCAGCTAGCGGATACAATTGCATGCGATTACTAATATTAAGCAAATATGGACGCGGCCACTCCATGGATGGGTGACCAATAAGTGTCATTCCATTTTCGGCGCTTCCGTGGGTCAGTTGACAAGTTAAATTGTAGGTCTCAGCTTCTTTGTACGTCAGTCGTTAAGCCATGTCAGAGGCCCTTATGGCAGTTTGAAAACTCTGAAACCAGAGAAACCTCTCATACGAACTTACTTACTTTTGTGTGTAATTGTTGTAGATGTTGAGTAATTATATAGCTTTTGGTTGCATCAATACGTATTATAATAAACCCGCTCCCATACCGCACAGCATCGTCAGACTAGCAGCGACCCGCGGTGTTACCCGCGTCGTTTATCTGAAACAACTACCTACCTTGATACCAATTTTCAATCAAATAGGTTTAGTTTTTGAGCGTGTTATATTAAAAAAAATCTGGTTTTAATAATAATGTTGAAACTGTTGCCAGTATTTTTTGTATTCTTAAAACAAAATCTTGTAATTTGTAAGGTACTGTAGTATATTATCGTTTTTGCGTTTTATCATACAACAAAATTAAATACATTATGCTCAATACATTTTACTTTGTGTAATAACGTTGATTGAAAATCATCGTTCTAAATCGTCTAGCATAGTCAAGTGCTAACCTAAAGCACTAATCTCCATCTATCACCATTTGGTACCACTTAGATCCACATTTAGTGAGAATTGCTCTCAAGTAGGTAGGTATTCACATCTTCTGAAAGTACATGAAAATGTCTGAAGCGACACGCATTAAGCATTTAGTACATAGTGTACGTACAGTAGGTTAAGTATCTACGTTTTATAACATAGGTACATCGGTATGTAAATAGATAATAAAATAAAAAATAAAAATAGCCTTTATTTTATATATTTCAATTATTAATAAAAAGTTGTCTTTATTTACAATAATAAAATATAGAAACAAGGGAAGAAAAACTAAACATACTACTTCTAACTACTACAAAAAAGGGCACTTAGAATATCTTTAGAAAAGCCTAAAGATAATCTAAGTGCAGTCCAGCCCACTACCAGAGGGCAGCGTGCCCAGTATACTGGCCGCATTACCACGCTGGATGGCAATGCCGATACGTTGAGCCAGAAAAAGGCCAGCATTTTGGTCATGCGTCGCGTAATAAAAAGTTAATTTAGTGTTAATTACAAAACAAAATTTCAAATGTCATTATAGAATTTCATTAAATGTGAATAGGTATAAATGGTAATTGTTTTCGGTATACTAGAATCTCCGTAAATACTGATGTGATTAAATGCTACGAAATAACAAAAAATAAATAACAATTATTGTCTTTGGTATGTATGTATTATGATATATTAAGTCAGTATCTTAAATGACAAGATATATATTTTATTGAAATAAAATCTTATCTCAGAAACGATTCACTGCCGACCACAATGTTTGGTGTCACAATTGTACAGTTTCCAAATATGAATACATGATGTCGTCTTAATCCGCCAAAACACCGTGACCTATTTTTCAGTCAGATCCAGGAAAAGCATAGTAATTTTCATACATATTATGTAATGCCAGTGGGGATTTATTAACAAAAATAATAAACTAAAAGAAAAAAACTAAAAAGCTTCAACCTATTACAAATTTTAAAAAGCGCTAGTCGTGATTATTTTCAATCATTTCAAATTAAGTTAATGGACATAATAGGTAATGTATTGGAATTATTACATATTTTATATATTTTTTAAGTGTCTTGCAAGTGTTTCTTCTGCTATTACATATACTACGTGCCATTGTTTCGTCTCCGTGTGATTACGGCGCGTAGAACCTAATTGATGGGATAAACGGAAGACGGATTGCCGAGTTGTTGTTTTTATGAGATAAGTGCTTTGTTTTGCTTTTATGTCGCTTACGGGCGTTAACAGGCGTTGATTGGCGGTACACGGCTTTGTGGAATGTCTTTTAGATTGAACTTGGAGCTTAAAATTTTTGATGTAGAATTATAAGTTGTAGGATTATATTGTTACTCTATTTGGCCTAATACAAGCTGTGGTGTTATTTTGCTTTGATTGGAAATGAAAGTAGGGAAGCATTTATCATGACCATTTTTTTTTAATTAAGATTACTATCTTAATTATAAAAAATAGTCTATTTTGCCCTCTTTATTACTATAAAGAGGGCAAAATCAATGAAGCATACACACAAGTAAAAAATAGTCAATTAACGCTATAATTTCCTCATTTTTTAAAATGTATAATTCCAATAACTTAACAATATGAAGTGCTAAGCAGTTAGCAGTCAAAAAACATATTTAATTCAAAATCAACATATCAACAGCTACAGAAACAACTATATCTAAAATTAACACCAACTTACAAACAATATACTGAATCTACCAAATAATATACAATATCTGACTTAATGAGCAAATTCCCAAGGAAAATATCACCTTGCGGATGTTACATAAAAGGCGAGCTCTAACCTCCAAACCACTAAGTACCTACCTACATACATACCTACCTATATATGTACCTATGTACCTACAGCATCGCAAATGTGCTCAACAATAAAGTTTTACTGTTATGAACAGGTCACACGTTGAACCAAGTATCTGAATATGGTGTTGTGCAAGTCTTTGCAGAGGTTAAAGGTACTTGTTTTGTAAAAGGACTAGGCTGGTTTTGCTAGCTGGTATTGGAACGTCGGGATCGAATTTACTGTGAATACTATTAATTTTAATACATGTTCACATACATACAAATTTATATAACATTAGTGGGTGCTTGCGGCTTCTCTCGCATTAAGAAGTAATACTTGCATCCCCTAATTCACCTCTTTAAAATTTCCAAAAATCCTTTCTTAACGGATGCCTACGTCATAACACCTACCTTCATTCCAAATGTCAGCCCAATCCGTTCAGTGGTTTGGGCGGTGTGTTGATAGATCACTAATATCAAACAGTCAGATACCTTAAAAAAAGACAAAAGTAAGTATAAATATGTAGTTTGGTTCAATATTAAAACAACTGTGTAAGATTGGGGAATAAAGTTCAATGATAAAATTAGCTTCTCTTAATTTCATCTATTGACTGAGCTTACTTTGTAAATTTTTTGTATTTTAAAAGTATGCTTGTAAGAATGCATGTTGCGCTTTTTCCTTCACGATCAAATGAAAATCCAATTTAAATTGAACCTGGTAAGTATAATTTTGCTGGTTACATCATTATCATATAACCTTAAGTACCTCAAAAGCAACCACTTCTGTTCTAAAACTTTTGGAAAGTCGAAAAAAAGTTACTTGTTGACCTTAATAATCAACCCCAAAAGAAAAACAAAACCACTCACATACATAACCATGCTTATATTTCCCACTCAAGAGAGTGCTTAAAAATAAAGATAGCACTTGCTATCGGCAGTTAATGTGTGAAGTCGTTAAAGACGGCGATAAGGCGCCTGTTTGCCGTTAACGCTTGCTTTAGTGCCCAGTACGGAACTAAACTTCGATTTAGGACCAACTCGAGTTTCTAGTCAGGCTATGGTTTTTAAGCGAGTGGTGAAGTCAGTTACTTAGTTTTTTGTATGAGACGTAATATTATTGCGTAAGGCGAGGCGACATAATATTATTCAGGGAATATTGGCGCAAGAGGGAGGAGGCCTATCCCTGCAGTGGGTCTCATTAGGCTGATGATGATGATGATGATGATGAGTCATAATAAGATTTCAAAAATTTTAACCTCTTATGATTTTTATTTGGATAGAATGCTATTAAACAAGCTTTGTGAAGCAGCTAGGATCTTTTTCTTCTTCTTATCAAACGAGAGTGGTCAACTCTGGTGTCGAGAGTTTATCAAGCCACCGCAAGCTTCTGGTACGGCTTAGCGACTGCTAGCTAGGACATATAAAATTTTATTATTAGCTATCACACAGATGCACATGATCTGGTCAACTTAATCCGTGGTTTAATCCTTAATCTTAATCCAGGCAGTACTAAACTTAAAAAAATTATAGGTATATGTACCTACCTACAAGTGTTTTACGCATAAGGATATATAAATTCTGAAAACATAAATATTGATCAAAATTTTCAAAATTAATATATTTTTTATTTATTTTACATTCAAATCAAGTCATATTTTACAACATTTTAGGTAGTTCAAATAAATGCAAAGTTTGCGTTTTAACAATATTTTTTAATATTGTAAAAACGCAAACTTTGCAACAGAGGCTGCTTGAGAGTGATGACCCTCGCATAACGACGCTTATTTGTCTACTTTTTCAGAAGCTCTGGGCCTCGGGGCTAACAATGTGATATGAACATCATGAAATAGATATTGTATTTCTAAATTTTTACCAATTAATGTGGTATTTTGCTATCGGTATATGTATACTCGCAGTTAACGTCGAAATTTGAGTTTCTTCATAGTTCAAAAAGAAAATAGTCCAGGACATACAACACCGCCTAGCCCTATACCATTGTACTCTGTAGTCTGTGCCCATACTTAGCTAGTTATTAACTCAATTAGACAAGATAATTTAAAAGAAGAAAAAATAATTTGATTTGCATTAATACATTTTGTTTACATTGTTGGTGCCCTTCGCGCTGTATTCCCTGTTATTAATTATGTTGGATACATGTTAAATTGCTTTAAAAAACAGTATACATCCTGTATAAAATATAGATTTATTACAATAGAAACACTCGTTATCAAAACAATGTTAATTCCATTATATTCCATATACTTACCGTAGAATTTGCTTGAGTGGCAAAATGCCAGTTTCTGTCACTTTGAAACACTTGATACGTTGAAAGACACCAATTATGTAATTTTTCGTTTTCGTTCTAAAATTATAGGTAAAAAACTTGAACATAAAAATCACCAAAAAAAATTAATAAAAAAAGGTTATACACAATAGAAACAAAAAGGTTTGTTTGTTTTGAATTTGTATTATAATATTCAATGGTTTTAAAAGAAATTTGGAAAGATTTAAAACACACGCTTATAGACACACGCTTATAGACACACGTATATACAAAATACAGAGCGGTGTAAACTTTTTTATGGCGAATTTAATAAACGACATGTGTAATTAAAATTTAATCTGAAAAACTATGCAGTAATAATTCTAAATCAGTACAGTTGTAATTCTGTACTAATTGCTTGTAAATTGACCTAATTTTTCGAAATAAAATAATTTATTTTTTGAGAATGCACATTTAAATTTGTTATTTTGCCATGAAAAAAAATTAATGGTTCCACCAAGTTTTGCGATAGTTTCACAAATTAAATATATTGTTTACGTACTATTCAAATTTTCATATTAAAGTTTAACCCAATAATAAAATGGAACTAATCAAATTTATCTTCCATCAAATTAATCCGTTAATCCTCAAAAAACTGACAAACGAACAGCTACTAAAAGAGCGATCAAGCAAACTCTCATCAATATTACATCACCATCCCTAACCGTTTAAAAATTCATCACAAAATCAGATCAAATCCATTTAAATATTAAAACTGGCAACCCCCTATTCATCTTCGGGAAATGCTCTCAATAATTTATAGGCGTGTTCTTAAATCCCGGGATTTGTAGACAAAAAATAAAAATCTCCGCCTTTAAATAGCACAAACAAACGCGAGTTGACAAGAGCCTCCACCCCTCCCCTCCCGTGGCGCTTGACTCATAGAACTTTAAAAGAGCTTTATGTTTCTATCTTGAATTTATGCTAAACGGTAGTCTTACAGGGGAAATGACGTACTATTTAATTGAGCTTGCTATTTATACCATGGAAAAAAGAAAGGTAGCCTAGCTATATGCTTTGTACAAAAATGACAGGTATCTTGAATTATATTATATCTGATTTGTATAAATTCAATTTGTAATTTGTGTAGCAAATTTTCATTAGCTATCGCAAAGAATCGCAACACAGGTTTACTTGCGTTATCATGTTACGCACTATTTCCAACTATAAAACCTTTTTTTTAATTATAACTTAATCAAATGAAACTATTTCCATCTAAGAACCTGAAATTTCAATACTTACCTAAAATAAAAACAAAAACCTAAACAAGATCCCTGACGACGTTGAGGGCTTATAGGAGGAGGAGGAAGAAGAATAAAAACTAAAACCCTCTAAATATTTCCTAGCTCTACTCTCGTTACCTTGAGTCATATACGCGAGTAGGCAACTAGGCCTCGTACACCTGAATAATAGGCGACGCAGATGTTATCTACGAGGAATAGATAACGACCTGCTACTGTAATGTGGAATATGAAAATGTAATCTTGGAGGTTTATGTTGAGCTATTTTTTAAGTTAGGTATTCTTTCTTCTTGAGTCGTATTTCCTCATGACTGAGGGTCGTGACTCTCCCGCAGAATTAATTCGTTAGGGGAGTTCTCTTGGACAGATACATCGTGGTGGGCGCCCAGGTCCTTCCGCGGAAGACACAATGTCCTCGGATATTATGGTCCTCAAACATGTCGGTTTCCTCAACATGTTTTCCTTCACCGCTAAGCGAGTGCAAATCCACACTCAACTTGAAAATACAAGTCATTGTTGTAGGGCCAGATTCGAATCAGAATGCGTCTGGATGAAAAGCAGACACTGGGACCGCTGAGACACACTCGCTTTGAAGTTAAGTTTAAGTGTCATTATTCAATTTTCTCAAACAAAAGTAAAAAACTGCATGCTTAAATCGCTGTTTAGGTAAATGTTGTTTTTGGTTAGCAATCGACTATAATTCATCCAATGGTAAGCGGTCATTTTGGTCTACGCTAGAGCTTGCTTACCAAGTAAGAACCGATTCACTCTCGCTTTTATAATTATGTACTAGATTACAGTCTGAGGGAAACATGGTGTCAAAGCCAAAACTATCAATAACTGAACATCAAACATTTACAAAGATATAGTTAAATCGAAGCAGCTGCTAATATTGTCACATAATTTTCATAAAGAAATCTAAAACAATATAACTATTTGATGTTGCTTCCCTCCAAAAACAGTTCAAATTCAGGCATCCATTTATTCTTAATCTTTGACTTGTCCAGATAGGACAAGCTCCGACATTGTTGGGGAATTTTGCCTATTTCACTTCGTGAAATGTGTTTTACTTGTCCGGTGGAACTTTCTCGATTTTGACTTGACTCAATTGTGTTTAGTTTAAATGAATAACTTGGGAAAGAGTCCTCAGCAGGCAAATGTGTTTGGGTCGAGAAAGTTTTATTGGACGCCAGTATTTTTTGGCAGAATTAATTTATTTTATTGTGTGAGAAATGAAAGGAAGTTTGTAGCAGAAAAGTGTCTCGATTTATGTCTTACTGTTAGTTCTTTAACCGATTTCAAAAAAAAGAAGGTTATCTAGTCTTCTGAAAGTTTTTTTTTACAATAGTATTTGTCATTGTTTATGAGTCAATAAATTGCAGTAAGATTTACACGTGATGGAAGTAATTACGATGAATAGTAGTTTTTAGCGTTAGTGGTTTTTTGTAACTATGGTGATGGAAGTATTAATAATCTCACAAAGGTGCAAATACACAGAGCTTTGAAGGCTGGGATATACTCGTCTATAGCGAACACTGTCACTCTGGGTAGAAAAGAACGAGAAACACTATGGCGCCGAAATCGCTAAAATCTACCACTTTCGTTGGAAATTAATTAATTAATTAGAAATATAATATTGAATCGAAATTTTACTCCAGCAGTGTTGAGTCATAGTTTATTTTACATCACTCAAATTTATTTTAGAAATATGCGTTTGAAATTGTTTAACAAACTAAGTGTGTTAAGGCCAGCTAAAATTCAAAAAAAGACCTAACTTTGTGTTTTTTTTCTATCGAGGAAATTAATAGTCAACGTGTTTCGGAAACAGTAGTGTGATTAAATATATGATCAAGATTAAAAACAAAAAAAAAATGTTCTTTTAACGTAAAGACTTTTGGCTAAAAAATTTTTTATAGTACCCCGTTTTCTGAACTCATAGGTCCTTAAGTCCATGCTTGTCGCGGGGGCGCGCACGGGGGCGATGATGTGGCCCGATCGTTGTTCTGTGGTGCAAATAGCTGAGATCGAATTTTTCATTTGTTTCAAAGTAAAAGCGTAAAAAAAAACTTCTACGAACACGCAGTTCCAATTAACACACTTTCATACCCGAGGCTCAAACAAACGTTGATAAATCCGCGTAAAATTCACAGAATTTCCCCAACATGTTCGCTCCACACAACATGGCCCCGAAACCTCACAATATTTTGTATTTAGCTAACAGAAACTCTGTTGTATCACTGACATATTTTTCGCCTATACGGGGACGTCACGATAAAACGCCGTGCCACATAAATTATTCATAAAAATCTTGACTTTCCTTCATACATCGCGAGTACACACTGCCACACATGTTTGTCATTAATAACGGATCACGGCCACGCTGATATGGTCCTTGTGTAGGTGGCAATAAGGGCGAGTGTCTCGTGGTGGTGGAGCGTAAGTTATGAAGTCAGTTTTCACGCGCCCACGGGAGTTGGTGTGTGAATATAAGACAACGTAGTCACAGTGGGACAGTGATAGTCCGTTTTAGATACCGCATTAATAATAAAAAAATAACACGAACACCCACTTATTTGCAAATTGTCAGTTTGGTATGATGCCTAACATTTTGTATAACGGCTGACTAGCTTGTTATAAAAATTTAAAGATTTCTACTATAGGTAAGGACTGCTTTGGAGACATTTTATTGCAGGTGATTCCAGTTTTTGGTATATAAAAATTGAAAATGTTTAGACTGAAGTAACTCTACGATTTTTATTTATATAATACCTGTATTGGTTGGGAAATTGTAAGTTTTCTGACAAACGTAGGGTATTTTCGGACGTCATATAAATTTTTTGATGCGACAAATATAAGTGTTGACCGTGTTTGAAAACGTAAATATTAAAAGTTGATTCACAATCTATTAAGTGCTTTCTTCGCAGCGTGCTTTACATAGTCAAAGCAGACAGATGGATCTACGTAGTTTTATGACGCCAGGATTGTCAAACTAGCTACAATTTAGTGCTTAGGTCTCTGAGCTCGGACTGTTTACTGTATACGCTGTTTTTGCTAACACTATAAGTATGGTAAAAGGTTTGTGATATTAAGTATTAATATTTTTTGGATTCCTTTTTTAGGAAATTATTTTATATTGCCTTGCCTTATACTACATGCATGTTTATTTAGTGGAGCACAAGGAATAATTGAAATTGACTGTCAAAAAACCCCAAATACACAACATCTACTTCATCTTTTGATACGGTATCGCTAATGCGGGTGTTATTTTCGGCGCACAGTGGCAAAGAGGACTATGTATGCTCGATCTATAGCTATAGCTGAATAGTATGACTAGACATTCATCGATAAATAAAACGATGTAGTTATTTGGGTTGTAATTTGAGAATGCAATAATAAAGAATTTAGATTCAACAAGAACGTATGGTTTTACGATTGATCCTATTTAATAAAACAAAGGGTCGAATACCCGAAATCTTTGTCATTGAAAATGAATACGTACAGGAAAAATAAAGAAAGCAAAGCTCTTTTATTTCCTCGTCTAATAGGACATAATATATCGAGTCATCTCACTTATTGCTTGTAGAAGGTAAGGCCCAGACAAGACAAATAATATTCCGCATAGAAACCTACGGGGACTACCACAAATATACTACTATGGTTTCCAGGAAAATATATTCAGAATCAGAGGGCTATTTAATCATGTGTATGTCTCTTATCACGGGAATTGAATTACCTTCTAGACTGACGTGTACATAACAGTAAAAATTTAACCTACAATAAATAACAAATTATTTTGATATTAATTATGATTATTGATTTAACACTTTATTCAATACAACTCAAAGGTATAAAAATGCGACAAAATACATACATACAGTTGTATAAACTCCCAAACACGTTAGCTAAATTATTTATTTCTTTTAACAAATGAGTAGAAATTTATTGATTGGATATGTGTCAAGATAAAGATCAGACCAAAATCCAATTTCATCAAAATCATTGCAGTAGTTTTCAAGTTATAAATATTCAATTCCACGCATTTATGGAAGTTGTTTATTTTTATGAGGATCAAGTATTGCTATTTTTTCTTTACCACAAAAACATTCTTGTTATTCGCTTATTTTTTTTACACTTGATCTAGTGCGCTTGCATAGAAGAGACTGGTTTACTTTCGATTTGAAGACTGACAAATTATTATAGTTCAAGGCATTAGAAATATAAAACCTTTATATCGGAATGTATGTATGTAACATATAAATGCCTGGAATGCTATTTATTTATTATTTACATTATTAAAACGAACAATAAAAAAGGTGAAATTATTTACCGATCAGATGAATAAACAAAGCAAACTGCGTAAGCAATATGTTTAGTCTAACAATGTCTCTGACATTCATTGTCGGAGGAAGTATAGACGGAACAACAAAAAAAAAAAACCTTTATAGTACCCCCTCTGTATTCAACATAGACCCTAGCTCATTGCTCGCTTTACTAGCCTATCTAGGTACGTAGACACTGCTATATTATCTATGCCCTAGATTTATTGTTAACCTTGCGGCCTTGATGTGGTTTGGGTTGATTAATCACTTTGTTTGTTAACGTTTATTTTTGTACAAAGTGGTAGGTGAAAATCGCGGGTAATGTTCTTTAAAAATTATGCTATGAAATAAGGTATTCATTTTGTCTTCTTACTAAGTTGAACTGCCAAAATGTGGACTTGCCGTAACATTTGTGTGTGTGATATCTACAAAAGAAAAAGTATAAATTACTTCTTGATGCTTCTCTCAAGCACACAATTATCTACAATGCTAAATTTGTCGTCCATAAAGTTATGGACAGCGGTTTGAAAACTCTTGTTTTTAAGTCACTTAGAGACCAACTTTATTTATTCAATAATGTCTATAAGTTTTTTTATCACACTAAGCCCACAAAATAACAAAGCCTAAAAGGAATGACAATTGGGAAACTAAAGTTTAAACTCGTGCTAAAACGGTCGATTCTACAAATACAATATTCAAAGTTCCAGCTTTACTTTGCAACTCTGGACCTGATCAAGGATGGCTACTATCATATATTTTGTAAGTAATATGTAATAAATATTCTTTTTTTATGCAAGATTTTGAGCAAAGAATTTTGTTATTTCATTCAGTGATATAAAAATATGTGAAAAATCAATTGAATCAGCCGTTACTTTAAGCATAAAAAACTTAGTTATCATCAAAATCCTGCTTAATCTTACAGAAGTTGTGTCTAGTATGAATATTGAATTTTAAGTGATACTTGTAAATAAACTTGAACGATAGTACGAGGTGCGCGAAACTAACTGTGAATACTTATCTTATAATCTTAATATGTACATACTATAAAAATTGCTATAATTGTATCAGAAGTGGTTGAGTTTTTACAGCAGTAGAGATTTTATTGCATGAAATAACTATTCCATAATTTCTAAGTGATATAGGATAAAGCAATTTTATAACATCAAATCACTACCTATCCCATCATATTTTACAAGACTCACCGTACCCTCTACCCCCGTTCAGAGTTGAGTGAATGGAAAACTTTGCAACTCCCTCTGAAGAATTATGTGAGAGATTCACTCAATGCAACTTTATTATAAGTACACCGAAGTAGAACTCGGTTCACAAAGGGCATTATCAATTCATCGTGTGGAACTCAATGATTGTGAATTTACAATATTGTGTGTATTGTACAATACATAGTTTGTTATATTAACACGGCAGTTGAACACATAATATTCTTTTAGGTATTTTGTACAATTGTACATAGTTGATTATAATTAAAACAGCAGTCTTCTTATTTTTTGTTTTCCTATAGATTTATGTTTTATTTTCTCGTTTAATTGCAGATCTAGGTTGTTCGTCGTATAACAGCAGTATGTGGCATTGACATCATAATTCGCCAATCTTACGAGTACATACAATAAGTAAGGTAATAAGTATTAATATTATGTTTTCGATATTAAAAACAAATATCGTGACTTCTCCGGGGGATATTCGTAATGCTTAACTGGTTGTGGCTCTGGTAATTTTCGTTTTAATTTTCATTTGATTCTCAAAATATCTAAATTAATTATGTAGGTGTAGTCAGGGTAATTTTAATTCTGTATAACAGTTTAGGTATAAGAATAAAAAAAAAAACAAAAGAAAGAATACTAAAAAAGTACATACTATAAAAAAGAGAAAAAAACAAGTAAGTGATGTTGTTCGTATGAATATTATTTGAATAAACTCATATTAGTAGTTACCTCAAAATAAAAGGATATCTAGATAAAAACATGTTAAAATATCTCCAATCAACAATGTGAAGTGGCTTGTACCAGTAGTTGCGTTGTACAGAGTGATATTTCCAGCGGCTGCAGTTATCATCCCGCATGAAGCTGCTTTATTGTATCCTATCTCACTGCACAACACATTACTGGGGTCAGGAGATAGACAGAGGCGGTAGCGAGTGCATAACATTTGAGGTAATACTGCAGTCTTGCAATTCAGGACCCTTGAGGTACCATTTTTTTTAGGTACCTAGTGCATGACTCAGTAAACCTTACCAACGTACGACACCGATGTAATTTATGAAAGTTTTTATTATTCATAGCTGTACAATACTGTGTTATATGCACAATAAAGAAATTTTATTTATTTATTAATTATTTGTATCATTTTCTGAACTTGTGTATTTCTACGTTCCTTACTTCCTTGAGGAAGTCTTGTAGTGAGATCTTTCTTAAGAAAAAAAAAAGATTTCTCGTTATATAATTTTGTTAATAATCATCTGATTCAATACTGAACATGTAATGGAAATAAACTGATATCTGTCTTATCTGGTTACAATCTTCTATCAATACATACATATAATAAAGCTAAAGCGGGTCAAAAATCTGTACATAATGCGAACGAAGCTGCGGTCGTCCACGAGTGAAAAATATAAATATACCATAGATAGAGAGATAGATAGATAGATATTATTTATTAACATAGAGAATTACAACAAGCTTATTACAATAATAATAAGAGTAAAGGCATCAATCATGTCTCGTCAAACATTGATATAATATTGAGTTTAAAAATCTTATTCCTAAATAAAAATTTCCTACATTAAAATAAAATTACAATTCATTTAGCTGTATAGGATATACAATAATAATAATATTACCCTCTCATCTCCACGCCCTCACCCGCTCGTCTGCGAGCGTAGTGCCAACGTGTCCCAAATACTAACAGAATGCACTTTTGTTCCTTTGCAATTGACTGGAGCGATATTGCCACTTTAATGTCGCTAACTCAGATAATGAAATACGTATTATGAATCATTTTCCGCTAACTTTCAGAATTCAGAGTTAAAAATAGATAGATAGATAGAAAAATTCTTCAATGCAACACACGAAAAAATTTACAAAGAAAAAAATTGTATAGATATTTTTAATTTCTAAAAATACACACACAAACTGTGGATTATTTGAAAAGTGCAACAACCGCTTTAAGGATTGCGTGATTATTTTTGAGCGAATAGTTGGTACGACCCTCTGATAAATGCAACCAACTTGTATAAGTTGGTACGACCCTCTGAAAAATGCAATCAACTTGTATAAGTTGGTTGCATTTTTCAGAGGGTCGTTCCAACTATTCGCTCAAAAATAATCACGCAATCCTTAAAGCGGGTGTTGCACTTTTCAAATAACTCACTAACTATGTATATAGTCCCATACATATTCTCAAAGTGTCGTTATTTCGCTTCGCTTCATAATTTCCAAGTGCCACATCACCATACGGTGTTTACGTTTGTTTATGTCTTCCTCAAGTTAGGTCGTAAAATGCTGTCCACAGACAATATGCTGACTTAGGAATAGTAGAGAAGATGGGGAAGAAAATGCGATATGACACTAGTCTTCAAAGCAAGCATACTTAGACTATAGTGGTGCTTAACATGTGGCAGGCTGTAGTGAAACGTAAGCCTATTCCGTATTAAGAAAAGAATTACGAAATTGGCAAAATATATAAGAAAAACAGTTGCGCGAAAGAGAAGTAGTCACAGTTCTACATTTTTTTAAACCGAGGTTTTAAAAAATTTAGAACTGTGTTAGTAGTTTTCTTGATTACCGAGGGTCGTGATAAATAATTCCACTCGAAATAAATAAACAAATTTTAGCATTTACTACTCATTAAACAATAGAAAGACTTTTTAACTAAACAGTTGCTAAAATACGTATATAAATAATGTCGTTTAGCCAGCTACGATGTTTCCGACCAAGAACACTTTCCTGATTCAATTTTGTGGGGGAGTCACGACCCGCAGTTATGAGGAGCATCACTCAAGAAGGACTACTAGATGACATTATCACACTTCCACTATTAGTCTCCGATGTAACACAGAGCTCTCAGAATTTGTAGCTTTGTTATGTTCTTCTATATTTACATATAAAAAACTGTAACGGATCGGTTTCTGTACATGGAAGATAATTGAGAACAAAATGTTTCGGGTGTTTATCAATACAATATATCATAAAGCATTTATTTTAGAATTCGTAATTTAAGTTAATTCGTAAATGAGGAGTAGCCTCCTCAGTAATAACAAATAGTGGGTATATAACTCTTTCGACAGATCATCGTCATTTAGTATGGTTATAATATAAGGCTTCCGAAAGTAACGTAGGCAACTTTTTATGCTAAAACAACACGAGCGAAGCCGCGGGCATCCACTAGTTTGAATAATATAGTTTGAGAAGTACAAAGTTTGTATTAGAGCTAGATTTTGGCACTAGCTTACGCGACTTGGGTGCTTTGCTGCGAATTTTAGACAGAATGTGCTTAGTTTGGGTAAGGGGTGTTAATCATTTTACTTGAACATATTTTACTCGTATTAACCACTAGTGCAAAACAAATACAAAAAATACAAAATTTATTTATTTCCATTTTACAAATATAACCTTAATTCTATTAACTTATTTTAAGTAGGTAAGTAAATGACTATTACCCGCAGTGAGTGAAAGGTTCCTAAGTGATTACGCGAGCCCTACACTAGGTTCGAGACCTGTATCGTAGGCGCTCTCACAAATCAAACTGTCCATTGTAGTGTGTTTCGGTGCGGATTCTTTGATAATAGTATGAACAAAAAATATGAATTTCAGAAAGTAAATTTGCAAAGATTTAATAAAATAGGTTCTGGCTTAAGTTGACTAACATGGAACTGTGTGTGTTTGTGTAAGTGAGTTTGAGTGTGTGAGTGTGTGTGTTTGAATGTGCTAAAGTGTGTTTAGTTATATAGAAACATGACTTGAACGAGTAGATATTTCATGAAGAGTATTATTTGACTATGGTGAGCAGCTCTTGGGTTAGCTCGTGGGTTAGCTTTATTTAAATAAAACTTGCATCGTGCGAGAAACCCATTTTATACAAAATTTACGCTTAGCCGTGGAACCGATTCATAACACATTTTATCTAGAAGATTTATATAAATTTATTTATTTAATAATAATTAATTCGGTCGTAACCAATTACATTAATTACTTATTTCATTAACAAATATCAATAATCACACTTAAATTCACGTTGTAATGGTTGATAAAATACTAGCAAATCAAACTACATCTTGCAAATAAATATATCTTTATCTTTATCTTTAGCAAACCCCGCGAAATCCGCTTCGCCACCAGATGGCTTCGTTTTTTTTATATACCTCATGGAACCCGCGACCTTTCCAACGAATGCAAAACTGTGGAAATCGTTTCGTGCGTTCTGGAGTTATAGCGTCAGGAAGGAAAACCCGACTTATTTTTATATGGTAGATAAGAAGATTATATAAGATAAATTTGTTTGGTCATAACAATTGGTAGCTTATCTAAACCAATTAATAGGTGATTATTACAAGTTTGATTTTCAATATCAGTATCAATTAAGTAGGTATGTATGTCTCTCTTTAAACTCTAAATAGTCTCCACAAACATATTATGTAACTTCATTGATCACTGTATCAATTAAAGCGAATTCCAATCCAAACACGTACATTATTAAATGGCCAACTAATAGCGCTATGACACTATTTATTTAAGATGATTTCACGCCATGTTTGTCGAAACTAACTAGGTATTGTATTTCCCAGAACAGCTGACCGCAGTGTTTAATTAATGCTAAGTGGTCGTCTGTAGACCGCATGTTGGATTAATGGTTCCTCATGCATTTATCTCTATCTGATATGGATGTACTTTTTGATCAAAAACATTATTGAATACAGAATATTTCTGTGTACTGAGAATCATCATCATCGCGTGTCATCTTCTGCTAGCTGCTCCAGCTCCATCCACGTGTCTCCGTATGCCTGAAATAAATAAAAACACGATTATAACAAGAGATATATGTACATTTTAAATCTAGTGTCACAAATGGATCGATAAAATCGATCTCATCAAGGCATTTAGATAGATAGATACAAGATGACCTAATCAAAGCGTTTTAAAAACACACCTGTAACAAACCCCGCCTGTATCGCTGCTTATGAATTGTGTACGCATTACACACAGATCTTGATAATCTTGGCTGCGGCTAACGACCCTCTCCATTAACGTGAATGTGGTATGAGTTGAGAGGGATACAACTTTGAGGATATTCTTTAGGTGTTTGAAAATGAAAATGGGAACGTATAGTTTATACTTATAAAGATACTCGTCCATGCTTCGTTGCGCATAATCTTACTAAGAGTATTATTTAGTTACTGAATTTGTAATATGTATTTTTAAGCTGCTTTTCATCCTGACGCAACCTGGTTCGAATCCGGCCCTACACTAATGGCTTATTTTTAGTTGTGTGGATTTGCACTCGCTTAGCGGTGAAAGGAAACTTCTGACTGACATGTTTGCGAACTACAAAATCCGAGAACATGCGTTTTCCGTAGAAACTTGCCGAACATGTCTGCCCAAGAGAACTCCTATAACAAAATAGTTCTGCGGTGGAGTCACGACCCTCAATATTGAGGAAATAAAGCTCAAAGGCTATTAGAATTAATTTGCTCTTAACTCATAACTTGTATCCAGCTTGTATCCAGCGGGTACCGATGTAACGCTAACGAGGTGTATATAGATTCAAACAATTACAAGGAAGTCGTAAAGAAGTGGTTACACACTCAAACAAATTTATAAATTTTTTCGCAAAATGTAGGAAGCTGTACACATATTTTTTTTAAACTGGTTAAAATGTGACTAAAACAACAAATTTTTCAATATCAACCTCTCCACTACTTTTAAGATCTTAGAAATAAAAAAACGACAAGCGTTTACTTACTTACCATACTTACCTTTACGTCTACATGGAACAGTTATTACCATAAAAACGGTTCTAGTGAGTTAATCTTAAAAGATAGACATATACTGTTGCAGACATTTTGTTAGATCATTTCAAGAGAAATAATTCTTTGTACATATTTTTTTGATATATTGAACCGTTTTCGCAGCACACGCAACGGAAGCCCTCAAAGATGTATAATTTGCCCCGTTTTTTTTCACATTTTGCATCGTTTTTCGCTCATATTAGTTGCAGCGTGGTGTTATATAGCCTAAAGCCTTCCTCGATAAATGGTCTACCCAACACAAAAAGAATTTTTCAATTCGCGCCAGTAGTTCCTGAGATTAGCGCGTTCAAACAAACATACAAACAAACAAACTCTTCAGCTTACTAATATTAGTATTGTATTTGAAACCTGTAAAAACATCATTAAATAAATCGGTCCTAGTCCGTAATTGTAAGATATCGGGCAGGAAGTGAACTACGGCCCGTATTTTACAAACTTTGTTTCCATTTTCTTTGAAAGGTCAAAAGATCGCGGAAAAGGGAATCGAGAATCTTGGGGTTAAGGAGTTATAATGATAATGATGATCAATGATTTTAAATACAATAGAGTTGTAATAATGCTTTGAACTTTTGGACTAGGATATAATGTAAAAGGTGTGTTTGACTAACTAAGAGGTTATAATTGTTATTTGTGGTTCTTTTTCGTTTCGTTGCATTGTAGAACCTCAGGTAGGCATTTTTGTATGTTAAATTCTTTACAGCTATTGTTTTTTAATTTAATTTTGTTTGATTGAAAAATACAGACAATTTCTTTGAGCTGCAGCTCAATGTTTATAGTACTTTTATGCACGAGTGTCTCTTCAGGATACTTACAACCCAAATCTGTCTTGACTTAAAAAAATTGTATTAGAAATACATAGCGGCTCAAACACAAAAGCTATAACTTCTATAGACATATAAAACATTATTAACCGTACAATTTCTATCCAGTACATGAAATAATGGGCTATATCTGTAGCTTTGAAACAAGCAATGTTTGTAAACGTTGCTTGCTTCTTAAAGGCATTACAAAATAAGCCCTTTGTTCTTTGCCAGTGAATAGTTAATTACGGTTTCTCCGCTAAATAACAATCGTCTAAAAATAACAAACTGCTCTACGGAGATGTTGCTATTTAAGGAGTGGTTCAATGTTTTAATGAGGAAAATTGTTTGGCTAATAAAAATAGATAGCAGATAGATTTCACCAATTAAAAATGTAAGGGAAATCTTAAGGAAAGTTTGCAAGAAAGTGAGTGTTATATTGTCTATGTATCACGTGTTAGTGTAGTACTGTCTATGTATGTTTTCCTTTCTTTGCACTCAAATGGCTTAGCATATATTTTTTAAATTTGTCATGATTTAATTTTGTGAAACTGTTAAGTTTTCTAATAATATTAGAAAAAAAATGGTATAGTTGCCACTAGTAAAAGGTCTTATGGGCCTTAGGGGTGATTTGCAAATTTTATAGTTGACCACTCTCAAACCACACATAAAACACAAACCTCATATTCATATTATTCATAGCTCAGACATGTTCTAACGGACTAAGTATGTTGCGTAACCTAGCCTTACACGCAGTTAGTTGTTTTATGCTACTATTATCAGATAAAGGCAAAAGTTTGTGTGTACATAAATTAAAGTAAAATTTGGTTATATTTTGCCGCTCGAACGACTGATTCTGATATATAGTTGGTTTGTTGAAGTGTTGAAATGTTTCTCCTTTAACTTTATAGTTACTTTAAGCAAAATATGGGATGTTAAACATATTATAGCATATTATTATTATTTATCCCGATGCCAGTGACTTACAACGCGAATAAAACTGTGGGCATCCACTAGTATGTACAATATAACGGCGTTATGGCGGCGGTAACGGCGCACGATCCGTTGCGGCTTTACAAACCGGAAGAGCGGAGATGGTGCTGATATACCAGGTGGCGCTGATGTTGTACTGAATAGATGAGGTATGGTTCATGTCTATAGCAGCATTTCAAACAATAACTCGTGTTAATATAAAAAAAATTACATAGTCGATTTATTCCTAATAAATATATACACGCTACCAAGAGAGTAAAGTTGATTATTATTGGATAATAGTTGTTGGGTTTTAATAGTAGTATTTGATGCAATTGAGGGTAGTTGTGAATTGCAAGAGCCGACCGGACGTCTGCGCGTCGCAGACCCGGCGAGTAGCAAAGATCGCGCCGTGCGCGGTGGTTGTGTCCGTGACACTCCAGCACTTCACCAAGTTGCTAAGATCGCGCCGTGCGCGTCGTGTCTTCAGAGTCCGTGACTCTGGAACAGAACTAAAGGAATTCGTATAGAAGAGGAGCAGGTGCAGCACCATTCGTCTGTCGTGCATCACGGAGGCTATCCACGGAGAAGCAGCGTCGTGGATGAAAGGTTGGTGAATGCTTTTTATGATTGCCCTCTTTGCATCAATTCTGTTTCATCAAAATCCAGCCCATACAGTCCACTTAGTATCGAACAATAATTTTGTTCATTTCTATCTGATAATTAATATCATTTATTGAAAAATTATGCAAAAAAAAACTGTTCACGCTTATGAAAATAAAAAGGTTAACTCAAACTAGGACTAGAGTTTCTTTGCTATTACTACTTTATCTTTGCAGCATTGTAACTTACGATAACGTGAAAAATGTACCAATAGTAGTAAAGTCCACAGCTATCTATCCCCATAATGATCTGTGCAATTATTTTGTTTGCTCTAAATTATAGTCGATTGTAAGAGGTTGTATCGCAACATAAATAAACAAGTTGGGCTGCGCTCATAATTTATACAACTTTAAGGAATTGTTTTTAAAACCAGTGAATTTACAGTTATGAGAATCTTAAAATAATACTTTACTTAAATATTTACTGTCAAAATACTGATCAAATTATAATAATAATAATAAAAAATATTAAATTTAAATTTAATTTAAATTTAATAATTATGTTTGATGCATTCAATTTTACGATACATTATAAGCGTTCTATGATAAATAATTACGTTAGTTACTCAAATTTGATGGTTTTATGTTAGTAGTTGATCTAATTTTATTCACTAAAGGCACTGCTCATTAAAAACTTCTCTCTCTTGAGTCGTATTTCCTCGTGACTGAGGGTCGTGACTCCCTCGCAGAATTAATTTGTTAGGGGAGTTCTCTTGGGCAGATAGATCCTGTCGGGCGGCCAGGTCCTTCCTCGAAAGACACGTATGTGCTCGGATATTGTGGTCCTCAAACATATCGGTTTCCGCACGATAATTCCCTTCACTGTAAAGCGACGGCAAATCCACACTTAATTTGAAAATACAAGACATTGGTGTAGAGCCGGATTTGAAACAGGGTGCGTTTGGATGAAAAGCAGACACTGGAACCGCTAAGCCACACTCACTTTTGATAGCATCGTTGGTTATAAATAGCGAATACTTCCGCTTGCTAGGATACAAGTGCGTCCCTATATAGTGTAAGATCTGATAAACTAGTATTACAATACAAACTCCAGCAACACTATTTTCCCCAGAATGTCCCGTCCAGCCCGCGCTGGCCGCGTGGGTGGCTTTGTCCAATCAGTGGATAATGGCTACCAGACAGCCAAGTGTTCGCTACTTTGATGAGCTTCCAAAACGATGCTTTTTGAATAGTAGATAGATAGTAGTAGACTTGAATGGAGAATATGGGGAATGTGGAATACCACTTTTCATATATAACTGAAAAAATAACTGAATACAATTGTCTGCTTCAGATTATCTATATACACATATCGCCGTCCCCGGAGAACAAAATGATAACTGCCATTATCTTAGTTTTAGTGTTATTTCATTTTTGGGATCTGTGGGTGCTAATACATCCGCTCAATTTTTTTCCTAATTTTTATACAGCTATTTACGAAGTTACAAAATATTACAATATTATTCAAAGATTTAAAACAAGTCTTCAATTACTAGAATAAAGTGTTAATATAATATTATCAAAATGTATTCCCACTTATTAGTATGACAAACAGTCATACAATTATGTTCGAGTGAAAAAATATTCGACTAGATAATGATAAATGCAGTTATCATTTTATTCTCGTTCAAAACTATCAAGTCGCTCTCTATAAGGTGTGTTAGTAATATGATTATTGTGGTTTTGAACGGTAACACATATTGTCATCCTTTTCTCTCACTCAGTTTTCACGCAAAAGCAATTGCAACGTCAGAAAATTGTAGGAACACCATCAACTATTTCCAACATATCTTTAGTTTTGAACACAATAGATTTCATACTATCCCCTTCAGTCATATATGAAGCTAATACGTTGAAAAACAATCCTAAAGCACACACAAAATTTAGTTTGGATTTGACACCAACTGCGACGCATGAAAATAGTGGATCTTCGAGGTACGAATAAGAGTACATATGTACTCTATTAATTGTTTTAAAACGATAATCAGCCGTCAACCTCATACACTCATAGCAAAAGTAATAAAGAAGAAGAATAATCAGCACCGTCTCTTTTTGACTTGGATCTTCTTCTTATTGAGTGAGAGTGGCCAATTCTGGTGTCTAATAGAGTTAATCAAGCCACCCACCCTTAGGGCCTCTGACCTGGCTTGATTTGGATGAAACATTACAACCCGCAATTGTTTCAGATTGTACATTGTTGAACCAACCATTCTTAACAATGATAGCATAACACCTAGGTAGTCCTCAAAATCTGACCCAAACAGAACAAAACAGCAACGTAGCGTATCGCCAGACTCCTGATCATAATGAAGACCATGATGAAGAAGACCAAACTGAAATGCATACATTTAGTACAGATCAAGTATCGAAACCATAGGGAAAAAATACTAGAAAATGTTAACGAAATTTTAACGAAAATCAAGATGTTAAGATTTAAAAATTAAAAAATTCTGGTGAAACCTACATGGGCTGCAGATCGAAGAGAATATTTAAAAAAGTTTTGAAAGCTTGTTGTAAATGCACAAAGAAATGTGTTGAAAAGATAACCCATGAGCAAAGAGAGTACATAATGCAGCAATATTAGAAAATAGAAGACCACAAGAGACAGTGGCAATATAGATATCGTAAATCACACATTAGTCGAAGATATTAAGCGAATCACCGTAGAGCGAAAACGTATCCGAATTCAAGGTTTTGAGCATCCCACAATCTCAAAATGGATCGTTTCACTCGAGCGGTGTGCTCTGCCGTATCCTCCGGGTCCCCACAATAGTGAGAGGCTGGTGTCTCCTCCCTCCGCGCAACCCTGAACAGGAATCGGCTAAAACAGCCATGGCCTGTCAGGAGTTGCGTGACACGGAAGGAGAGAGACCCGTGCTTCCTCGTCAACCACTGTACAAGGACAGGGCGGATTGCCTCCACCGACCACACACCCGCGGTAGGCTCTTCGAGCCGCCGCGGCCGCTGCCACCTTTCGATGGCAACGTCCCGGGTTTGCTGCCGTAAGCGCCGCACCTCCACGGGCAGTGGGTACTCACCCCGCTGCTTGGTGGCCGCTAGCACCCGGTATATCCGGGCCATCATTTGGCGTCTATGTTCCATGGGCAGAGCCTGCCAACGCGCAGGCCGCCTCGTTAGAGACGGTACTGTAGGCTCTTGCCACCTTGATGGCTATGAGCCGCTGTGGCCGCCGAAGAAGCTGAATATTTTCGGACTTCAGGCTAGACAGATACCAAGTCCAAGTCCTAGCACTGTGCCAGAACTCCAAACGTTGTACACTGAGCCTATTCCGATAAGCAAAGCCTTATACGACGATCTTGTGAGCCTCTGTAAGACAGGGGATATTACATGTTGCTATCGTGGTTTTTACGAGTCCTTGATTTATGGCAGTAGCTGTTCTGGAAGCAATAACGACAATGACGAAGATAATGATGACTAATCACCAAATTATATTTTATTTTTTAATATTCATTATAAGAAGCCGATTTTATGCGATAATTGTGATTATGAGGCTGTTTTATTGATAACAAATTGTGTAAATGATTATATTATCTAACAATTTTATTAATCTTGTATTAATAATTCACGTACCATGTGATCATGAGGCTAATTTTAATGAATACCTATTCAAGAACACTAATAAGAGTAAATTAAGAAAATACTGTCGTTTTCTTACTATACTTTTGAATAAAACTAATGTTGATTACCATGTCATTGTTTAAATAGGAAGCCAAATTCAAAGCCCTTATCAGTTTCATTTTAACAATATTTACGAGAATAAGAAGATATTAAAGTATTATCAGTATCACTTGCACCATAAAATGTTATAGAATAAAATGATAAGTGAAGAATACAATATTCGATTCTAGTCAGGATGTACGGAGAATAAAATGATAATCGACGTTATGCAACTTAGATGATGATAAATTCTGACTAACTTTTTATTTTTGAAATAATATCTTTATTTTGATACATAGGCGTATTTTACTAAAACATTAAGAACAAACAAAAAATAACCTTCTGTAAAAGCTTGCAATAATCTGTCTACGTCCAGTATTTAAAGAGCAATCGACGAAAACATGTTTTTTATTTTTCCTGTAAAGTTGCATTTTTGTAGTTATCATTTTATTCTCCGGGGGCGGCGATATATTATAATAAAAATGAAGAGGGTTGAAAGTCTAAACATTGAAGGTATTTTAAAAAAAGGTTTGGAGTTATTTCTTATTGATAGCAGAACACGTTCCAACAATTTCTAGAATATTTGTCTGTTTATCTGTGTTTCTGTTTGTCTGTTTACTTAAACCCAAACAGCTGAACGAATCATCATAATTTTTTTATGTAGGTAGTACGAGTTTTTACTTTTTATCCTGAAATAACGCGAGCAAAGCCGCGAGCCACTAGTCGACGATAAGTTTAACAATACACAATATTACAATTCTGTAATATAAAAGTATAAACGTTTAAATTTTTTTAGACCAACCACGCTCAGAGGTCTATCTAGTTGTTGCCGTGGGTAATAAATTAGGTAGATACGTTGGATGCGCCCACGAGCTGCTCGAGCTATTGTGGTTTTTCTCCTTTTTTTTCCACTTCCTCAAAAAACCACAGTATCCAACTACCTCCTCTTCCTTCCACATAATCCACACATCCTAACCCAACTTAATAATTCCCTAACTTCTTATTTATTACTATCATATAATATATCAATTTACTATTTTCATTGTTTATTATCCTTCATTGCAAACATAACTTAGAGTCACTATAATTTTTGTAGCTGAGTAACTTCTTGTTTTTCCTCACTTCGGATCTTACCGAACCATTGGTTGCGCTATTGGCGTTATACCAGTTTTTTTTCTTTCTGTATATTCAGCACTTAAATTTCTTTTTTATAACTTCCTATATTTCAAACTTCAATGTAGTTACATACTTACATCACTAATTATTAACTTAAAGAAAATACAGATACGGAAGAGATATTATTTAACATTAGAATGTATAACATATATATAATAACATACTTGAGTTTAGTATATTACATCATTGGCAGTGCCATTAACTATTAAAAGAGCAGTAACGTGAACTCTTTTTAAAAATAAATAAGCTAATAACACGCCTATAAATTCAGAGCAGCTCGCGGACTCTAGGAAAAATAAGCTCACTCGCAGACTAAAAAGTGCAGTTTTGTGGACACTATAAATAAGCTAAAACACAATCTTAAAAAAGTGCAGTTTTGTGAACACTATAAATAAGCTATAAACACAATCTTTTAAGGCCCATTGCTACACATAAAGTGGTAATGGAGAACATATTTCGGGGATTAGTATATTAGTTTATCTTATAACATGTTGGAAGGGAGGAACTCAGAAATTTACATAGTACACTTGCGTTATATCCAGTGGTTAACTGTAAAAATATGGTGGGTCTCTGTCTCTCTCAATAATGAATTTATTAGTTTATCTTATAACATGTTGGAAGGGAGGAACTCAGAAATTTACATAGTACACTTGCGTTATATCCAGTGGTTAACTGTAAAAATATGGTGGGTCTCTGTCTCTCTCAATAATGAATTTATTAGTTTATCTTATAACATGTTGGAAGGGAGGAACTCAGAAATTTACATAGTACACTTGCGTTATATCCAGTGGTTACCTATACAAATATGGTGGGTCTCTGTCTCTCCCAATAATGAATTAAGTATATGAAAATAGTTATCATTATGTATTAGTATTGTTACATGGGATTATATGGGAAACAACAATGAATAAACTCTTGCACATATCTTTTTAAATATGTAGTATATGATAATAGTATTTGTATTGATTTGTCATCTATTCAGATGTCTATTTTTCGATTAGGTATGGTACCTATGGTATTTTTTTTTTAAAGTCGTCTCTTCCAAGTCTTGTAAACACATCTTGTAAAACAGAGAATGGTTTGTAGAGTCTGTTGTTATTTTTGTTTTTCTGCTGTTTTGTTTTCATGACCAGGTTTTCTCTGTAATATGCGGCTGGGGCAGCCGTGAATTCCCTAACGTGAATTCTTCCCTGGTTCGCGGGATACTGTAACCGTTGGATTCTGCATCCTTTGGTTTTTTCATTTTCTGGCTTAATGCGCAAGTCGTGCGATGCCAGAAAATGTAAAAAGTCAAACAATCCTAATGTCAGTTAGCTGTCATTGTCACCTTCTGGCCCAAGTCGATTCGGCATGGTCATTGCAGAAAGTGTGGCCAGCTTAACTAAATCCCGAAATTAAAGGAACCTAGGCTCTTATTCGATCTAGTTCATTATTATAATTTGTTATAAATTGGTTTCACAAAAGTAGTAATAGTCTATCGTAAAATAGCTAAACTCATCATAAATCAGATCTGCACTGATTTATTAATTTGTACTCCTCAAAGTTCAGTTTCGTTTAACATTTTCATAATTGAGGCTCTTCTGGAATGAGAACAAGGTCGCATACTTAATTATCAAGGTATAGAGTAGAAGTCGACATATTTTAGAGTTGAAGGGAAACTTCGTTTACCTCTATTTGAGTCACACTAAGGGAGATTTAGTTGAGATGCGGCAACTCCGGTACGGAAGCTGCTAGAAGGCTTTTGTTCTGTTGGGAAGAGCCCGCCGGCACCAGCCGGCGGGGCTTCCAGTTCTTTCTTGGCTAAGGAGATTCGCTGGAGACCAGTCGCTTGTCCTTCCTTACTCGCTTAACTCGCCGGGGAGACTGAACCCCAAGTGCTAATAGTAAAATTTACATATAGAAGTGCGCGATCTTTGAAACCCTCTGCTGGTAAGTCTACCATCCGTAGGCTTCTATCTTTCACCTTTGTTCATCAGTGCACACCGTGATCAGTTGTTCTCCTTGCTCACAGGGTCTTTGTGTCGACGGTACCTTGTTCCAGCTGGCTGCCGAAAGCCTCTAATCTGCATACTCACATATTTTTATAACTACCTACGGAACTTCTGTAAAACCCCTTCTCGGGTAAGTAGCTTGTACCATAAACCTTCAATTAATCTATATTTCACCTGGAAAACTGTGATCAGTGACTTATTCCTTGCTCACAGGGTTTTTTTTATACTACCTCTGAAACTCAAGCGAGGGTGCCTCCACCTTCGCCACACTACACTACACCCGACGGTCTGCTGGTCAGCCCCGCAGCCTGAGGGTTGCCTAAACAACCCCCTGCGCCGCTGCAGCAGCACCTGGCTCCGGGCCATCTGTATCTCAGGGTAACAGTGGGTAGGCCGAGCCTACCCACATTCAAAATTTTAATGTATTGTCCCTTAACAAATTAATTGATATATGGTTGCAAAACTAGTATGTAGGCTCGACAATCCAACAATCCAACGGTTACAGGATTTGCTCTAATGAGTTCTTGATAAATTAAATTTTACTTCAGAGTAAGAGCACTCCTTATCTGAATTTAATTTAATTTAGCAGGAACTAATTGAGTGAAAAATAAAACCTATTGTTGCTATAAATAATTATGCCATAAGGTAACCTGTACCTGATGTTTAATTTTCAGTGAAAACCGAAAAAGTAAAAAAAAAACATATTAATTTATTATCCATTGTGATACTAAGAAAAATCCACCATTATTTTTGCCATAATTAAGACAGACAATACAACAAAAATTGAACTTGCAATACAAAACAAAAAAAGAGAAATCCACAAATTATGAGGGAACACCTTAATTACGGCATAATTCCCTTCAATACAGATACAGAAGGTAAATTAAGGTTGTTTCCCCGCGGACTACTGCGGAGAGCAGAAATGGATCGGATAGCGCCGGAGTACCGTTTGGATGCTGGACAATGACCAAATATGCCATAGACACTTCATTGTGGTGCAAGAGAACGAGGTTTATTATAAAATTCATACATTCGTCTCATGGTCATGAACAAAATACACGATGAAAATGTTATCACGAGTACATGGAAGACATATACATATATAGAGGTAAAAACATATCTATACCAAACTTGACTTGAGGCTGCAGCAAACGTATGACTCATTATTTAAAAGCTCTCGTCTATTTTATAATTTTGTTTAAAACATTCGTTTAAGGTATAATAAGGTTTTATTCATATTTTTTCTGGAAAATCCTGAATTTCAAATGTAATAATCTAGAAGATCGTGATTATATTCTCTCATTTACAACGAAGTTTAGGTACAAACATAAAGTAGCAGTCTCTGGTTCATTTTGTCTATGTTTTTAGAACAAAAGGAACGCCGTCCATGGAGCTGTGGTACCTACCGACCGATTCTCGGCTTTACATTCGTTGGGATTAGAGATGACACTCCCGGAGAATTTGTATAAATATTCATAAAAGAAAAATACGTATATTTTCTAACCATACGAACCATACGATGATGAATGATGATCAAAAAAAAACATTCACCAAACCATCTCACACCGACAAGACGGCCGTCATGCAAATGCCGGCACCGCTTTTTGACGTTACGGTGTCAGTTACCGCTCTCCAGGAAACCGCTCCATTTTGTTTACATAGATAAAGTTCTTGTGATATCATTCACCGCTGTATTACGGCCGCTATATGACGGCACCGCTTTCCTAGGAAACTAAAGCTTTACCTGATAGCCGTAAGGATCTTTTGTAACGAGCGTTTCCATATCCGAAAATTTTATGCACGTGCTGAATTATTTTATTACGGTAATCAGACAACTGCCAGGAGTATTTATTTTTTTGTATCGTTGGTCTTTATCACTAAAACATGAACAGCTGCCCTATGTCACGGACGATCTTACTAAAAACACATAAATATGCCAAGATCAATCGAGACATTAACGGACTGGAGACCCATGACTAGCTATAGAAACATAGGTCGCCCACCAATGTGGTGGGTTGACAACATTAGAACAACCACAGGGAGCATCTGGATTCAGGACTGGAGCAAGTGGCGTACAAGAAGAGAGGCATATGCTCAGCAGTGGGCGATAGCAGGCTGGTGATGATGATGATGAATCGAGAGATGATCGCTGGTTATATGTTAAAAAACCATCTAATGTTAAGTTTTTGTTGATCATGGGCATCACTGAAACAAATTCAACCTCCTTTTTACCCATTTTCGCACAATCTAAATCCGGTCAAATTCAGCCGGCAATTTGCATGCTAAGCTCTCGTCCCATCTCTTAGCAGATAACCGTGAGGATCTCTATTCTACTTTTTGCCGTGAAACCGGTTGCGGATGCTGTGTTCCAATATAGCCAAGTAACGTGGCTCCTCTCTTTGCACCGGATACCGTAACAACTTACGTTTGAGTACCTTTCTTTTACTAAAATAAAATGGGTGCATTTGTATGCGATTCTATGATTGTGAGTGGTTTATTTTGCTTTTTTTTCAATGAAGGTGTTGAAGATTATGTGAGCTAGCATATCATCATGTTGCTGGCTTATTAGAAAAGGTTTCAAATTGTAATATATTTCGTGAACTATAAAGAAACTTACGTAGTAATATAAAACTAGCAGTAGAAAAACAAACCACTATTTACTTTACTACTTTATTATCAAAATAATCACAAAACAGATTCTCTTGCAATAGAAAGTTCTTCACATCTTTCGTGAAGCACTCTCATTCGAAACTTGCTCTAAACCTGAATACAAGCTCCGTAATTACTGAACACCTGAAGAGTCATCAGTTACACTTAAAATTCCAACTCCTGCAACAAACTTGAAATAAATGCTTTCCTTCGCATTTTCACTAAAAGAATGTTGGCCACATTAATTAAATTCCCGAGAATTCTATCCTACAAACTCTTGTACAGGTTCAAAAACCAACGTAACCTGACCTTTTACACCCTTTACTATAAACGGGATTAAGGTGAAAGAGGAACATTTTATACAAAACCAAAGGTCAAGTTACGCTGGTCGATGGGTTCTTTAAAAATGTAAAAATGGTTTTCATTTCAATTTAGACATGATGTTCATAACAAATCTTTACACTGTGCAAGGTGAGGTTAGTTAGTTTTGTAAAAGCTGGTTAGTTGTTAAAATTTCTGAGATTAAATTTAAACCTCAGTTTAACTCATGTGGTTCAATGAAAGCTTGCTAAGAAGAAATCTATTTTTAAATTTTATGATTAAATTATAAAAAGCGTGGTTTTAATATTTGGAATTACAATTCAAGCAAGTACATACACATAAAACATACAAAAGCTTACTCATTAAATCATTTTATTTTGTTTCCATTAGCAACTTTATCGCTATTTTAATATTGACTTTCGTGAGACATTTTATCAATTTGCACGTGAGTGAAAACCGTTTAGTTAACATATTGACCTTATCGCTATGCAATAAAAAAACATTTTTAGAGATAAGGTTGCTAAAATAATTATACACAACTATTTTATGTGCAAGCTTTTGTGTGTGACTATCTTTCGATAAAAAGTTTACCTATTTTATTATTTTCTAGTTTATACAAATCATTTCTGTAAAAATGGTGTTCAGTAAAAAAGTTCGTCTGTAAGCATCATCAGCATTCACACTCGAATAGAACTGAATAAAACTATCGATTTGAAACCAGTTTCCGTGTAGAATGCAAAATGTCAGGTCATTTGATTCCAGGGAAGCAATTAGTAAACTTCCACTAGTTACTTGCCCACCAAATTTCAGCTGACGTTGGCATGCTATCATTGGAAATAGTGTCTTGTAATGAGGAAAACGTCATGGAGTAGATATTACATATTTGGTTACAAACATAATGCGTAACATGAACATGTAAAATGTAGGTATGCATTTATAGAGACGCGCGACGCCCGAAGGTGCTACCTGCGTTAATCGCTGATAAAAAATTTCCTGTGTGGTAATCTAGGCATAAAATAACAGGGTAAATTGACTGGCCTGTTAGCTTAGTTGGTAGTGGCACTGCCTTCTAATCTAGAGGTTGCGGGTTCGATTCCCGTATGACACAAGTATTTATTAATTTTAAAATGTATAATTACTTGTGTTGAGTCTGGTTGTTTGTATGTATAATAAGTATGTATTTACAAAAGAAAAGTATATAAGTATTATATCCGTTATCTAGTACTCACGACACAAGCGTTTGCTTAGTGTGGGGCTAGATGGCGCTCAAAGTCAAAGTCAAAGTCAAAGCATTTATTTGCCGAGTACAGGTAAAAAAGATGGTACATTTCATTACATAAGAACACCATACTCAACCCATAAGCGCGCTGAGCGCTGTGTGGAATGTCCCGGAATATTTATTTTATTTATTTAAATCTACCGTCTTACCCATATTTTGCCCAGCCGTATGAGTAGTAAATAGTAACTAACACAACACATACACAATAATAGTATAACCACTTAATATGGATGAGCTCGGGTTCGCGCGCGTTGTGCTGTTGCCACTTTCAGAAACACTTTAGAAAAGTACAATAATCGCCGTTTCATTCAGTGTCAGTAACTTAAAAAGATAGTTTAACCCCCAGTAGTCCCCAACTATCGGTTGTGGCGAGGCACCCTCGTAGTTTAAATTGAAATTTATTGATTGATGAATCTGCTAAATAAACATAAAATCTACGAGCACTTTATCAAAATAAAACATCGTTTGTTCCCAGCTTTTGTAAAAACAGACCATGTTTTATATGTTTTGTGGATTTTCTGGCGAAATAAATTGTAAACAACTTTGTTGTAAAACAATTGGACATTGATTGAATTGGGATTTGTAACGTTTATATTTTCGGAAGGGATTTTTCACGCGTTATGTGTGATTTACTGTTTACTAATGAAACACGTTCTACAAATTCATTTCTACTCCTGCTATGGTGCATTGTATTTTTTGAACACAAACTTTAAAACTATAAATATCTAACTTCACTGATATTTTCAGACGATTGGCGGTGAGACAGAACTGTGTTCGCAGATTTAAACATGATTTTACTGTATTACAATATGACTGGCACATAAACATGGCCACCAGAACAGATAATAAGAACCAGCGGCATTTTTCTCCAATAGAACAACAGAATTTGTTTTCACCAATACTTTTTAGAGAAATTAATTTCGCGAGGCAACCACGACCTTCAGTAATAAGGAAACATGATTCAAAAAGGATCTTTGATTGTTATATAAGTAAGTAAGTTCGTATTAAAATTGAATGTTATTGAATTGTTAACCAGAAGTTGTTAAAGGTGTCAACCAGAGTTGACACCTTTAACAACTTCTGGTTTTTAAACCGCCCTAGGGTTCTCTGACAACGGCTTAACGATTGCTGTTGACAAACAACCGGGACCTACAATTGATTCTGTCACTTTACGATGATTGCAATGTTAATACATACATACAACTAAATTTATTCCTCAAAGAGTACTTCCCCCATATTTGTGCCCCACCCTGTAATGACAGGTGCAATAGTGCCTCCAGTCACCGGAGGCGGCGCTGCGGGGCTGCATTCCAAATACTTTCCCAGTGCAGCCTTATTACCTGTACAAAGCCTTATCTAGTGTGGGGTTAAAGCTGACGCTAGCTAGATATGGCAAAAAAAAAACAATCGAATTGAGAACCTCCTCGTTTTTTGAAGTTGATTAGTACTGATCAGATTATATACATGAAAAAGTCTTAGTTAAGATTTTTTTATTAATAATACACATTTTCCAACACTCGAGCAAACATGATTGACAAAGGTAAAGCATGACTATTATTAACTATACTGGACAGTAACTACCTTTTAAATGAAGATTCCAGAACATACTGTTGATTCAGGCTTAGTAAAAATACACCGTGGCTAATGTCATCAAATCGGCAAACCGATTATGACTAAACATAACTAAAAACATTCCTGACTAACTCAACTATATCAATTAAAAAAAAATGCGTCAAATCGTTTGGGATTTGCCTCAGATAGACGTTTATTAAATTGATTCAATGTAGTGTTACGATCGCTCAGAAGGGATGCAATTTATAAATTATAACATTCATTGATACAGTATTTATACATTTATTCTCGCTTTATCAATTATTCACTTATTATCTAGTTACAAATATTCACAAAACCGACCTTTTATGTCCAACGGTGCCTCGTTCAAAAAGTGAGTCATTCAGTCAAGATGGCCGCCCTTTTTTTTTTTTTTGGCTTTTGCGTAGATATAACTTAGCAATTCTGCCAATGTCAAGTGGGAAGATAGGCCATCAAACTGAGAAATTTTAATTAAAATATCGATACATATGTACGGTGGTTTTAAATTGCACAGTTGAGTGTTTTTTTCCCCCTTTTTTGCTTTCTATAACAGCAATAGTTAACCAATCTACAGACATATACAGAAACAACACTATAATAATTCAAGAGAGTGAATGTGGCAATTTGATGTTTGCGCTGTCAGTGTCACTCAACGTCGACTAGATGACAATGACAGCCCAATGATAATATATCATAATATACTCGTAAATGTAGTGACTGTAACAGTAGTGTCTACAACATTATTTACCGAATTGTGTAGTCGTTTACGAGGATAACTTGTGTATATTCATACCCAAGTTATCCTCGTAAACGATATTAATGAAGTTAACCCTGTGATCTATTGTGTTATTAATAACATTGAATACCCCAGATAATCCCTGAAATAATAAGTTCTTGAAATTTTAATGATGTGACATTTCCCAGTTATGTATATCTATGTCGACACGCCTTTACTTCAATCTGGCGTGAAAATCCCGACTCTTTCTATTCTCCAGCTGCTCTAGTACATCCCACATAAGCTTTTTACCGGCACAAGGCACGTGCAGGTTTCGTGCTCTCAAATAGATAATGTACCTTAGAGACGGTTCATCATCTATCAATCTATCAATCTTCTGTACAAAACGTTCGGTCAAGCTCAACACATATATCCTCCGCGGCGCGCGCACATGTTGCGAAAATATAGGTATGTAATGTTTATAAAAAAATATAAATATGCGACAGAACAGGCGTTCATAGCCATTCAGACGTGCAAAATTCTTCATTTATAAAGTTTGTGAGTTACTATGTTTTAAATTGTCTATGTCTTACAATCACTATAAAAATTATGGGTAATAAATAATTTATATTCACCTGTGAACTTACAATACTTAAATTATGTATGAAGAAAATGCAATCTATTTTACATACGTTTACTTATCGGATTATTTTACCCTATAATTAGCAGTCTGCAGGGTGTAATGTTGTTCATGCACTGTAATAAAAAGGTTTATACAGGGTGCGGGGAATAGAAAGTAAACTGTTTGTAACTATCAGCTTGAAATTTGGGATTTTAATTCGCATGGAAAAATGATATTATATTGAATTTTTTTTAAAGTATTTGATTTTAAATATTATTTTGACATAAGTGTTTATTTGCGACATATTATCCCATTTTTAACCGACTTCCAAAAAAAGGTGGTTTACAAGTCTTCTGAAAGTTTATTTTTTATTTTTATTATAATGATTTCAGTTTTAATTTATTATTAGAATGTACCCACAGATATAAGTCTATGTTTTTTTTTAACTTAAACGGGTTTGCACTTGGCCATAGTTTACCTGATAGCAAGCAAAGGCTATGGCCTAAGATGGAGCGTGCTTACCCGATAAGAACCGATTCACTCTCGCTTTGAAGATCGCTGGATTATAGTGCGTGGGGAACAGAGAGCCAGGCAGGGAGTTCCACAACCTTGCGGTACGAACAATAAAGGTAGAAGCGTACCGTTTCGTGCGGGTCTTAGGAACTTCCACCATAAACCGGTGTCGTCCTGCCGTACCTCTACTCGTCCGGTGATAGAAGGGCGCGGGCGGAATTAGTTCGTGCAATGTTGATTGTAATGAAATTATTTTGATTTTATTAAACGGTATTTAAGTATATGATCCATGTAAGCACTAAAATGTATAATGTTACTCTGTCTTAGGCCATAGGTGTCGCGAACTAGCACTATAGTGCACTGAGCTACAGAGGTTTTAAAATTATTAATTAAAAATGTTTACAAAAACTAACGGAAATTTATGACTTATAACACTCCAAAGCTTAATAAAAGATCAAGGTGTTATATCTTTTAGTGCTGTGCAAATCTGTAACAATAATAAAGTAAAAAAACGCTGGTCAACTAATCCATCATTGGTATCATAAGGTATATTTAAGTTAATGCCATGGTGTGCAGCACATTTAGTATTAAGTAATTAAGCATCCCATATAATCACTTAAATCAAATTACCTGTTATGGCTAATCACGCGTTAGTACAAACTCTAGACACAAGGCTGAGCTAGTTTTTAGTATATGTCTAATCTAAATCATGGTATTTTAAGGTTGCCGGGTTTTCTGCTTATTTTTAATACACCAATCAAGTGATCATGATTTTTGGTACGAAGTTTAAAAAGCTAGACATAAAAATAAAAACGATCTTTTATACAGCATCAACGTGATCAAAACATCAATCATTTACTAGTTCAAAATGAGATCTGTCTATGACTTTCGTATACATATTTACAATATAAAAATAATAGCTACACACTATAACTATAATCTTAGACAGTTCGATGAAATTCAATTTACCTACTCTATGGAAACACTTCGCTAGCTCAGTCAAATTAGTACTATGAACAGTAGAAGTAACATAGTAGTAGAAATACAACATGTTTGAACTGAGACGTATCACATCGTCTGCCAACAATGAACTTAGCTGAGACGCGGCTTCAATTAAAACTTCGCAATTCAACAGAATATTGTTGAAAACGTAGTGCTGAAGTTTATGGGGTTACGATATGTGAGATGCTGTTATTTTGTGTATTGAATCATAAGACAAGAGAAAACATCATAATTTCCCCTTTTTAACTGCAGTTAAGTATATTATATCCCGATGTTTGTAAATAATTCAAAACTAGCTTTCCAATAGATACAAAAAGCACCATTGCTTGTATAAGTTGTTTAGGTAGGTATATCAGTTTGACGGTAGAAAAACTTAAAATGATATGATAATTACAATCTAGGACAACCAAGCATATAAAAGTGGTGCCTTACTACCAACTCGACATTAAATAAAATTTATATTTTTCAATTGATATATTTTTTGACGATTCAAGAAAGACAAAACAATATCTATTCCATAATGTATAATTGCATCACAAATGTAAAAGCCCAGAATAAATGGAAATATCTTACTGAGGTAAGAGATACTTTGGATTAAGAATACTTTCTTTGTGGTGAATAGAATTTGGTGAAGAAAGTTTTACACGAACGTTTGTGGCAATACGTGTGGGCCAATATTTTTGATGTTATTTTTATTGCCTCCGTTTTATATATTAATGAAAAAGTATATAAATTATTTTACCCATAATAGCTTAGGGCTTTTGTAATCTTATTTTGTAGATGAATCAATTTGACTATATTACAACTTACTTGATTAGTTCCACATTTTAATAACAATCAATTATTCCATGCAAAATTTCTACAAGCTTTTATTAAAAGCGTTTAATACAGAAGAACCTCGATAAAAAAATGTGCCAAGCGAGGAATGAATCGCGTTAAATCTGTCCCTTTAATTACAGCTTCGGACAAACTCGACGTTTTGCTTTTGTCATATCAATTTCGATTCTTGGTACAATAGACTGTTCTATTCAGGGACTTATATTAGGACGTGATTCCACTAACTGGTTAGTTAGTTTAGTTCTACGTAGTTTATTGTATCATACATTCCATGCATTCGTTTATCCATTCTTTATTATCGATTAACGTAATATGCCACTTACTGAGGCTGTAAGCACAGTTGATAGTATATTAAACATCGTGAGGAAACCGACATGTTTGAGGACCATAATATCCGAGGACTTGTATCTTCCGTGAAAGGACCTGGGCCCACCACGATGTATATGCCCAAGAGAACTCCCCTTAACGAATTAATTCTGCAGGGGAGACATGACCCTCAGCTGGCATCTAAAATTTCACTTATTATCCGTCATCACAAAAGCGCCAAAATATAATAACACTTAAATCCCATCCAATAGTAATCTCATTCGAATATCTTTACTAGCTGAGTTACGGGCGTTTCAACTTGCAGAGTTTCCATGTCCAATCCTAAGTATTATGTCCGCTTGAAATAGTTAAGTGTGTAATTTTCTTTTGTTCTTTATTTACTAAATTCAAACCAGGAACCCTAGACTCTGCAACCTACATCCACGCCCCATCCCTTCCATCTACCCCCAAATCAAATAAGAGTAAATTGTCCATCAACCGATAGAATTTTTCACTCGCCGCTGAGCACGATTCCAATTTCTGGCTACTTGATGACCATTGTCAATAGAACGCTGTTTCATTATTTTTGTTGCCTCGATTCTGTTTGTTGAGAATTTCGATGCGTCGGTAATCAATGTTTATTTTTAAAACGACAATAAACCGTTTTATTGTATAGCTTGCCTCCTTTTAAATTAGTTTTTTTTTAAATCAAAAGTAATGATTCATTAACTTAAGATAAGCACAACAGTATTCCAATTCGCCCTGAAGCTATGTTAAAAATCAAGGCCCAAACAATTTCTATTATGTATAATAATAAAATAGTATACAAAATTTGTTTCAATTATTGGCTACATTATGATCATTGTAAGAATATTGTTATGTGTCTACGTATCACATTTGGGTAATAAAAACATATAAATATTGCAAGACACCGTTCACGCCGCGCCATCTAGCTATTTTTATGTATTGTTACACGTTTGGTTTTAAGCCCACATCAAAAGTTATAATTATTCATCAGTCATCTGTATATAATATCAGTCAATTTAATTAGAATTGAATTAGAAAATGTAGGTTTATAAAAAACTGATGCACTTTTTTACATTATCATATTTTGTTTAGCGATAATTTCACAAATAGTGTGAGAAACGTTTTACAATTAGTTTTAGATAATACATTTAGGTATTATATTATACATTTACGTCAATCTAGGAGTTTTTAAATCTAGATAAAATAGGTATCTTCTAGGTAAGCGTGTTGCACCCTAGGCTGCAGCAATGCTTAACATCAGGCAGAGTATAGTCAAACGTAAGCCTATCCCGCGTAAAAAAGGTATGTAGGTACTAAAGTTGATTAGATTTTGAAAACAGTATAAATTGTAAAACAACTAATGTTCCACTGGAAGACCTTGCCTTCTGCAACACAACTGTGAACTACAGCAGAAGACAAGCTTTAATGTTTATGTACCTTACAAAATTTTCCAATAAGTATGTTGATGTTGTGTTTCTATAATGTTAAAATCGTAGAACAAAATTACTAACTCAAATCCACCCAAATGTTAAGCTTTATACAATAACTGTACCTATACGGGGATTTGACCCGGAAACCGGAAGGCTACAGAATCTTCCTGTTTCCGGTATGATATCCGTTACCTAGGCCTAGCGCTGATTCGGAATACCTACCTTTCATGTGTTTATAAATATTTACTGGAAGCCTGAGGCTTTGATTGTGTTGTTTTTGGATAAAAGTACTTTTGTCACTCTTGGTGTTCCCTAGTACTACCATACCATACAAAAAATAACGATGATTTCAACCCAAACAAACATAAAAGTACATTTTCACATTTATTTAATGGTGTGATAGTTTTCAAACTTCACGCAAAGTAAAAACTATGTGTTCATCTAGAATGTTTTAACTCAAATAACTATGTTGCGTTTAATCATCACAAAATTAAATAACGACTAGTTCCTAATATATAATAAAATCATTATTTATTCATCAGCATATGTGCCGGTATTGTAATTAAAGTCTGATGCAGTCACGTTGACTGACCCCATAAATTTAAATGTATAAAACTCAAGGTGACCGACTAACTGACAGACTGACATAGTGATCTATTAAAGCACAGCCCAAACCACTGGACGGATCGGGCTGAAATATGGCTTGCAGGTAGATGTTATGATGTAGGCATCCGCTAGGAAAGGATTTTTAATGATGAATGAAATGAATAAAATAGCGGTTGCAAGCTTTACTTCTTAATGCAAGCGAAGCCGCGAGCACCCACTAGTATATTAGGGGTTAATAGGAACAATACAATACAATACAATACAAAAACGTTTATTGGGTTCAAAAATACTTACATCTAGGTTCACTATATTAAAACATATAAAAACAAGAGTAATTTCTTATAACAGTGTGTTGTCACCCGGACGAGATGTTTCTGTTTCCCGGGTGACAACGTCTTCCCGTCAGGTTTAAGTTTTTCCAGTTTTTCCAATACATAGTAACATAAGAGAAAAACAGTAGTAGTAAAATAGAGTACAAATGCAAATGCATATAACATTTTATAATTAAATTAATCATTAAGTACTTAGTAATAGTGGTTATTATTAACCTTTACAAGGCAGTATATAGAAGTAATATTTTTAGGATATAATATGTAATTGGTTTAAACAGTTTACAAATACACAGTGACATAACAATATACAGTAGCAGTAACAATATTGTATTGAAGTTGATATTTATAAAAAAGCCACAACCTAGTTTAAAATCCTTTTATTAAATCCCAGTGGTTTGTATGAAACGTGCACATAAAGTGCACATAGCGACACAGTTCCAAGCGAGAGCTGAACATAATGGGCCGTAAATAGCGGCCATCGAAGACTTTCAATTAAAACTTGAGCTGTCCACGATAAGTGGAACGTGGATTAATGTGGAGAGAGTACGTTGGTTTTTCATTGGAGATAAGCTTTTCATTTTGTTTATATTGTAGTGTATGTAAAGCCTTATCTAGAGATTTATTTTACACAAGATTTGTCAAATCTAAATTAAATAGAAGGTCAGGTTAGGTTCATTAGATTAGATTTGCAAGTAAAGTAAAAAAATCAGGACATAACAAATTAAAACACGTTACGTTAACACGCGAAGTTAAGAACGAAAAGTGCTGTTTTGTGAAGAGAGGGATAAAATTCCTCGGTGACGCGTAGTGAACAAAATGTAACCCTCATTATTTTGTCTTTTCACTCATTCTCAAAACTGAAATGAAATGACAAAAATAGATTCAATAATAATGTTAATCTATACTAATATTATAAAGCTGAAGAGTTTGTTTGTTTGTTTGTTTGAACGCGCTAATCTCAGGAACTATTGGTGCGAATTGAAAAAATATTTTTGTGTTAAATAGACCATTTATCGAGGAAGGCTTAGGCTATATAACATCACGCTGCAACTAATAGGAGCGAAGAAACAATGAAAAATCTGGAAAAAACGGCGGTTAATTATTCATCTTTGAGGGCTTCCGTTGCGTGCGCTGCGAAAACGGTTCAAGTCGTGAACGTTACAGCGTAGCACAAGTAACAGCTATAATCTATAAAGCTGAAGAGGTTGTTTGCAAATTAAATATGATGCCCAGTCGCAGGCACAGCTAGTTGTAGATAAACTCAATGTTATTTGGTCATAAGACATGTCCTTCAAGACAAAATAATGTTTAACTAATCTGATATGTAAGTATTTATGTATTTGATCATATGTTACGTTTAAATATATCCCACCAAAACATTCTGTAAAAAAATTGCCAAGTCTCGGTAGAGCTGCTTGTTTATCTCTAAAAAGTAATGAAATCTCTAGAATTAGTTAAGCCAAGTCTAAGGTTCCTTACTGTGATTTATTTATTAGTCGAAAATGCGAAGCTTTGCATTAGCATAACTTCGGAACTAATTGATCTACCAACTTGAAATTCTGGATTTCAAGTGTGTTATTACGAATTTCTAGATGACGAAAATTTTAGCGTATTAATCCTATCCAGAGGTTCTCAAATAGGGGGCTGAAAATGCGGCGAAACGGTTCGAGAAAAGGATGGTACGGCAGTGTTTGCTTCGCGCTCGACTTGGCGGGGGCACTGCCGTGCCCCCAGATAATATAGATAATATGTAAGACAGAGTTTAGTCACTGTGTCAAGCTAAATCCAGGTTCTTGGTTCGGAAATCGGGATGGCTATAATTTTATCGGAGGTCCTCTTTAGAGGGTGGCTTTTGTCTTCTTTCGACACTTAAATATCTACTCTCGTATTGCTTAAAACTTAAAGAACTTAGCGAGAAATATAGTAAATCTTTATACTTTAGTAAATGTTAAACTTATTGTATTTTTTTGTTAACAGTGTTTAAAGTTACTCATTCGATGCTATAAAGATAAAGATAAAAGATAAAGAATCTTTATTGATAATGTAAAGTTGTAACATACATAGGTATAGGTATAAGTACTAATATCACAGAATATGCTACACAAGTTACAATATCTCGTCAAATTGAATTTATAACATTTAGTTTTTATAAAATTTTAGAAGTTATTATAGATGTTTGCATGCAATTCTTTCTATTAATACTGGTTCAAATCTTCTCTATATTTCTAAGGAGTATTAAAAGATTAAGGAGTGGTGATAAACATAAATAAATATTCCACGACATTGCACACAGCGCCATCTAGCCCCATACTAAGCAAACCCTTGTGTATTGCAAAAATTAGATGAAGCTTATTTTTTAATGACAAATAAAAACTATAGTATGAACTATGAACTACAGCAAATTAATTTAATAGCTTCATTGACTCTATTGAAAGGTTAAACGGCTACATTAATCCTTATCTATGCAAAATCGAAACAAATTAATCTTAAAAGCGTTTAGTTTGTATCAAGTCTTAAGGCTTTAATTGAATAGTTGTAATTACTTTGGAAAATGAATTATTGCGCTCTAGTTTGTATTTGTGAGCCTGTAGCACGTGATACCTCGATAGTATATCAGTATGGGTACTTTGTATATAAATAGATTAAGACAACAAGTACGTAACTGGATATTTACTTTTTATACTAACTGTTTTATTCATAACCCGTGGCGCGTCCCGCGTACACAAAAAATATATTGCCGAAATGTCCGCCCTCTTTGAAAAAAACAAACTTGTCGGTGTCATCATAGAAAATACTAATTTAAAGCTATGTTTCACAGGTAACGATATATAATTAGTACACCATTGTTTTGCTTATGAAATTTCTGAATTTTCGCATATGCCAAAATAATGAGATATACTCACATTTAGATATTATGATGATTGTAAATTGCGGTTATGATTTCTTCACTACTCTGAACTTCACTACTCACTTTTCGACATCATATTTTGTTAACAATTACACATCCAGTTACAAAACACACTATAATCACTCACAATATATCCAGACATTCATATCATAAACTTTTTCACACTCAAAATGCAATACATATTTACATTAAAAATCATATAAAAACAAAAGGATGACGCAATAATCCACCCGCCATATTTGCCGTTTGCGCGGAACTAACTTTGGCATTTTTTACTTTTTTATTCATTTTTCATTCCAACTTGCGCAAAAAGTTAATCGAATCAAGCAGAGTTTGATGTGCTTGATGGAATAAATACGTCAGTGACGAGTTTGAAGGAAAAGAAACGTAACAAAATGTCGGTAAATCAGAGCACTACGCAAGCGCACACCCTTATATGCCCGGGGCGCGTCCGGCAACATTTTTTTCTGCACATAAGGGTGTGCGTGTGTTGATAAATCATTTCTAAATTAATGTAATTGGTTGTTACCGTTTTAATTACGTAAATAAATAAATGAACTAAAAATAAACAAATAAAAATATGTCGATTGTAATTATTTGGAACAATCGCTCAATCGGCAATTTAAATTACCTAGATCATTTCCGAACCTGTTTCCAAGAATGTCATACAAAAAGATCTTAAGGTTATGGGGCAGTAAATCGATCAACTAGCAGATTATGAGATTGTTTTTAGTTTTCGTCATAGTCTAAATGGCAACAATGTCATGATTCCCATTGTTTTTACCCATTGTTTACCCGACACATGTTTCGGTACATTCTGTTTGTTATTCCATGCCCATACCGTTTCTGTTTATATCTATTTAAAACATTGCATTGTAAGTTTCTAAGACGTTTTAATTAACTGAGGCAAGTTAAAATGACGGCTCATTTTGATGGTTTTCAGATATTAATTATAATCCATGCTGGACGTGTTTTGCCTACAAGTTATGACGCTTTTGCTACGGAACTTTGAACTTAATTTACGAGTAAATAATGCCTAGTTTGGATTGTTAGCAGAATTTGCGTATAGACAGTTAAAATGTCCTTAATGAAATCGCAATAATTTACATTATTAAAGTCAAAGTGCGTGAATGCGTATGACATTAGCTACGATTGTAAATGCACGTTTTATCCGTTCGCATTCAAAATGAGATATTATCAATTCGATCAAAATCAAACTTTCATCCAATATTTCTAACAAATGAGTTCAGTCAATAGAAGTCAAGGATCAAAGAAGTGACAAAAATATTAATATATTTAATAATAACACAAACTTTGTTTTAAGCACGAATTTTACTTTGAGTCTACATGACTAGACTATTTCTACTTTACTAAAAATGCTTAAAACGTTCTCATCTGACCTAAAAACTCAGTTGCCCCGGAAAATTGCAAAGTCCTGGTTCCTTATAAACCTACTTTACTATGATGGATAGCCAATATATTCCATCCTCGGAAGGTAGCCATAAGGTGCCTTAATAATAAAGATTTTATGATGTTTTTGTCCAAAAAAGGAAGGTTAAAATAAAGGGGTGAAAATGCCAAGTAAGAGATAAGCTGATTTGTGCTTTTCGAGTATTTTTCTAGTCGATTTTCTTGAAAAATCCGTGAAAATCTTTAATATTTATTGATTTAATTAGATTTTCTTATACAAAAATATTTTTTGTCTAAATAAACTGAATGTATAAGTAATCCAAAACTCGGATTATTACTGCATAATTTTATTTATCTTACGTGAAAATATCTCCGCTATAGATCATCTAAATCTTTAGTTACCTACTCCGTTCCCGCGTGAAAGAGAAACAAACAAAACGTACTATCATATAATTATATTTATCGTTATCTAATACCCACGGCACAAGCGTTTGCTTAATGTTGGGCTAGATGGCGCTGTGTGCTGGATCGCCCGGAATATTAATTTATTTTATTTACCTATTTATTAACTCGTAGTTTCGCTTGTTTGATGATTATATCGGTAAACTAATCAACTTTAATAAAATATCCAGTTCTATCATTTTTCAACGGCGTGCGTAGAATATTTTTTAAGGAACAGGTTTTTTGCGAATCTCCATAAGTCATAGAACAAAACTTGTTGCTTATACCTATATATACCGCTATATATCTCTAGTTTTGAATATCATACAGTATACACATAGAACCCAAATCAAATTACATTGCATTTATCGGACAGAAATGTGTATAATAATGAAATCAAACTTTAGCGGAATGTATCCGAAAATTCACACCGATCTGACCACTTCGTTGTAAAAGATAAATAAACAAATAACGTGGTTGCATTTACTTTGTATACAGGCCTATGATGGTTCAGTGTAGAAGATGCGTCTTTAATCAATTTCTCTCTTTGAGTCGTATTTCCTCACTAGTTCACCTATTTCACTCCTTAAAAGTGGCATTTCTAAAAATCCTTTTTTAGCGGATGCCTGCGTCATAACACCTACCTGCATGCCAAATTTCAGCCAGATGCGTCCAGTGGATTGGGCTGTGCGATGATAGATCATTATGTCAGTCAGTCAGTCAATGTTGAGTCGTATTTCCTCTTGACTGAGGGTCACGACTCCGAAGCAATTATTCGTTAGGGGAGTTCTCTTGCAATATAAAGACTTGCTTGTATAAAACTTAAGGGTATGTTCCGGCAGGCTCATTCGAGAGCCTGTTCTAATCTAGTAGACATTCTCTGACACGCTTCGTGTGAATATCGTTACCTATCCAGAGAATTATTTTACTAATATGTATTTTTGTCAAAGACGTATCTTCCAAATAAAACATCAAAGGAGGAATTAATCTGCTACTTATTTACTTGCTTTATTAAAACAGTAGGAATTGGTTTTGTTCGTCATGAGTGGATGGGATTAAATTAATACAATTGTGTATTGAAAGCTCAGATAAAATGTATTAATTTTTTTTATTTATTTTAAATTCCATTACATACGATGCTTACAGACAGTATGTTATAACTTATATACTTATATTTTACAATACCGAGCTTTATAAAAGCTTGGATCACTATTAAATTTTATACAAAAACGTAACATAGAATTAAATATAGTATTGAATAAATCAACCTCAGGGATTTGAGTATATCGTTGAGTAGATCTATGGCGTGTAGGTACTGTGGATGAATACCTGGCAGTGTCGGTGCGCACGCGCGCCGTGCGGCCCCGCGAGCAGATGTATAGTGTAATGAGTAATACTGTAATTCTACATAATATATTTAAATAAATAAATATTAAATATTTCAGGACACATCACACACCGCCATCTAGCCCCATACTAAGCTTACGCTTGTGTCATAGGTACTAGATAACGGATATAATACATATATACTTTTCATTTGTAAATACATACTTATCATACATATGAACGGCCAGACTCAACACAAGTAATTACAAAGTTTAAAGTTCATAAATACTTGTGTCATGCGGGAATCGAACCCGCACCCCTAGATTAGAAGGCAGAGCCACTACCAACTAAGCTAACAGGGCAGAGCTTTATTTGCCTATAATGCATAAATTAAATATTAAGTCAATTTTTTTTCCAAAAGATTTTCAATGATGATATTTTAAAATAACGAATTTTTTTTTTGGTATTAAAGCACACTTGTATATAGATATCAGGTCAAATATACATATAATATGAAAAAATCTAAAAATTACGCAACAAAATTTTCATTTTAAAAAATTCAAGACATTTGATTTTTTATCCGATGAGTATCGGTAAACTTTTAAATACTTTACAAATACCTAATTATCAAATTTTCAAGTTACACGAAGGCTAACTTAGAAAGTTCTAGATAATTTTGAACGAAACTTGTTCAATACTACCACAGACTTTAATTTTTATGGATAAGATAACACAGAAACTACAAGTTGCTGGGCGTAAAAACACCTGAGCTGTATAAATTTTAGTTTATTTTATTTCCGGCATATTTTTTGTAAACTGTTATTTAAATTACATATTGACTTGTATGTAATTCCAATTGCTAACAAATTACTTATCTGTATTGTTTTTTCTTATTTTGTTGTACTCTTTATTTAATACTAGTGGGTGCTCGCGGCTTCGCTCGCATTAAGAAGTAAATCTTGCATCCCCTATTTCACCCCTTTAAAAGTGGCATTTCCAAAAATCCTTTCTTAGCGGATGCCTACGTCATAACACCTACCTTCATTCAAAATTTCAGCCCAATCCGTCCAGTGGTTTGGGCTGTGCGTTGATAGATCACTATATCAGTCAGTCAGTCAGTTAATCAGTCAGTCATCTCTGAGTTTTATATATTATTTAGATTATCGAATAAAAATGTATGTTTAATAGATTTTCGATTTAGTACTTAGCAGTAAAACAAAAAGAGCCACTTTTGGTTGTTGGTTATGATATATTAAAAGCCCAGTCTATCTAGATATATCTATATCTGTGTTTAAAAATATTATTAAGTAATTTATTAAGTTTTGCGTTTCACGACAAGTATTTTAATAAAGGCTGTTATATCGTTAAGTTTTAATTAATTTCTTTATAAGAGGTTAATCATAATTCTTTGATTAGATATCTATTATAAACCATATTATACATATTATATATTTTGTTTATACTCTACATTTTGTGTGATAAATGAAGCTAAGATCATTTATTCCATAAATTAGATTTTTTAATCGGCAGGCACGTAGGTACCTAAAGATAATGAAAGACATCGCTTTCAGCATAAGACACTAGAATAAGTTTATTGCGTGCTGTGTATTTTCCTTCTTTCTGGGTTTTAATAAATATCTATCTAATACACACATGTCATATCTATACTAATACTAATATTATAAAGCTGAAGAGTTTGTTTGTTTGTTTGAACGCGCTAATCTCAGGAACTACTGGTGCGAATTGAAAAATTCTTTTTGTGTTTAATAGACCATTTATCAAGGAAGGTTCAAGGTTATATAACATCACGCTGAAACTAATAGGAGCCAAGAATTAATGTAAAATGTGGAAAAAACGGGGAAAATTATTAATCTTTGAGGGCTTCCGTTGCGTGCGCTGCGAAACCGGTTCAAGATATCACAAAATATGGATGAAAGAATTATTTCCCTTGAAATAATCTAACTAAATGTCCTGAACAATATATGTCTATCTTTTAAGATTAACTCACTAAAACCGTTTTTATGGTAATAACTATTCCACGCGGACGAAATCGCGCGCACCAGCTAGTGTATCTATAAATATGTATATACATACATATATGTCGGAGCGACCATCGGGGAAGTCTCTCAATAACGACAACAGAATTAGGGCCTACTCTAGCTTAAGCGTATTCTGGGTAAAATACTAGTTTAAAACACTGATAAGAAGTATTCACAAACGTTTATTAGGTACACTTTTCACAAACTTGACTTATAATACAAACTACGGTTAACTAGTTTTAGATTTTAAAATGAGCAGTGGGTTTGAGGCACCGACCTCGACCCAGCACCATGAAAACAGGGGTCCAACTCGACCACATCACATGAACAAATCAAGGGTTCAACTCGACCACATAACACGATATTCTAACATCAACTCCAAAGCTCAACTTAGACTGCCTCCTGGAGTCACCGTCCACCTCGATTATATCGACTTTACATCAAGATGGCGCCTCGACCCCACTCGAGACTCTGCTCTGCTGCAATTGGTTGTTACAAATAATAGTAGCGACTTTTAACATTAGCAACTTCATAAACTTGTAAAAAAAATCAAGTAAATTCTATTCCAATCCCTTTATGAATTTACGAATCAAATTAGACAATAAACAATAATGTTAAGCATTAGTAATAAACTATTACCAAGCGACAGTCAACTCAACAACTTCCTCTGACATTCCCGTGCCGTTAGGTGGTATAATAAAATGTTATCATTATCATTACAATCATGTAAAAATAGTATTGTAAATTCGCTAACTGATTTATAATAGCTATCTAGGTGGTAAGATCTCATTTTAGACGTTGTTACAAATTATGACTAAGCAGCAATCGATACAACAGCTTCATTGCTCCGACATATATAAAATATAATATACATATATGTATGTATGTATCTACAAGACCTAATTGTAAACTAAGTAACTTTAAACTAACAATACAGAAGTCAAAATCCATTGTGAAAATAGCTTACTAAGGAGCGGTACATTTATTGAATCTAAACCTACGAATACTTGTTACTATATAATTATATTTCCTCTGAAGGAAATATAATTATATAGTAACAAGTATTCGTAGGTTTAGATTCAATAAATGTAACAAGTATTGAGAGACAGAGTCCGCAATGAGGAGATTAGAAAGAGGACTGGACTAACGTACGCGGTAGAGTCGCTCTGTCGGCTGAAGTGGAAATGGGCGGGTCACGTCGCTCGGTCTACAGACGGTCGATGGAGTGAACGAATACTGCATTGGAACCCAGCAGTAGATCCGAGATCCAGAGGTCGACCACGAAGGCGGTGGCGAGATGACATCGAGGAGGCAGCGGGCAGTACCTGGACAAGGCTGGCGCAAGACCGACGAAACTGGCAGCGCTTGGAGGAGGCCTTCACCCTAATTTGGGTGCCCAATAAAAGTATCAACAATACTTAATTTAAAATTTTAAAATGTGTTGCTAACGTAAACCCCATAACCACAAAATGTTAATTAAGTTACTGGGAATAAATGGCTTTATTTATTTATTTATTTATTTATATAATTATAACACCTTGCAAATGTCGCGTTGAAAATACTTCTACATTTTTATCTTTCTCCCATAAACCGCTAGCACACAATGCTTGTGATTACTTAGCCGATCACTTCCAAATGCTTGGCGCAGTTGGTCGCTAAAGTGTTAAACCCAGTACCACTCAACCGCGGCGGCAATGGTTGACAATCTCATGAAATAACTTGTTTGGTCCAATAACGTTTCTAGAAACCATTATTCGTAGCTTCCCCATACGAATTCAACTGACAAGAACTATTGTAATTCAATATTTCAGATAGCACAAAGCTGCAACCGTAAGCAACATTATTGAGAAAGCTCAAGGAACGTACAAAAGCCAAGCAAATTTAGATCTTATTGCTTAAGTTTAGAGTGTTCAAAGTTTAGTTTTAGTCTAATGGTAGTGACTTGAATTTCAATTTGACGTACCTTTGCACGAGGAAGTTTTAAGTCAGTATGAGTTTGAGATAAAGATGGAACTTAGTTTCGGTTCAGGTTTTGGTACTAAAATAATCGTTATAATGTTCGACTGTCTTCTATTGTGTGTTCTAGTGACTAGTCAATACTGAGTTGTCGCTAAATAGTCGAGCAAGTAAGCACGTATGAGAGTGGCAAACTCTAGTGTATAAAAATTTCTTATCGCTTTTAATGAGTATTGAAAAAAGGCTGGGAGTTAGCAGTGTAATTCTGAAATACTTTTGAGAACTAAATGCTAATTTGACACAAACAAAATCTCATAAAAAGAGCTGCCACTCTTTTTTTACATTAAATAGGCTTACGTTTGACTATAGCCTGCCTGATGTTAAGCACCACTATAGTCTAAGATGTAGCACGCTTGCCTAGAAGAAACCTATTTACTCTAGATTAAATACTCATATTTCTTAATTTTTTATAAAAAAAAAAAGAAATATGGATATTTTATACCGAAGCTATATTTTGCCACAGCAATAAATGTTGATCTCTAAACGCTAAACAACACAATAGACTCGTTCAATCGCTAGTATGTAAGATTATATTACATTCAGTATTATCATGTTGTACTTAGTTCTAAATACAGATATTTGATGTTTTCTCAAGCAGCAAACCCCAAACCTGCAAGTTTCTCTTCCAAGAACACATTGAATAGATGTATCAAGACGAACATCTTAGTATAACCGCTAAATAACATTCTCGGAAGAAAATATCGAAATATTTTTCTTTCATAAATGTCGTGAAATTGATAAAAATGTTTTTCTTACTTTCCAAAAATACGTAAGCTATTTTATTTACTGTATCTTCACAATAAAGTAAATTTATTTAATCACTTTTTTTAGTTTTTACTAATATATGTGGGGGGCTTACAAAGTGTTTAAGAACTGAAATTCTACAAAATACCACATTATCTAAAATATTACAGAATATCTTAGAAAGTTTAGAAAAACTCGGTTAAAAGACTAACAGTCCATAGATTTGTAGAACACGATTTTGCGTAAATTACTACGCCTTCGTGTTACAATAGAAATCCTTCAATATACCAAATCCAGAATATAACAGAATAGCTAACACTAAAACTTAACTAAAACTTAGTCGGGAAAAGATTAATTTTAGAAGTCATTCCGGAATAATAATGATAAACTAAGATATACCTACTTGCATAGGAGACAATTACTTAAAAAATAAAAAGTTTCGTAAGCTCGTTTCGTAAGAAAGAGAGTAGAGAAGAGTTTGTTTCACAATTTGTTTTTATTCAAAACAATATTAAAAATAACAACTTATATTTAGAATAAATCAAAATTCTGAAGTATGGACAGCCAGTATCTCATGTGAATATAAATAGTTTTTTTTATCTTTACGAACAAACTTGCAAAGCAACCTCGAGCGTTACAAACTAAAATGACATTTGACACACTTAATCCACTTTTTATCTTTTGTATAAAATCCCTCAAGCACTTGAGCTTGGAAGAAAGTGACATTTGACACACCTGACTCACTTTTGTTTTACCTATATTATCTAACACTACCATAGATTCAAGTGAAACGCCTATGCGGAGTAGTCCAGCTATTTGAATAACGGTCCGTACATATCGTGCTTTCAAATTGACTGAATATTTTACTTCATGAGAGCTGGACGACGTGCTGTAACTAGGACAATGACCTTTCTACAGGGTTACGAAACAATATACCCGAAAAAAAATCTTGACCAAAAATTTTGTTACGGGATTATTAACTTTTTTGAATGGTTTTAAAACTAAAGTTTTTTTGAAGTAGGTACCAAAGCCACTTTTGAAAGATTTTGCATTAGTTACTTGTATCTCCTGTATTTGTAGCTACTGGTTAGAGTTTTCAAACACGACTCCCTCTGATTTTACTTATTTTACTAAAAAAAATGATTTGATGTATGTAAATATTACATTCGATAACAAATTCATATTAACTACTTCGTAACTTAGATAACTTACTCTACTGTACTATGGACACTTTATAACTGACTTGACAGTAACATGTTGGTGGATGGATCGATGAAATTACAAAAAAAAAACATATTGTTTCCGGTATTTCCTAGTTACCCTGTATTAATTTAGTGAGGTAAGTTTGGAACAAAGGCTCACTGGGCGCAAATAATTAAATGACTAATTATGGTTTCCAATCAATATAATTATAATTAACTCTGGTTGTGCTATAACGTCCATTACCTCGTCACATGTAATTTTGGAAAATCACTGTTCCGAAAATACGTGAGGTTTATTAATAAATCATTTTTTAGTTTATACAAACATTTGTGTTGTGGGTATATAATTTACTCGTTAGAAATATTTAGTAAATATAATACAATACATTATATCTCTATTGCACACCAAAATAAATTTACAATATCAAAAGGACTTTTAAGCTATAAACAAATGTACAAGTGGGCGGCCATATCACCTTGAGTGATCTCTTCCAGGCAACCTCAGTAAGAAAACGCATACAAAAAAAACATAATTATTATGCATAGCAAAAAAACAGACAATACAAATAATTGAAAATTTACATTGACTTGTGTTTTGAGTAAACAATTAATTTCTCAGTCAATGCGGCTAAAATTAAAGATAACTAAATATATGATAATACTTTATTCACCTGTGTCATTCACTCGTGGTTCACTTACGTCGTAAAGGACAAATCAATTTACTTTTTATCCTTAGTCATTATTTTATATTTTGTATTTATTTATAATTATACGCATTAACATTAATTTCGCTATTAAAGACTAATTATGAATGCCGCCCCAAGTTATAGCTATTTATATACTACGTATAGCCATTACTTAGCGAGTGGATGTCGTCTCGTTACCATAGGTATATACAACACCACTTCGAGGCGAGGAGGGGCTTTATACTCGGAAACAGAGACTTTAGATAAACCAGAGATAGGCCAAGGGCTTGGTTTTTGTATTAGCTTTTTATAACTTTACGGTGATCCATTGTAAATGAAACTTTAGAGACATATAATATGTAGTGTTGTTCCGCTGTGACTGCTCCTCACTGGATTCAAACAACAATCCTGTTTGTTTATAGGTGTGTTCTTCCACATCTCACGGAGTGCAGGCCTGGTGTGAACGTAAATCCACAAAGGCCACTTACTTGGTTTAGAAGGTGAGGTGAGGTGTGGTGGTGGTTTATGGAGATTAGAGAAACACACGGATTCTTGCATTTTCTCCATTATTAACTTATTTTTCTAGTAAAATAAGATTAACTAATTATCACATCACAAATAGCGAGGTCAAAAAAAATTCTTCTAGACAAGAACCTAAGATCACAAATAACAAGTAAATACATACAATAGTCAAGCACAAAAACAAAAAGTCAGTTATAAAAACACCTCGACCGTTCTATCTCTTCACTTCTTCTTATCCTCGAATGAGCGAAGCCGAAGTGAAATCACTTGGAATTTCCCTAATCATAACAGAACCGTGTTTGCATTCTGCCCGACCAAGATAAGGCAGAGTCAACACACGATTTTTTGCGGCCCCTTTGTTTACGAAGCCAACAATGAAGCCGGCCAAATGAAAATAATTTGTTTGCACTTCCACGCCACCTATCTGCGAATATTGGATCGAATGGTGAATGGAAAAACTATGTTTGGTTTTGGGTTGAAATGGAAAACTTGGTTCAAGTATTAAACCTGACTATTTCAGCTAGGTGGTAGGTATATCTCCATCAGCTACACATAACAATATATTATTCAGAATTATTAACCATTTTTTTACGATTATATGTATGTGTTAACGATTTTTGGTACAAAATATAACCTTGTCAACTTTCAGATTCAGATTCATTTATTTATTTGCATGTAAATGGGTACATAAAGATCACATTAAATAAATATAAGTATATCCGCCATTACAACCTCACATGAGGTACGCAAACGTTAAAAAATATTTTTTAAATTTTAATAAATGGATTGCAAACACACTTATTGATTAATAATATTGATATAGGTGCATGTCAAATACACATTATTATTATCTAATTTCAACTAGAACCTTAGCAATTTTCTGTGAAAATCTGTGTTTTCAATAGTTTACTAAGATGCAACAAACTAGTGTGTCTTTGAGTCGAACCGACAGCCGTTTGGCCATCGATGCTTACAATCAAATGTATGAAACGTTTGTGACGTATGTAGCAATCAAAGATTCCTAGAATTGAATACACTTCGTACTATTGGAATTTACAATTCAACTTGCGACCAGCATACCACTATATTGACGAATGTGTATGCGTGTGTGTGTCTGTTACCTCTTTACACTCTTACTACTGAACCAATTAGAATCAAATACAGTATGGCTGACCAACGCAAAATACTGAGATTATTTTGGATTAAGGCACACGCGGGGATGGAAGGGAACGAAAGAGCTGACGAGCTGGCGAAACATGCTGCGCTGCGACTTAGAGTGAGGCCTCACTACGATTGTTGTCCAGTATCGTTTGCAAAGCGAGAAATAAGGAAAGCGTCGCTCATCGAATGGAACGAACGCTATAAAAGCGAAAAACAGGGCTCGGTGACTAAAGCATTTTTTCCTGACGCGGTTAGATCTTACCACGTAATTAAGATACGGTACAACTGCATAATTCAGTTTATGTAGTATGTGCCTATAAGTTTATGTTGAATGTATATAATTAGGATTAATAAAGCATTCCCAGACTCCCATATTCCCTATCTGTGTATAGTTAAGATTGTCAATTTATTAAATGCATGTATAAGACAAACAAAAGTAAGAAAGGTGAAGGATGAAAGGAAAAATAGTATGAAGCGCGAAAGTGCGAGAAGCATAAAAGTGAGAAGTAGAATGAATGAGAAAGAAAATAAGGCCCCCGATATTGTCCGGGATCAGTTATATTAAAAAAAAAAATACAGTATGGAGTATGGATATAGATTTAACCCTGGATTAACAATGAAACTACTTTTTATTCAAGATTCTTCTTTTTATCGAATGAGAGTGGCCAAATCTGGCGTCAAGAGTTAATCAAGCCGCCCTAAGGGCTTCTGACATGGCTTAACGACTGCCGTAATATGACAAACAACTGGGACCTACAATTTAACATGTCATACGATCCACGAAAACGCCCAGAATGGAATGCCACTTTTCGGGCACCCATCCTAGGTCTGACCGCGTCGACAATTGGTCAACATTGGTAATCGCAAGCGATTGCCTCCACCAGCTGAGCTACGGGGGCCACATATTATATCAAGGTAAGTAACAAATAACTTCGCTCGGTGAACGATAACGACAGCAATATCTCACAGACAGAAACTAGTAAACATAATATAAATGCTAAGCCAATTTCGAAAATTATCACCCAATTTGCATTTAAGAGATCTCGAGAAGAAAAGAATTTAGAGCGGAGAGCATCATGAATAATTTACATAGCAACATTTGCCAAAAAGCTTACCAAATATCCATATTGGAAAATTCTGTAAAAGATCAAACAGAATACACCGATGTCGCTTTAACTCTTTAGCAATCGGGTTTTACACCGAGCGAATGAAGTGAGCGAATTGTCTTTACATCAATCTGCTATACGATTTTAATGACGAAATCGTATTCAAATAATGCGCTACTTAAATCTCAGTCCTAAATATTGTTTCGCGTAGAATAATGTACCAATTCAGGCAGTGCGTCGTATTAGTGGTCAGATTGTTGCTTTTTTTTTTGAAAACGTTATGTTTAATTATCAAATTTGAATATGTACCTAACTAGTATAAACAAATGTTTAAGTAAAAGATGCTAAAATAGCTTTTGCGAAACTTACAACCCAATTTCTTACATCAACCCCTCCCCTCATTTCCCATTCCCGAGACAGTTAAGTAAATTATTTCCTCCGTTAACTAACATATTTTATTGAAATCTTTTTGTTTTTGTTATTGTATATAGATAGTCATTTGAAATTCAGAAGGATGAGCGCGTTCCCCACGACACGGGGGAACCTAGTGTGGGGAACATAGATCACATCATTTGTAATCAATCCTAACATAGTAATATAAATATTTTACTAACAAACAAATGTTGTAACTTAGTTATAAGGTTTTTGATGACCAATAAATAAATTTTATTATTTCTATAATTTATTATTAATTATTTTGATAGGCTTCATAACATACGCCTATGAAGAGAGACAAAAAGGTACACATTTTTATGAATATGCCATTAATAAACTATCAAAATTTTGAATGTATACTAAGCTTGCCGTATAAAAAGTCTAATCTGGGATGAACTAAAGTTTCCAAGACACAGGCCCTTACACCTAATATGAAAATAAGAAAATTTTGGACATTTGTTGGAGATTTTTTTTTACAAGAAGTAAAAATTTTACAAATATTGGGGTCTACTATCCACAGTAAAAGTAGTACTAAATTTTCGAAATATTTGTATGCGTAGGCAGCGCAGCGATGATTTAAAATACGTGACGAACAAACCGGCGGGAATTGTAAAGCTGCTTCAAAAAAATATGTCAGTAACAAAGCACAGGGTGAATCGTGAACATTGCACGGACGGACGTGTGCGGTTTCCTAAATGCTGCGTACACTGAATCATACTGAGTTACTAACTATTAATATAATTTTTCGCGAAAATACGTTCGCCATAGCAAAAATCGAGGTGTTTCCTAACCTGTCACACCTCGCTTGTAACACTGTTACTGGTTAGGAATGCGTTTATAGAAAACTAGTGTTTCCTTACCTGTCACTTTCCCCTATACTCGTAATGTATCATCATCATCACAGTAAGAAAATTCTTGATACCAAAGGTTGTCAATTCTTACTCACTGAAAACCAAATCTACGACTACAAAAGAATAAATGGATGTCGTAGGTACTTGCCAAGCCGTTAAATAGTTCAAGCGGGTTTTGTTAAAAACAAATTTTATTTGGTCAATAAGAATTAACAATTTTTCATTTTGGCGATGAAAAACCGCCATGACATCACTTCTTGCAATTCTAATCTTCCTTTATGTCGTATATCCTCATGATTGAGTGACATGACTAACTCCCCCGCATAAGAACTGTTTAAACATGATTGTTTTATCTGAAGTTTACTTTACAGAAAAACTTTATATCTTCATTAGTAAACAGTGAGCCTGTACTTCTATACAACATAACTTTGCGTGCTGAAAACTGGCGAACATGTGCTGTCCGCGGTTCGTTATACGTACGCAAATTATGAACCTAACTGGTACACTAAACCATTATGGATTCTATGTTATGTATTTTACAAAAACACTAGGTATTTTCGAATGGTAATTGTAATGGTAATTGTTAATGGGTTGTTGTTGATCCGTTTTTATAAATAACTAGCGGACCCGACAGACTTCGTCCTGTCTGTTGACTCTTTTACTCTTTAGTTAAAAAAAAACAACGTAAGAACCATCCTCGAACTTCAACAAATATTTTAAAAAAAGAATTGGCCAAATCGGTCCAGGCGTTGTTAAGTTATGCGCTTACCAACACATTTTGCGATTCATTTTTATATAAAAGATGTGGTGTTCCTCTAATCCATGAAACTGACTACCATCAGGCCTTCGTAACCCCAAAGGGGCTTCCAATGTTTTATAACTACGTAAAGCGTTTATTATTTTATTATTCCGTTCTACACGTATTCTTTACATATCTACAGAGATACTTAAGTAATAAAACAACGCTTGAAACATCAAACCTAGCATTATTGTAAAGAATATCCCACGAAAGTACAATGCAAGCTTTCAACGTAGGCAGGTTGTAATTACTGCCCGTAGAAATGGCCACCCGTTTAGGCTCGACCCTTCACAATAGCGCGAGTTGTATAGATGTAGGAATGTACGGACGGGAGGAGAAAAGGGCACGTTGGAAAAAGAAAAAAAGGAAAAATAAAACTGTTAACAAGGGGTTATTAGAGTAATTAATAGATGCGTTAGTACATAAGTATTTGTTTTTTGTAGTTAGTGTTTAGAAGATGATTAGATACTAATTTCCAAGTAAAGTCGTATATATAAAAAATACCGACAAAAAACTGTGGCATATTGAATTAAACTTGCTGTACGAATTCAAAATGTGTGTATAAAAACATGTTTTTTTGTAGTGAAGTGGCTACATACACTTGAATTTTAAGGTTTATTCATATTGAAGCCGCAGTAATGCATTAAGAAATAAGTGCTCAGTTGTTATAGGTAGGTACCTATTTTTTTAGATTTTTCGATATGCCATTTCAATGGCCAGACACGGTGCACAGCTATAGCAAAGGTCTGGATGTATTTTCCCGCTCAATTGTAAAAAGAAACTCGTAGTTTTGAAATGGCTTGTTGCGTTTACTTCATACTTTTAAAATTGTACGCGAGGAGTTTCCTTTAAAACACAATACAAGTGGTACTTGCATTCTACTTCAAAGTTTGCTCGAGAAATGTTTTGCTGGCTAAACTCTAGGAACAGTGTTTTTGTAAGATTTGATAGCTTAAAATATATAACGAAAGCCTGTTGATGAAAGTATTTTTTTACTAGTTATGAAGTTGTTAGTAATTATCTATTTAATTGGTTTGTTCTAAGCTATGAAGATACATGTGTGGTGTGTGTGTGTGAATAAAACTGGATTTGTTGGATTGAATTCGTAAAGGCAAATACGATAAGACATTTAGTACAAATAAAAAAATAAAAAAATAATTTTCAATTTTCATTTTTTTTTTCAAATAATCGTAAAATTTTAATATCCCTTCTAAGAAATATTTTAAAAAATACTAAGAAGCATAATACATAATATTATTTCTTACAAAACAACTACTGTCACGCCATCTTCCAAAAAATATCCTATCCAATATAAGCGCACAGCCAAACCAAATTTAATATGCATGATCTTACAGCAAAAAAAAATCTCAGAAAAATATTTTACTAAACGAAACACGCGTGCATTTAATAACAAATCTTTAGTAACGTAAATAGAGGCTAAGCATTTTCCGGTACGAAATACCAGCACTTTTTGGAAAACTTGAATTTCGTGAGCCTCATTTTATCTCTTGTTTCATCTATTACGAAAAATCTACCTTAATAACCAGTCTCATACATGCAAAATTTAACTTTAACACATAGTTTTAAAGTACAGATTCTCGTGACAGTTGTGCGTACTTAGATCGTTTGAAAATTTGCCTTTGTAGTGAGAAAAAAGGAACTTTTCACGCATAATTTTCAAGTTTCAAGGTCAAAGTATAAGAGATACAATAAGTTTAGAGTCGGATTTAAGGCTGTAATGCAGGAGAGCCTTTCCAGAGCATGGGATTGGATCCAACTTTAATCAAGTTATTTAGTGGAAAAGTACAGGAAAATTCGACTTTATCCTATTTTGAACGTTTTAGTTTAGTAGTATTTCAGTAGTGTTTCAAAGAGTTCCATTTATATTTTGAAGGAAACAGTTTACTTTCATTTTGAAAATAGAAACCTCACAATAACGGTAATTAGTCTCAGCCCGAGGTCTCAGCAATAACGCCTACGGAAAAAAGTGAGCAACCTGACAAAAATAATCAAAATTAATCATGGCATTATGATCACTTCCCATTTCTTTAATCTAGAATTAAATTCAATAAATATTTATTGAAAAGTCATCTATTTTGGACGTGTCTTGGCAACCTGTGAAATATAACCTCCTAAAACTTATTATGATGGCCATAATCTCAGGCAAAAACTCATTGAAAAAAGGAAGAATCAGCGGAAGAGTGGACTAATATTGCTAGCGTAGAAGAACAGAGCACTGGAAGAAGAAGAAGAGATACTTAGTTAATCCAATAACCCGTTGCAGCTGCATGTAAGTAAGAACTGCACAAGTATCAGCCCCTTGGATGCAATATCACCGATGCCGTCCTAATATTGCATCCAATCGACTGCATTTGAATATTTAATACATTCTACCAATATTCCGGGATCGCTCCATACATATTTATGAACTGTACTCGTGTTGTAGGAGACAGTTAGTTGTCTTTGACGTCTGTCGATCTAAATACTGGGGCTATGTTTGAATACGATATACATAGTAAGATACGTATAGCATACACAAATAGACCAAACTTAGAATATTGAGTGTGTAATTATTATAAAAACCCTAGATCTTAAGTACCCCGATTTAAAGACCAGGGCCAAAGTAAGCAGTCTTAAATTATCAGTAAGAATCAATCAATGCACACGAGTTAAATACGACGCTTTTCAACACACTTGCGAATAAAAACCAAATGAAACCAACTCACTTTTACTATCAACAGTATCAACTAACATAGACAAAGGGTATTTCATTTCTCAATGGCCAATTTGTTTTTTTTTTATAATGTTATTGGCTCACGCCACGCCGTGTTAATAAAATAGTAAATAAATAAATCTTTAGTTCAAGATGTCATGCCAGTGGGATGACGGGTTATACCCTGTAGGCATCAGGAAGAAATTCAGATAAAATTTGGAACACCGAGAAGTAGAACAAATTTGTACATATATGTATATGTATAATATGTGGATATAATTATTATGGTACCTGTATATTTTTATTGTGATGCCATTAAACTCCAGTTTATAGAAGATCAATATAATCCTTCCATCAAATCAAGTTGTTCGACGTTCTAGGTATGAGAGGTTAGTTAATTTCTTAGTAAGTTTATGAAGTGAAAGATAAGAATCCTGAATGCTTGAGATCCTTCACTGGATTCCTATCCGCATGATTGCGCTTCAAACCGCTATGACGTACCATTTTCATCAATTTACATTTCTCTCTCTGTGTTTACTTTGCATAATTTTGAATTATTCCCGTTTCAAATGCATGCCAGCTTATTTCTTAGCGAAACAATTTCTTCGTGTCTTAGATTTTTTATTCGTAGAGGGTGTATAAATCATTTTGTCAATAAATAAATGTAACTTAGCAACAATAGACATTTGGACGCTTTCACGGGTCAGATTGTTTTTTAAATTATTAACTCTGCTGTTCATTGTTACTACATCCACTAATATAAGAGGTTCTTTTAAAACTCAACACGCAGGGTTGCTACTCTCATAAAACCATCTTATTTTTTTAAAGAGATGTTCACTACATATTCACACATATTAGCTGGTTTGAGTAAAACTAACATGGCGAGAGAAATGGGTATACTTGCCAACTTCTTGTGTTTTTACGTTATAACATTACTGGTTCGAACTGGTGTCTTCACCACATATTAATAATGTTATTGCTTAAAAAATCATCAACTGCAGCATAGTTATAATAACATGTTCTCAGTAATAACAAAAATATTGCAAATAGGCATAAGGAGAAGATTGAGAAAGATCACTAAAAATTATCACTGTTGATGGTTCTGTCGATGATTTACGATATAAATTTGTAGCCGTTCGAATTTATTGATGACTACATGTGTATGAGTATAGTATTGTCAACATTAACATGGTAAAGACAAATTTGAAAGTATTAGAAATAAAAAAAAATATAATACCTACCGAATTTTTAGATCTATCCATTTCATTATAATATTCTATTACCAAAGTAATAATTTGGAATTGGCATGTCTGCTATCGCTCTTTTATTTCAGTATTTCTTCGTGGGATTAGAAGTTTGCATAAATTGTCGATAAAGGGTGAGATAGTTTTTCTTTGAATAGATAAGTAGATTTAACACGAACACTGTTTTATGCAGAAAACTTTGATGTCTTAAAAAGTCATATTAAATTGGAAATAATACGTCTGAATTAGTTTTGGAGAAAACATTGTAATAATTTGCACTAGTACTTTTATATTTTATAATTACAGACAAACAGAATAATAAAATAAATTTTAATTTACGATATTCAGTCATATATGAGAGGCACACGACTAGTTATAAAAAAAACAAATTGTTTTAAACACTTCATTCACGGATACTTCTTGTATAGCTCAACTATTGTTTTAACACAATGTAATGAACAAAACTGTTGAGTGGAATTTGCATTTTTATTTATTACGGAATTTTCTCTGCATAAAATCTGGCATCTATATTTTGTACGTCACATATCCATAACCACGAACGAATGGTTCATTCCACTCTAACCACGAGCGTTTCAACATTTTATAAAAAGAAGGAACATATCCAAACAACATACTTTCAATATAATTCAAACTCTCAAAAGCTTTCTCAGCTTGCCGCTTAAAGTCATCAAACAAAGTAAAACAAAACTTTTAATTAATCACGTACAAATTCTGAATAAAAATTACGATAAAATTCCTGAGTTCCGGCAACAGTAACTCTCTGAAATATTTCAAAACTAATCCAGTTTTATTCGAATTCATATGCCAAGTTTGGTCGAGCAGCGTTTTTAGGTAATGCTAGGTTAAATTCAATTTAAAAAAATCTGAATCACTTACGAATATATTGTAAAATATTGTCCCACTAATTACTTTATCTGTTTACTAAGTTAACGAATATAAGTTTCATGAGGTTAACGATCAGTTACATTTTGTTTGTATAAGAATGATGAATAGTTGAAAGACAGCCGTTTTATAACAAACGGATGGTACCTAGCTACGGGTACCTACATAATATGTACCTACTGTAAACTGTTATTTGAAACAAAGAATCACTCACGTGTAACTGCAAATTAGGGTTCTTTACGGTATACATACACGGTTGAAACTTTATCTTGCCTTGTGAGGATTCTGATAGAACCGTCCATTATAAACATAAACCACCTCTTTTGCGTGGTCGGATAACGCTGGATTCAAGTAGCAGTGGCTGCGGCGGGCGTTTGTAAAAATGTAAATTTTATTGCCTAAAAGCAACGAGGAGATATAAATATTTGAATTTAAGCCGCCTGCACACGGAGCATGCGCTTCGCAGGGAATGCTGCTTACACCGATATGTACCATATGACTGAATTACAAATACATATATTACTTAATAATAAAAACGTACGTTTG